>JARHVA010000290.1:0-440000 GCA_037957365.1 Torreya grandis
GTGTCTCCCATCAGGCATTCCAAAAACTGTTATAGTCTTAATTTTCACCTTTGGAGAGGGTTATTTAAGATCCCTCCAACTAAGATATAATATTTGGACAACCCCAGGATATGGGTAACCTATGTTGGGGTTGAACCTCTAGAGTAGGTTAGCTTCCTCTTTGATTCTCACCTAAACTAATGCTAAGCCTAATGATTCATGAGAAAAAGGTTAGAAATATGGTAAGGTCTCCTAATAAATCTAAAAGGGTGATACACCAAAGTTAATATGGACACTCACATAAGCTTGAACATGCACTAGATCATATAGAGACAACTATAGCTTACTCAATCTCACAATCTCAGTAGTTGCATAAATATTTCATAGAAGAGGTTCTAAGTGGAACACTAGTCTATACTTGAAAGTTAGTTTGAAAACACATTCAAAAAGGAAAGTAGAAGGACAACAAACTAGTAAGAATATCCTTCACAAATTTACCATACACAAGCATACTAAGCACTAATTAAAGATAAGAGATAGGTAAAGAGTTGATCTTATTACTTAAAAATGTAATTATTACAATATTTTGATACGTTTCATCCATATCAAATGAGCACACTCTTCCAAGAGTCTTGATAAGTATCCTTATCCCAAAAAAGGATTGATAAAATTCAGAGAGAGAGAGAGAGAGAGAGAGAGAGAGAGAGAGAGAGAGAGAGAGAGAGAGAGAGAGAGAGAGAGAGAGAGAGAGAGAGAGAGAGAGAGAGAGAGAGAGAGAGAGAGAGAGAGAGAGAGAGAGAGAGAGAGAACATTCTATCATAAAAATAACACTTTATCTTGGGTCAATAAATGAACTTGAGCTACCACCTTTTTCTTCTTAACCAATGGAAACCTTGCCACCCTTTTGATCAATCAGGACACTATCTATGGATTATTGAGTGAGAAAGTCCCAAAAGGTTTTGAGGATGCATTAAATTCCCCTACCTACATTTCCCAATACTAGACCCTTTCTTTGATCTTTCATATCATCTCTTACTTGAAGACAAAAACTCATGCTCATGGGTCTAGCTGGATCATGGATTCATCCTTTTAGGTGGTTGCTTGTCTAGACTATGGCCATGATGAAGGAACAAAAACATTTGCATTAATCATATCTCTACTTTATCTTCATGTTTAGATCATAGGTCCATTTATAGGTGAAAAACTAATCTAAGGTTATTGGTTTTTCTATAGTTTCTATACCAGTATAAACCTATAGACTATATAACACTTTTATGTATTATAATTGGTCCAAATAAACCCATCCTTTCTCTATAGGAATAAAAATTACCCATATGAATACTCAGATCCTCCTAAAAAATGGTGAACACTGTTACAAAAATAGCCTTGATCAAGCAAAAATATGAACCAGAGGTCCATATTTAACTTTAATGGTGATCCATATGTGTTCCACATATTTTAATGCATCATATTGACCACTCCATGGGGTTTGAACCAATTTTAATGGCATCAAGATAACCCTATAAAACCCTATTTTCCATGGTCAAAAATATCATTTCAAACTCATCAAGGATCTTTGGCTCATCTTTGCTCTAATTAGTTGTCAAAATCTGACTCAGCTCTTTGACACATTGACTCATTTTGCTTGGTTAATTTTGATAAGTACAAATACCCAAGAAAATTGATCCTCTACCATTTTAATGCATCCTTGAAGCTTGTCATGCCTTCATTCATTATTGATATTCATTTACCCTTTGACCTTTACTCACTATTAAATTCAAATGTATGATGAAATGTGGACTGTTAGATCAATTGGGACCTATTTTTTGAAAGCTAATAGCTATTTCATGATCTTAAAATTGATGTTATCATTCCCATAAAATGAAATTTGTATGGCCATCATTTATGGTTACACAACTATCAAATTTAAGCTCAATAGGATTAGCTTTGCTCAGTCTAAAACTTGACATCCACACAAATGCCTTATGTTTTTTTTGCAACCTTGAAGCTTGGATCCTGAAATGCAAGAATCATCAAGGAATTAAAATTATAGGAGATGTTTTTGAGGCCAAGAGGAGCAAACCCATTTGATTCACTAGTCCAAGAGATTTATAGGTGAAGATATTTAATGTATAATTTGGCTAGTTCAAATTATTCTGCATGATGCCTTGGTGATGGTTGAGCTCAAATGGCTATGTATGAAAAACCTAGCAAAATATGAATGAGGAGGAAAACTTTGAACATGCATAACTTCATTCTTGCATCGATAGAGGATGTGAAACTCAGTGCATAGAAACTAGGGACCAAGCCTAATAAATCCATTTGACCACTTTCCCCTACAACTACCACATGTGTGAGATATGGTCTTGTGAAGATGCTCACTTGGTTCTATTTGAATTTCTTCAAAAATGGCTAAGTATGGAAATTTAGTGGAATTTGTCTAAGAATCCAACTTTGGCTCTTCATAAATTTTCATGTGCTTTGGTGAAGGACCTGAGACTTGATGTATATGATCTAGGCACAAATGTGAAAAAAACCATATGACCAATTCTTTCTGACTCATCCACATGTGGCAATAATGATGTTGACAAAGTGCCTACTTAGAAATTCTACCACTAGCCCCAAAATGTTGATATGAACATAATAAATAACTAGATGAAAACCATGTACTTTCATACTCATTCCAAAGGGTCTCTATAACTTGTCCATCTATTCATCCATTAGTAACCTGATCTATATGGGTAAAAGCTTGGTATGTGGACCAAAAATGGCCAATAGTTCCACCCCTTCAAATATTTGTCAAAGTACTCTACACATTCAAATGAGAGTTATAGCATAGATATTTCCAACTCGAGCATTAGAAGATTTTCAAAATGAGACTTGATCACTCTCAATGCATCATAGGTTATTTTTTTTTTCCAAATGCCTCAACAAGGGGTAATTAATTATCCATTCTCAAGTTATAGGGAAATTAATTTAATACTCTTACAGGTGTATACTTTTCTTGCTCTCTTTTCCAATTTCCAATTTCAAGTTTCAAAAATTTCAATTATAAAATATGGATAATAAATATTTCCAGTGGCAATATTTCAGGTTTCACATTAAGGCATATTTCATAATCAAGCTTCACATTCAAAATTCAAAGTGTGTGTTACACTTAAGTTTGCATCTACTTTACTATAGTAGTTTTAGTTTTTTACATCACTAGATTAAAGTGGGGGCAAATGTAAACATGTAAAATTAATCAACAAGGGATTAAAAATGTTTATTATTCACATTCTTACCTTACTTGGTCTATTCACCATTTTTCTAACTTTAAATCTATAAGAGAGCCTTCACTATCTTGTAAACACTAAGAATATCATATATACATTCCTATTTTATCCAATTTTATCCCTATTCAACCTATATGTACCTATCAATACTTTTATAGTAGTATCTATCTTTTTGGGATATGACCATGCTAGGTCGGACAATGTTGTAATGTAGATGTGTCCCCTTACATGGTCATGTTACATATGCTCCAATGATTGCTTTTTTAGATAGAAAAGTTTTTATGATATCTCTCTCATGCATTTTTAAGGTTGGTTAGAGAAAATATTATAAAAATTCCCTTATAAAAACACATCAAGGCATTCACTTTTATGACCTTTCAAGATGATTTCAAATTACTACATATTGATCAAAAGAACACTATTTCAATCAATTTTAATTTTAATAATTTCTAATATTCATATTACAAATATAAATATCATTTTTTATAGGTCAAAGGCATCCATCATCAAGCATTTCAATCAATATTCTATGTGATTTCATATAGTTACATAATCAAGATCACACAATCACCCTAGGAGGGAGAACTACATCATAATGAGGCCCATTTGAGATATGTAGGCAACACTTAGATTAGCAAGGTTTTCTAAGGATTGATCAACTACTCATACTTTTTATCTGCATTTGTATTTGATATTTATCTTGTTTATTATGTAGGAATAAGGATTTGTGTTATGTAGGTATTCCATGTGCTTATTCAGCTCATGCATAGAAGTGAAAAATCCTCATTTACATGAATATAAATCTAGATAAAAATTTATTTGGATAGTCAACCAAAATGAGGCCATGATCAATAGATAAGGTCACACTATGCCCTTGTCCTCCTTTTATGACCTTATCCCAACATAATTTTCAATTCCATTTTAGGATGTGATACTATTTACAGGTATTTTTAAGAAGATTCTAGTCATAGTGATCTCACATAATCAACATTAAATATATTTTAGGGAGGTTTTCATATTCTCATGTTTGTTTACTATTTTTAACAAATTTCAAATTATATAGTATACTTTTTTAATATCAAATCTATATATTCCAACATTTCAATTTCAATAGTTTAATATATATAAATTTGATTAATCTTAATTCAAAATAGATTAAATGTGACGTGGAATAATGCTAAGTGAGGAGTAGGGAGATAAAGTATCATAAGATATAAATAAAACTCTTCAATACCCTTGTGTGATATGAAGTATGTATAACAACACCAAATTACCTGGTCTTGCAAACACTTACTGATGTGTAAGTGCCAAATATCAAACATGTTCCCCTTAATAGGGAAAAAGTTTAAAACACATTAAGACATCATGTCACTCAAGCTACACAACCTCTCCCACCAACATGAATAGTAAGTCTCTATCCTACTAAGGCTAATGAATGTAGACAAATAATTATAAAAGATACATGGATCTGATCACTAAAAACACTTCATTTATCATCATAAAAATTGTAAATCCACTCAAAGGACTAATGTTGTTGTCACTTGATAATTACAAAGTATAAAATATTATCTCTAGGGTTAATATGTGATAACCCTAAAAACATATCTTCCCTTATGCTTAAGGGATAGATTGAATATCAATTAAGTGTAATATGGAAGTATCCACTAACCTCATATATTGTTCTCCTCCAATAAAAGAGGGATACTAACCACTCAAGTGTGGTATCAATATCTGAGGGTTCTGTTAGAATCCCCTCCCCTAAAATCAACATGCCTAAGGCACAATATATCCATAAAAAAAAGTGCACACTTGTTTAGGTGAGTAACATATTGCTCTCTCACAACACACTACACCTAAAAAAGTGGCCCTTGTGATTTTTATTATGACACAAATGGTCTAATCATTGTTAAATATGATCGATCTAAGGTGATCAAGAAGGGTCTAGGTTTCTTATTCATGAAACTCATCAACCATATTGGGTACTAACCTCCCCAATAAGATACATATAAGTAATCATAATTCTCAGTACAAGGAATTAGATAATAACTCTATGAAGGGAATAGGTATTCCACTAGGAAAAATGATATTACTAAAAAACCTTCTATAAAAATGTAATAAAAGATTATCCCAAAATTCTAAGGATTATATGTTGTATCTAATATAATTCCATATAATTTGGCCCTTCCAATAGGAATAGGTCTATATTACAATCACACTCTCTTGGAATTTAGGTAAATCATACATTAATTGATGACTTCATGAATAAATGTTAAAATCATCAAAAATAGAGTCAAGGTAAAACTGACATTCCTAGGTAAATCTAAAAATAACACCACTCTAGAATGCATCCTATCAAAAAAACAATTTTTTAAGAATCATGGTTGAAAAATACATGCACTCATCACCAATACATATTAAAATATGTCCCCATCCTCACAATCCATGAAATGATGTGATATGGTTTTACAAAACAAGGTAGTAAAATCCCCAAGAATCAACATGTATGTCTAAGAAGGTATTTTATGCCACTAGATTATGTAAGAATTTGTACAACACATACTAATTAAAGGAAGCAATAGTCAACATAAACAAAAAAGGGTCACATATAAAAATTTATACATCCAAAAAAGTTTGGATGTCAAAATCCAATATAAACCCCATGCTTTAAGTAACAATAATACATGCTACATGAGTCACGTTTAAGTGAAAAAGAGGGTACATCAACTTAGAATTTAAGGTAGTATACTCCTATCTATTAAAAAATACCCTATAATAAAAGCCATCACAACTCATAGGAAACCCACTCAATTAGTTTTCATCACCATGGTATAATGCTCCTTTTCTAGGAGATGAGGATGAGACTCACAACACTCAAAGGAAATCATTCTATCTTAGACATGAATGCTCAAACCTTATGAATGAATGCTCAAACCTTATATAAAGATGTTCCAAGATTAGGAATGAATGCTCAAACCTTATGAGTAACAAGGAAAATATGTTCTTATAGAGTATCCCATTTAACAAGTTCACCTTGGAAGCACCATTAATTGAACACAAGATGTTCTCAATATAAATTACTCCATGAAAGGGGGTCATAACCTCAAAGAGTTGATGAACACAATTTTTGGATATCCATATCGAAATTAGATTTCTATGCCTGGGGTATTAATTAAACATGTTACATGAGGTAATAATACACTCTAACATAGTCAATACTTAATTAAGTTGATGATCACACCTACTTGATGCCAAAATGGCCTATGAGGTTTGCATATTCCTCTCCAACCATCATGGATGTCTAAATTCAATGAAAATTCACTCCATCATGTGGTTACCAATAATGCACATCTCACTATAAAATGAGACAAGGATCATTCACCATGATAATAGGTGAAAATAATGTGATCCACATGAGGCACCCTAACAAGGCCTTCCATGTGGAATCACCAATCCATCATATAAGGAAATTAAAATATAACACAACACTCTCATGTACACAACTAAGTTTCAAATAGAAACCCATGCTTAGCATAATGAGGCTTTTTATTCCCTTGTGTGGACCAAATATGTCTAAAAGGTTTCTTTATCACTCTATGGTCTATCAAGATAAGCCTTTTAGCCTAAAGAGGGGCTAAGCCCAAACTCTACTAGAACTACTCACAAGGCAAGATTTGGTACTAAGGGAAATGTAATGGTATCACTAATAAGTCATCCCAATCCATTCCTTTCTTCATAACTTGTGGTGATAATAACATATGGGAACCATATGTCATACTTTACTTGAAGTGAAGAGTTATATTTTCTCAAAACAGGTGGTCACTGAACCTAGAAAGGCCCATCTTGACCCCAAGTCCACATGACACTTTAAGATCTAGCTATGACCAATCATCTTGGTCTTAATAACCAAGGTAAATATATCCCAATAAAAATATTTTAAGTCTTCAAAGTATGATGTGTATTCCTAAGGTAATGTGGGAATCACATCAAACTCACACATAATAACTCACTTGTGAGCTAACAACCACTTGACCCTCGCATCCAACTAACTTATTAATACCTGGTAAAAGTATATTCTCTAACCCTTCACCAAACCTCAACCATTCTTAGGTGGTGAATGTAAAAAAATTCCTAACATGGGTCTCACAGGTGTAAAAGCCAAAACAATAATCTAGATCAAGTGTCTAGCCTTTATATTAAGGCCAAAAATAAAATTTGAAAAGTTGAAGGATAAAGTATTTGGAGGTCTCAAGTGAGACTCTCCAATCATAAAAAATCTCATTGAGTGGCCAAAAAGCATAAACTACTTGGATCAAAGAGTCTATGGTCCCATGTCTATTAGGTCTTAGAAAAATCTTCATGAGTACTATGTACAACTCTTTATTGAGGCATATCACATAACTAAGTCTAGTAATTATTTTGATGTAGAAGTAGTACCAAAAAAATACACCTACATCTTAGTGTTTAAACTAGGATCTGATACCAAAATGTCATGCCAAATTTTTTTAATGATAAAATCCATACAAAATAAGCCATTTTTAAAAATAATGTCTGAAGCACATTATACATATCCAAAATTCTAACATGCTAGCCATATTTATGACATGATAAGTACAATACATCAAAATAACTCACATTAACAAATAGTAATTGATTACAATGTGAAAGTGATTGCATGATCACTATATATCCATGTTGGCCCACTTGTGATAACAAGCATACAAGCCCCATTATAGCCCACAAATATTTACATAGACTTGGCAAGACCCATGGTTTTAAGGTTCAAACTAAATACTTGTCTAAACTGAGGTGTGTTCAAGCAACCACTGGCTCAAATGATTCATCCTAACTCTTCATAGGGTTAAAATGGGTACCTGAGTGATTCCAACCAATCATAGGGTTCAATTGACACTTTAAGTCACAAACTAATTCTATTTTCAACTTGAGTTAATTTTATGGTAATAACTTAACCAAATATATTATAACATTCATATGAACTCAAAAAGGGTTTAAAATGTCTTACTTATCTCTTTGAGGATGGAGCATTCCATCTCAACTTTTAGATCTTTTCTATCCTTATCATTGGATATGGATAAGTTGATGAAATCCTAATAATCTTTGTGGGAGGAAATTAAGGGTTTAATATTCACTCTCCAAGATCAATTTTAGATCTGGAAAATGGGAAGGAAGGTTTAGAGAATGGCTTGTCCATAGTCATTCCTCTCCACCTTCCTCACCCCTAGATGACCACCATTAATTGGATCTCCAAGCTTATCAACATAATTCATTTTATTTCATTTTAAATTTCATATCATTACAAAATTACTTGGGTTGAATTTGTAGGTACCAATTTTATTGGAATGTGTTCAGGAGGTCATAAGTTGTCATAGTTTTTGAAATGGTGATTGGGAGATAAGCTCCCTCATAGATATTAATGTTGCAAATGTTTAGGTTTGGAAGAAAGTACATTTTTTTTTATAGTTTTAGAGTTTAAAATTACTTTCATATAGTAGATGAGAGGAAAATAAGAGGGGTTACTTTTGGGGTCAACTCATCTCGAGACTTCCAAGAGTTCATAAACATCAACAAGGCCTAAATACCCTTTGATATAAGAATGTACCATTTATGGGAATTTTTTTTTTTAAAGAATTGAATCCACTTCCATGTGAAAGAGGACAAACAATTAAGTGGGTGTCCCTTTCAGGGCACCCCACCCCCAAGCCTTCTTTGAGTCTTATATGGGTGTTAAAAAAATGTACCATCTATAAGAAAGGTTTTGGTTATAAGAAAAAAAACTATAGAGGCAAAAAATTATAATTATACTAATAAAAATAAATTATATAATTAATATATTAAAAAATCAATTTTATAAAACTAAAGCCTCGGTGGTTTCTACACTCAGAATTAACCACCACATAAGCGAGGGAAAAAAACCATAATGAAGGTCATGTGGGATTGACCCTTGACCACTATGTCATGTAAGCCAAAATAGAGTCTATACCCCATTGTGTAATAAGCGTCTATACTAGCCTAAGCTACATGGATTACATAATCAATATAATATTGATCACCCACATACAAAGCATGGGTCCCACTTCTAAAAATGTACATAACTTAAACCGCCTAACTATGTGCTTAACATAATCTAGTGACACCCTTGTGGTCTAAATCATTAGTCAAACAGTCACATGGAAGACCGATTGATTAAATCACAACTACTCTACACAAGGTTCTACTACCCTACAAGTTGGAAGGCTTGTGGTAGTTTTAACCCTACAATATGCTTGTTTTCAAAAAATCACTACGATCACCTAACAAATCTAAAAATTCTAAAATGAATTTATTGGGCGTATAAAATTGAAAAATTAATTATAAAATAAATTTATGTGTATTTATACCTTAAAAAACATGTGAATTAATTGCTTCAAATGGGTTATTTTCCTTAAGGATTTAAGATAGATTTTCAAATTTACCTTCAAAAATTCATATCTTTTGTTTCGTGACTCCAAAAATTAATTAGTGAAATTAAGTGGATTTGTGGCAGAGTCTAGTTTCATAATAAATTATATTAGGGTGATTTAGGTAATGTTTTATATGCATAAAAATTGTAAATCCAAAATAACCTCTTTAAGACCTTAAACTCTATAAGGGGTTTTACACAGTTTCAAATAAAACTATAAACTAGTTTTTAAATCAACATAATAGAGCATGTATTTTAAGATATTAGAAACATAAATAAGCTTTCATTTTATTAAATAAATTCATTATTTAAATTTCATAATACATTACAATTTTATTTTAGGGGGTTACAAGAGATATATATTCTTCACACTTGAACCACATACTTAATATAAATTTCCTTGATTTCTTTACATAATACAATACTTAACAAGATAAAAAATAATATCATTCATCTATAAGGATTTAAAATATTCCAATATAATTTAAAAAAAAATATCTTCCAAGCTCAAAGAATCCGTAAGCTCCAAAAATAATAACCTTAAGGCCAAGGAAAGGAAGGGCTCATCTCCCATACTATTGCCATCATTAGGTGACTGTCCCAGACACCCCTAAGCCAAGGACTCCCAAATATGGTAATATATATTACCATAAAAGTTTTCTAAGTTAAAAAATAAGGGTTTGGTTTGTTTTTAATGGAAATTTTAGTATGCAATGTCTCTATTTTTGTGCCTCATCCTAAGATCTTGGATACACTCCTACCTTTGTAACCACACACACCCACACACACAGACACACACACACACACACAAACACACACACACACACACACATTAACAAACAAATAAGAACTCTAAAAATGACATAAACCTATAAATTTAAATAATAATGCATATAACCCACTTGTATAAGTTTCAATAACTAGCATCCAAGGAATGAAAAGAGGGCTGCTCAAGGAAAATCACTCACCCTTGTTCATCTTTTAACAGAAACTAAAATCCATGTGGGAAGAATAGATACACATTTTAAAACTAAAAATGACATTAAAAATAAATATAAATGGTATAAAATACTTATTTATAAACCCTTATAGGGTCAAAAAATTAAATAGCCTTAGGATTAAAACATACATAATGTAATAGAAGGATTGCAAGCTATACGGCTTTGAAAATCCATAACAAGTTTTCAACATTTCCAAGGAGGTAACAAGGGTTTATTTTTAAAATAAAAAATAATTTAAATAATAATATGTCAAATATGTCCTACCTTAAGTTATACATTATTTATCACATACCCTTCTTGTAAGACTTAGGTTCAAACTAGTCTCCATCTCTCAAGGTCTCCTCCTAGTTCTCTTTGCTTAAGCTCCAATTCAATTTTTAAAATGGCAAAAAACTATTTTCCACAAGGATGGATTCCTATTTTCTTATAGAAAGATACTTAAATCCTTGATAAATTGGAAGGTGACACTTGTCCATTCCCATGATTTTTCCTCTCACAAAATTATTCTATGGCTTTTACTTCTTCTTACAAGACAATGTTTAACAATGTCTCTAGTTTTGTGTATAATCCTAAGAACCTGGAAACACTCCTAATTTTGTGACCAAATGCAAATATATTAATAAATAAAAAATAAATCTCAAAATTATATACACACATAAATTTAAATAAGAATTCATATAAACCTCTTGAACAAGCTTTAACAATTGACATCTAAGGAATGAAAGGAGGATGACTTGGGGAAAATCACTCACCCTTACTCGTCCTATAATAAAAACTCGAGCCCATGTGGGAATCATAACTCCAAATTTTAAAACTTAAAAACTACAGTAACAATATAAATATAAATATAATAAAATTCTTTCCAATAAACCCTTATAGGGTTAAATAAATAAATGGTCTTAGGTCCAAAACATACACAAAGTAAGAGGAGGATAGCAAGCAAAAAGGCCTTGGCAATCTGTAAAAATTTTTAGACATTTAAAAGGAGATAATAAGGTATTATTTTTAAAATAAAAAATTAAATTATAATATGTCAAATAATTCCTACTTCAAGTTATCGATTGTTTATAACGTATCATTCCTATAAGACTTAGGTCCCGACTAGCCTCCATCTCCCAAGGTGTCCTAGTTTCTCCATGCTTAAGCTCCAACTCATTTTTTGAGATGGAAAAAAAATACCCAAGGATGGATTACCATTTAATTTTAGGAAGATCCTTCAATAACTGAAAAATTATAAGGTGACATTTATCTCTTTCGATGTATTTGCCTCTCAAAAAATTCTTCTATGGATTTTACTACTTCTTACAAGACTCATGCTCCTTCTTACATGACATGATGTAAAGTATGGCTCATCCATACTCAATAAATTCTTCCCTTTTAAAATTTTAATAATGGTAACATGGGATATCATAATTTTTTTATCTCTGATAAGTAACCCCATACATCCTTATGGTCAAAGTGGTCTAATTCTAAAACAAAATATTTAAAAATCAATTTATGTGATGCTCAAAAATTGGAATTTATAATTAATTCAAATTTTTAAAGAGGTGAAATCATGTTTAATCCATTTTAATCCTTATTATTTTATAGAGAGTTTTAAAAATATCTAAGGTATGGGTAGAGAGGGTATGCATAGTGTAAGTTATCCTAGAATTTTCAAAATTAAAACAAGTGACTAAAACACATTTATTGAAAGAATAAGCTAGGTGTCAACTAGGGACATGACACATCTATAAAATAGTAAAATTAATTACCAATGAAGTCTAAGTTCCCTTGATTTGACACCTTCAATCATGCACATCATTGTACACATAAAATTTCTCTATCCTAGGATAGTTAAAGCAATTGAAATTAAAACAATCTCACTTAACATATATAAACACACAATGTATAAATAAAATGTCACATGAATCATATTATGTGAAGTAATTATAAATTTATAAGTATCAATTTTATTAAATAATATTATATACATTTAAGAATACTACAATTAGAATTAAATAGGAAAGATAGAAACTATCTTATAGGAAGGATTATATAAGTTGCTAGTCATGTCATTTTGGTTGATTAACATGTTGAATACATTCATGAGACTCATGAATGAAGTGATGAAACATTTTTTGGTAAGTTTTTAATAGTATATTTGGATGACATATTGATCTACATCAAGATGATGCAATTAAACTCAATGTACTTGAGACAAGTTTTACAGTGATTGCATGTTGAAAAATTGTGGGTAAATTTGAAGAAGTGTAGATTCATAAAGGATGAGTTAGTACACTTAGATTTTGTAATTTAATTATAAGGTTTGAATATGGATCTAGAAAATGTGTGCACTATCATTGAGTGGAATTTTACTAGAAGCACAATGAAGCATGAATATTTCATGGCCTTAGGATTTTATATAGAAATATTATAATGAAGTTCAGTAGGTAACACATACTAATAACTAAGGTGATGTGCACATATAGGAAAGATTTTATATGAAGCACAAAAGTGGAACTAGTTTCTAGAAATTGGATAAGAATATGACTAAAAAACCAGTGTTAACATTGATATATTTCAATAATTTAAGTACATTTTGATGTAAGTGGTACAAAAATTAGAGATATGATGAGTTGAGAAGGTAGGCCTAAAAATTACTTCAACAAGAAATTAAATGACAAAAAAAAATATTATGTCTATGATCAAGAGTTCCATGCCATAGTGCTAGTGTTCAAAAATGGAGGCATTAATTATTTCCTAAGGAATTTGTGTTTTACATAGATCATTAAGCACTAAATTTAATAAATATTTAGGTAAAATTAAACCAAATTCATATAAAGTGGGTTGAGTTTCTGTAAAGTTACTCATCTGTGTTGAAACACATAAGTGGAAAGTAATTTTTTTTTTTGGTATGCATTGAGTAGAAGGTGTTTCTTATTTATTGAGATGTGAGTGGAAGTCATTATATTTTATTTTATGAAGGAATTGTATAAATAATATTAATGCTTGAAGAATGTAGAGAACCAATAAGTGTGTATAGAACCCTTAGATTATTTTTTGCAAGGATTGTTGTTTTGAGAAGTTAAATTGTGTACACATAGAGGTTTAATGAATGAAAATTTGATTAAGGAAACTTCATGGAGGTTTAACATCTAATTTTAGTTATGGAAAAAAATATGTACAATAGGTTAAGAATCAATATTTTCCAAAGATGAGTATATATGTTGGAAATTATGTTTAGGAGTGTAGAGTTTTCTAGTTGGTAAAAGGGAAAATCCTAAATGCAAGGTTGAATCAATGATTGCCTAAACTAGAGACTCTATGGGAAGATATTGATATGAATTTTGTTTTAGGACTTAATAAAACATAAAGGGGACATGATTCCATATTTTTAATTATGTATATATCTTAAAATATGGCACATTTTTTTTATTGTATGAAAACTAGTGATGTGACACACATTACTAATTTATTTTCTAGAGAAGTTGTAAGGGTTCATGGATTACAACACATCATAATATTGGGCAGGGATATGAAATTTGTTGGACGTGTCTAGAGGAAATTGTGGAAGGGTTTGAATACCAAGCTATAATTTAGTTTAACATATCATATTAAAATGGATGGATAGACATATGTATTTAATACAAGTATTGGTAATATGTTACAACATTTGATTGAAGGAACGCCATGAACAAGGGAATCAATTTAGTGCAAGCTAAGTTTTATTTTAATAATTTATTTCATATGAGTACTAGAAGGACATAATTTTAGATTATGAATGCGATTAAATCAAGAGGAATTTCATAATTATATGACATAATATATGAGATAAATAAGAGTGTTGAAGCAAAACAATTTACTTAATATATGTGTGAATTACATCAACAAGTGAACTAGTAGTTGGAAAGAAGCATTACACAATATAAGTAATGCAAAAAATTTAAGAGAAGAGAAATGGAATACTAAGTGGGAAACACAGTTTTAGCACATTTAAGAAAAGAGAGATTTTCAAAATGAACTTATGACTAGTTAAAGTGGAAGAAGATTGAACCATGTAAAGTGTTTCTAAAGTTTGCATCTAATGCATATGAGATTGAGTTACATAAATGGATAGACATATTGCCTATTTTTAATGCGAAAAATTTGTATATAGGTCATGATGGAATTATTAGTAAAAGAGTAAGCATATATTTTGAAGAATTTGATTGGAGAACATATATGCTAGAGAAAGAGTGTGGAGAAGTGAAGTGATTGATTCAAGTGTTAGTAAGCTACATGTAAAGGGGACTATACAGAGTATCTGGTAAATTTAAAAGGCTAAGAAATTAAATATGTGACTTGGATGAGAAAATTAGAAATAACTAACCATGGAGTACTTATCAAGGAGCTCTTAAAAGGTATATGGGTAGGAACTCATGTTTCTTTTTTACCCATGGTGTATGATACAAGAGTATCTAGGTTCACAAGTAGTCTGACATCAACCAAAAAAAACTACATGTATAAAATAAGTAACTCTTTTATATGTCCACAAGTTTTATTGCACACAAGTATTTTTAAAAATTTATGTATCTTTTTTGCATGTGCAATCGTAATTCAATGCAATCTTGTTGTTGTGTGAAAATTTTAGTCACTTTCAAAGCATTGTGCAAACTATTTATAATGGATTTTATATATCTCCACACAAATTTTGAAAATTTTCATTAAGAAGTAGAATTGAAGTAATGAGATGTTAGTGTTTAGTGTATAGCCTAACCTTGTAAAGCTTGTGGTATATTTTTTATAAGTGTTGATGTGCAGACATATGATAAAGATAATCTTGTGCTACCTATGTGTGGAGTTATCTCTGTAAAGCTTTTGGTTGTGATTTTTTATGACTTAACACTTTAAAATTATTGGGGCAATGTCTTTATGGAGTGTAATTTCTTGTGAAGTAATGTGACCATTGGGATTTTGAACCATTTTGATTTTATAATAATTTCACTTAATACCTTGGATTATGACAAGTTGTTGTAAGCACATTTAATATCACACCATGATGTATTTTTCCCATGATTCATTATGAGTCATTGGGGTTGTATTTTAAATTTAATTTATATGGAATGTGGTGATGTGTTACAAGTATTTAATGATTGTAGTGAATTATTATGAGTATGTGGGTTTTTTAATTAAACATATATATTATAAATAGATTTCACCATGAGAATCTAACTAGAGATCATACAAAAAACTATAAGTGTGATAACAGTAAATGAAGCATATTACATCATATATCATTGAACTCTAATATCATGAAATCATATCATAATATGAATATAAAAAGTAATTACAATAAACCAACCATGACTGATACATGCCTACAACCACTACTATCAATGTATAATAAATAAGTAATTATAGATCTTCATGATAATATTTCAATAACAAGTAAAATACAATACAAAGTACATATATATGATACATGCCTCCTTAGAGCATAGTTCTCAAACTCTAGTATCTATGACAATCTTAAGTGTCATCTCAAAATTAGTACTGCTATGGGGAGGGAGAGCATCATTCGAGTGCTTTTACACACGAACCATGGACCAATGATCCCACATATTAATCCTATTAGGGAATTTCCCTCCCTTCATTAATGAGTAGATAGTGATGGTGTAAGAATCAAAAGAGACAAGATAGTACCCATGTGTTGTATGATTTATAAAAATGAATATGTGATATATCATAGAAAACCCATTCTATTGCAAGATATTGCTCAAACATGGAAATCATACTCATGAAATGATAATGTCTCACTAAAAATTACTTTGGCCAAAGTTTTAAAATAATAAATAGTAGTGATTTATAGATCATTCAAAATTCATACACACCACATGATCAAATTGCCTTCATCTAGCATTATGATGCTAGTAAGTCAGTGAAGTCTATCTCACTACTTACTCAGTATCAACAATGCAAGATTGGTTAACATAATATAACCAAAATATTCATATAATTTACATCCTAATATCAATCATATCACATAACATGCTAAGCATAGGATAATCTAAAAACATACATTTAATCTAACAAATATATGAATGAATCTCACATTATTATCTATCCCATAATAGAAATAATGACTACAATCTACACCACCTAGGTAAAATATACATTTAACTGTAGTTACTAATTAACACAATTAGTTTCTAAACATACTACACCCTATGATAACCCATATTATCTCAATCTAGTGTGTTTAAGCATAACTACTAAATACCACTACCAGTCAAATAAATTAGTCATAAATCCATGGAAACATAAGTTTCTATTCAAGCAACTAGACATAACAAGGAGTGTCTCAGTTCACATGAAACATAGAATACTCCATTATATCATTTTTTATAATATCAGGGGTTGTATGCACGTATACATAAAGCTCTATTATACATAGTATAGTTTTAAACCACCAAAGGAAATAAAGTTAGAAGAACACACCCCTAAGTTCAAGTATAAGATATTAGGAATAATTATATCTATGTTCTTTTCAATCAAAACATTAATAATTCATAAATATTTAGCTTATTATAATTTTATATCCATACAATGGGTTTTGTACCATAATCTACATATAATAAGTGATCCCAAACATATCATAAGACTTATCACATGATACTGAAAGTCTACGTTGAGTTATTTATACTTCATATGACTTATTAAATGATACATTAGTATTTAAATATACTATAAATACAAATATATGCATATAGTCTTTTACATTCCAAATATGGTTTCTAAATGATCCTTTTCTAGAATATATCAACTATCAATTTAAACATTGGGATAATAATAAATAAATTATCTAGCTCAAGTTTGGGGTTTGAATAATTTCCTTGTTAAAAATTTATTTGGTTGTGACTCCTCAACATCCATATTTTCTTATAAATGGTTAAGTTTATTACCCTACATCTTATTATAAGCTCTATTTCCATTGATCCCTTGCATGAAATCTTATTCATATTTAAATATATACTTCTGTATAAGTCTATTTATATTGATACACACCCCAATGTACCTTTATAAACTTAACATAATTTACTTGGTTTAATATGATCCAAAATATCACTTCAACCAATTATTTTTTTAAGACGTTTAAACATACAAATCTTATTATTTAACTATGACTAATTTTAACTAGACTTGGTGAACTATAATATGTGATCTAACTTCCTGCTTATTAAATCAATTTAGTTTTTAAAAATTCCCCAAACTTAATAAAGAGATTCAGATTATAAATTTGTTCCCCAAACTTAAATAAGTGATCCATCTTATAGTCTGTTCCTTTATGAATCACCTAGCTAATTGATATTTTCTTTTTGACTACACAAATAGCCATTAACATTCCACAGACCCAACAACTATATAGTATAAAATAGTATATTAGAATTTTATGTTTGTAATATTAGTTTATATATAAATTATCTTTTGAATATTCCAATGCCTGACCAAATGGGCTCATGCCACACTTCAGTACCCAACTGAATCATTATACTAACCTGAGCAGATGATTTTTAAGATTAAAATAGATGATATATGCATGTATACTGACTCACTATACTAGGTTAGGATAACCTACTTAGATAAGGTGCTAAATGTATTTATATGGCTATGTGTTTGCAAAATTAGACAAATATAAATATATACATGCTTATTATTCCATACTAAGCAATGATTTGGTCTATAGTTCTAATAATGCTATAACAAATAAATACATGTAGTTTTCTATTCACTCTACTTTGAATTGATGTTATGGATGAATTTACATAGTGTTATAATAAATAATTAACTACCTTGGTCAATGAAAATAGATAAGAGTTTTCCAGAGTTACCATAATAGAAATAATCAGTAAGAAGTATCTAGATAAATTCAGAATACACACACACACACACACACACACACACACACACACACACACACACACAAACACACACACACACACACACACACACACACACACACACACACACACACAAACACTAATAGATAATATACAATTCACTATGAGCTAATGTAATTGGGTATCAATTTCCTCTTTCTCATTCCCATCGAAGGTGCAACATAACTACCATGAATTTTTACTAATGGAGAGATATGTTTACAATTAAAAAACAAGTATGTACCCATTTTCCATTATTATTTCTAATGTCTTATAAGTTTTCTTATATATATAGTTTTCCCTCTAATTATTTTCAATTTATATAGATCACAACCAAACATTTTATGGATAGTTTTCAACCCAACATTTTCACATGAACATACACAAGAATTAAATTCATTGCCTACCAGGCAATTTGTGTTGGTGTTATTTCTATCCCTTGGCTTGATTCCTCTCCAATATCTTTCAAATGCCATTCCACTATGTGTTATGCCTTTTTCTTCTTCTTTTTCCTCCTCTTCAATATATATTTTATATCTTCTTTCATCTTCTAAATAAGATGATAAGGGGCATAGTCCTCTTTTTATTTAAAATATTTTTCTCTTTGTTTTAATTTTGATTTTGTTAATATTTTATGTATATCTTTATTTTAGTTTTTATTAAATTTAAACCTTTCTTTTTTTATTTTCCTTTTCTTTTTTTCCATTTTTTCCCTCAATAGGAAATTTCTATTTTTTTTTCATTTTTACTTTAATTATAAAAACCCATAAATTCACTAATTTAATTAGCATCCCCTAATTCCATGATGGATTAAAGATAAATAAATCAAAAAATATGAATTTCATCTAATTACATTAATCTCTAAAACATTAATATGTAAATGCCACGTAAGATAATTTCCAAATAACCATTTAAATTATGCTAGTAAATCATGAATAAACCACTATCTAATGCAAGAAAAAATAAAAACACTATGCTAACTATTTTATTATGAATTTAACATGTGCTAACTAATGTGGTGTGTGCAGGGTTCTATCTAGTTTCTCTGTCATCCTTTGACATCTCGATCTACATCACCCTCATCGATGATTCTCTCCCTCCATAATGTTCTGAGGGATGCATTCTCCTACATCAACCTCACAATAAGTAAGTAGTTAGATCATAATACCATGATATAAATACATCATAAAATATAGCTAAAATAATAAATAAATATGTTTGTAATGTAAACACATACACTACAACTAACTCATAGTAATTAAATCATATAACCTAAGTAATATCCTATTGTCCCATAATAACATATATCTCAAAGCCTAGTAAAAATTAACTAAATCAAATGTGTCAACTATAAATATCCATGGATAATCAAATAGTTTGCTTAATGAGGAATCAGGATGTAACATCCCCCCTAAAGCTAGTCATCATCCTAGATGACTCTTATTCAAACATAAGTCATGAATTAAAATATTGTTCAGTAAAAAAATAACATAGTATAATATTATCTAATCATTGACTAAATATGTAAATCTTCTATAGAAATCATCAGTCCTCCCAAGTAGCACTATCCTTAGAGTATTGGTCCCACTAGACTTTGCATTGTGACATCTCTCTATCATGTAAACGAGTTTTATGATTGTCAATTACCCTTATTGGTTCCACCATGACCACCCTAGGATCCAAAACCTACAAAGCATTCCAATCTAACACATGTGTAGGATCAGCTATATACTTCTTAAGATAAGAAAAATGGAAGACATTATGTAATATAGCTAGGCATGGTGGTAATGAAAGCATATATACTACATGATTGATGACTTATAACACCTTGAAGGTTCCCACATATCTCAGTGATAATTTTGCAGACTTTCTAAATTTAATCAAGGTCTTCTATGACTTAACCCACAAAAAAACTTTATCACCTACTACAAATTGCCTATCTATCCTCTTTAGATCTACATAAATCTTATGCCTATCATTGGCCTTGGCCAATATCCACATGATTAATCTAACTTTCTCTTCCATTTCTAAAAACATCTTAGGTCTGAAGACTACCCTTTCCTCTAACTTGTCCCAATTGATTAGAGTCATGTACCTTCTTCTATATAGTGCCTAAAATGGTGCCATATTCAAAGCTAATTGGTATGAGTTATTATATGAAAAATCAACCAATGAAATATAATATTCCCACTTTTATTATTGATCCATGCAATACATACAAAGAAGATCCTCTAATACCTGATTAACTCTCTCAATCTATCTGTTAGTCTCTGGGTGATATGTTGTGCTAATATTAAGTTGCATACCTAAAGTTGAATTCAAAGTTATCAAAAATATATAAGTCATATTCAAATCATAATCTAAAATAAAATTCTTAGGAAATCCATATAATCTATAGACTTCATTTATGAACCTCTTCACAAGGGTATGTGCATCATCTATCAAATTGCCTAGTATAAAATGATCCACCTTGGTTATTTTGTCAACAAATACCAAGATCATATCATGCCTATTATATGAAATCAATAAACCTTAGGAAAATTCCATACTGATCACCTACCACTTCCATTCTATTATATCATGTGGATATAAAAATCTAGCTGGATGCACATGCTCAGCTTTCACTCGCTGACATTATAGACAATGTGACACATAGTCTACTACATTTTTTCTTGATTCCTTTCTAGAAATATAATGGTCTAAGCTCTACCATGAGCTTTATTAATCTTGGATGTCTTGAATATGGGGCATTGTGTAGTTACTTAAGTAATATGATCTACATATTCTCTCGATCTGGGACATACATCCATCCTTTGTAATATAAAAGGCCATCACTCTCTAATCTAAATCCTTTATACTAAGAATTATAAGCATTATTAGATAATTATTTTATAACCTAATAATAAAATTCATCTCTTGGTGAGGATTCAATCACATAATCCCTAAAATTACTCTTGATAGTAGCTATGTATACTATGTACCTTCTACAACTTAGGGCATCAGCTACTCTATTTTCCTTATCTTTGATATAGTTGATATTGGAATCATAATTAGACAAGAACTCAAGCTAGCATCTCTGATGAGCATTCAAATTCAATTGGGTGAAAATGTACTTGAGTCATAATTTATCCTTCTTGAGCTCAAATGGTTTTCCCAACAAGTAAGGCCACCATACTTGCAAAACATGTATAATTACTACAAGTTCTAGATCATGAGGGGCATAGTTCACCTCATAAGGCTTAAAATTACTTGATTTATAAGCCACCACTACATCATATTGCATAAGGACTCAACCTATTTCATCGCCTAATGCATTTATGAGCACTAAAAATTAACCATTGGGGTTAGGAAATCTTAACACTAGTGTTGACATAAGCCTTATTTTCAATTATTAGAAATCTACTTCACACTTCTCTATCCAAATAAAAAATTGGTTCTTTCATTTAAAAGAAGTAATTGGTTTAGCTATCTTAGAGAAATTCAAAATGAACTTCTTGTAATAGACTGTTGGCCCCATGAAACTTCTTACCTTGTGCACATTCTTCAGCATCAACCATTTCATAATAGCTTTAATCTTTCTCAGATCTATTGAGATATTATCTATAGAAATAATATGTCTGAGATATTTCACTCTCTTATATAAAAATGTGCACTTAGATAACTTTCCATATATCTTTTGCTTCTATAACCATTATAGAAGTAGTTCTATATGCTGAAGGTTCTCTTATTCATTATTTGAGTATATAATAATGTCATCCATAAAAACAAAAACAAAATGATCAAGGAAATTTTTGAATACACTATTTATGAGTTTCATGAATGCTACTAGAGCATTAGCTAGCCCAAATGATAACACTATAACCTCATAGTGCCTGTACCAAGTTTTAAATGTTGTCTTCAAAATATCCTCATCCTGAATGCTCAACTGATGGTATCCTACTCTAAGATTAATATTAGAAAATACCATTGCTACCCAAATTTGATCAAAAATATCATCTATACGAAGTAACATATACCTATTTTTGATAGTTTCCTTATTCAACATTCTATAATCAATACAAAGTTGAAGGGTACCATCCTTCTTGACAAAGATAATTGGTACACATCATGGTGACACACTTGGCCTGATCAACCCCTTTGCTAACAATTCCTTAAGTTGATGCTTAAATTTAACCAACTTAGTGGTTTTCATCCTAGATGGTGCCTTAGAATGTGGTTCTTAACTAGGTATGATGTCTATAAATAAATTAAACTTACATCTAGGAGGTAATATTGACAATTCTTTTGAGAACAGATCATGAAAATATTTAATAAATGGGTAAAATTTGAGAGATGGTTACTTAAGTTTAGCCATTTCATTTATCTTTATAATAAATTCTTGGCACTCTTTTCCTTGAGCCCTCTTGAGTTGCATTGTAGAAATCTACCTAAGATTCAACTCTCTTTTCTCACCTTGAATTTGTGTTTGATTTCCAAAATCATCTAGAAACTCAGCCTTATTCAAGTAGCATTCAACTTTGGCCTATGTTTGTAAGCCAGTTGAATCCTAAGATCACATCATATGACCCTAGTGGTGCTACATATAGATTCATATTTATTGTGAATTCAAGAAACCTAATCTCTGCTTCAACTAGACACTTATCAACCATGAATTTTGAGCCATTCCCATACTATATTGACCATGTATTTTCCATTACTCCAGCTCTTCTAGTTAACTTACTAAGAATTCTAGGAGCTATAAAACATTCCTATGGATCTTGTATTAATCAAAATGGAAACTGAATGGTCAAATAAAATAACTGATAGCTCTATTGGTAATGCCTAAAATTTAGCTTATTGATTATTGACTAATGCATGAATTCACTACTGAAAACTGCCCTACTGAGGATTAGGACCTTTGCCCTTTGACTTGTCCTGAGGCCAATCATGAGCATAATGGTCATCTCTACAAATGAAATAACCTCTAGGTGGTCTTTTCCTATTAATCTATTAGTTTCCCTTAAAACTGTGTTTGGGTCCATTATCTTATTTTTTATTACCTAAACCAATGTTCAACTTGACATTCTAACTTTGAACTACTTCCTGGAGTCTCCACTCCCATATTTCCAATTCTTCTTCTTGAATGTTGACTTAGAATTTCCAAACTTTTTCTTGAACTTGTACCTTGCTTGAGAAAGAAACTTCAATTTTTATTCTTATTTGATTGCCTTATCAAAGACATAGTCCATGGTAGAAGTTCCATGAACATCCACCTCTCCACCTATATGGGGTTTCAATCCCATGATAAACTTTTTGATCTTGAACCTCTCATATCCTTGATATCGAGGTATGTACTTTCAAATTTTAGTGAACTAATCCTAGTACTCATTCACCAATAAGTCTCCCTACTTTAGATTTTATAAATCTATGAGCTTCTGATTAAAATAAAGTTATGGAAGCCATCATGACCTTAATAATTCCACAAACTAATCCCAAGAAGTGGTGGTCAAGTTAATATTCATTTCTAGCCTCTTGTTGTCCCACTACATAGTTGCCTCACTAGCCAACTATTATGCTACCTAAACTACCTTAGTGACCTTAGAGTAGTTTCAAATCTCAAAATACTTCTCCATCTTAGTCAGCCATACCTCAACTCTATCACCCAAAATAGTCCCATCAAACTTAGGTGGGTTCACCTTCATGTCTCTAGCTAACTCTATTACTACTTGAGCTCTAGCATCCTTAGGGGTTTCCTATTTAATGGGATGTTATTTAGGTAAATCCTACTATTCTTCCTCTTCATGGCCATGAACTACATACTTTAGAGATATAATTTGATCCCTAGTCTCATTCATGGCTATGAGAATTTGATCCATCTTTATTGATTGCTCAGTGACAAATCGGTTAGGATAAGATGAAGGGTTACTATCATTAGCATTCGATGAAACATCTTTAGAAACTTTGAATTTCAAAATCCTTATTTTTCAACAAAAGGATATGAAAATTTTAGTGGAATCATTAGGTCATAGAGTTTGAGCCATAGCTCTGATACCACATGTAACATCCCAATTGGGATCTAACTAGAAATACATAATTTTTTTAATTAAACGTATATATTATAAATAGATTACACCATGAGAATATAAATAGAGATCATAAAAAATACTCTTAGTTTAATAACAATAAATAAATCATATTACATCTTATATCACTGATCATTAATATCATGAGAACACATCATAATATAAATATAGAAAGTATTTACAATAAACTAGCCAAGACTGATACATGTTTATAACCACTTCTATCAATGTAAAATAAATAAGTAATTATATATCTTCATGATAATATTTTAATAATAAGTATAGTACAATAAAAATTACATATTTAAGATACATGTCTCCCTAGAGAATAATTCCTGAACTCTAGTATATGTGGCAATCTCAGGTGTTATATCAAAAGTAGTACTATCATGGGGAGGGATAACATCATCTGATCACTTTTCCAAACCAAACATAGACCAATGATCCCCCACACTAATTACATTAAGGAATGACCCTACCTTCATGGATGAGTAGATAATGATGGTACGAGAATCTAGAGAGACAAACTAGTACCCATGTGCTATATGATTTCTAAAACTAAACATGCGGTGTATCATAGATAACCCATTCTATGGAAGATATCACACAAACATGTAAATCATACTCATGAAATGATAATGTCTCACTAAACATTAAATTTGGCCAAAATTTTCAAATAATAAATATGATATATAGATCAGTCAAAATTCATACACACCACTTGATTGAATTACCTTCATCTAACATTGTGATGCTCATAATCTAGTGAATTATGTTTCACTACTTACTCAGTATCAAAAATGTGATATTGGTTAACATAATATAACCAAAAGATTCATATAATTTACATTGTACTATCAATCATATCACATAACATGCTAATCATAGGATAATCTAATAACATATATTTATTCTAATAAATATATGAATGAATCTCACATTATTATCTATCCCATAATAGAAATAATGATTACAACCTACACCACCTGGGTAAAATACATATTTAACTGTAATTACTAATTACCATAATTAGTTTCCAAACATAATACACCCTATGATAACACATATAATCACAGTCTAGTGTGTTTAAGAATAACCACTAAATACCATTACCAATCAAATAAAGTAGTCATATATCCATGGAAACATAAGTTTTTATTTAAACAACTAGACATAACAAGGAATGTCTCTGTTGATGCATGTTTTATACACACCACATCCATAATGAGGTGTCCTCTAACATTTCAAGATATCAATGGAGAGAAACTCCACTCTAGGGCATGAGGCATGGTTTACTAACATAATGAAATTCTATGTGAATTGGATGGGTAGCTATCTTCGATTCTAGAGTGGGCAGATCTCAATAATAAAACAAAAAAAGAGGGTAAGATAGGGAATAAAATAAATCTCCATGGGTCTTAGGAATTACTATCCTTGGTTGGTTTCTAGATAGACCTCTATCTTTTTAAAACTAGTTCCTGTTACTAGCAATAATTACACACAAGAAATCAAACATGGCTAAGGAGTCTAAGGGAACATAGATGTAGGAAGTCCACTAGCCTCAAATAAAGGTTTATCCTATTAGAGATATTATTTCACACCCTTAAATTAGGATATTATGGCTTGAGATAAAGGATTATCTAAGGTAGTTGTAACACACAATTAGAAAACTACACCAAGAAAACATAAATACACATCCAAAAGTATGATTCAATCTAACTTGACTATCTCAATCAACACATTCACCAATATTCAATAGCTATTACACATATAATATTAGCATAGTAATCAAAATATTCAAGAATATAATCATAACATTATCACACTAAATATTTATTAAAATAAACAATCATAAAAAAAAAACAACTAATAACATGACATTGGAAAGAAAATACTCAAACACTTCACTTAATGACCAAAAATGGCTTGCTTCTTATATTCTAAAATTATTTAACCCCAAAAAAAACAAAGTTGGATGGTATAATTATATATGTAAATAATGGGAAGGGGGAACCTCATCCTCCAAGTCTATGCATGATTGTTACATGTGGAAGTTAGAATGTGTAGTTCTAACTATGGTCCATGATTTTTAAAAAAGCTAAAATAGTTATAAATAGACAAATTGACTTTACAAACACATGCAATGTGTGCATGAAAAATAAAAAATTAATTTTATAATGATTTATCTACTTTATAAGGAATCTAAATATAAGCACCACTAGGATTTGTACACACATACATCTGAGGCTACATTGGCCATAGTGGTGTATGGGCTTTAGTTAGAGTCAAAGTCAGAATAGAAACTGAAGATGTAACTCCACTACCTAAATCTTGTTTCTTCTTCACCTCATTTTATTTATATAATTTGTGTACCACCTCATGATACTAATGAATGATGTCTAAGTTAAGTAGTGGAGGTCAATAGAGTCTCTTATTTTATTTGAGGAGTTTTTCATGTTCATCCTTCATTATCTGTAACTTACCCCTAACAATCTCCAATTCGGTCACCTTCTTCCTCAATTTTCTTAACTCTAATTCTATACTTTCCACTTCCAAGCCTTGTATTCTTTGATTGAAGATCTCAGTGTCCTCCTAGACAATTTTATCAAAATTGATTCTACTAATCAACTTACCTCTAGAATCCCTTACTTTAGATAATTTCAACTCATTCAAAATTTAGAAGAATTAGGCCTTATGCACTTGGTAATCTGGTATTGAGGCTAAAAATGCATTCAACCAATCCTTGACTTCCTCATGTCTAATAAAACTAGGTTCAAGGCATTATATGCCTCAAATGTAGTCATTAGTTCAAGATGACTATATAATGAGTTGCTTGTATAGGTAACTAACATTTTAAGCTAGTATAATCTTAAGCCAAAGAGCCATAGAGTTGATTTTCCTAGCTTGTATGAGGCACCATCTTGGCCTTCATGAATGCCATGGACTCTAGAGAATTGTAGCATTTAGAAGTGGCCTCCCTTACCTCTGATTCAATACTTGCAAGAATGTGCACTATATTGGATTGTTCCTTAAGTTTCTTAATTTATGACCATAATTCTTACAATTCCTCCTCTAGCTCTGACTAAGATAACTCTGTACCTTCATGGATGGGCAACACTACATCCTTGTGTTCTTGAGCCAAGTCTAAGATATTTTCTTTATATACAGACTCCCTTAACTACCTATTCTACCTCTTGGTGAGGGAAAACACTGGCTATCACTCTTCAAGAATGATTTTGGTACCCTTGTCATCCTCAAATTTCCTCTTTTTAACTCTTTGAATTGAGCCATTTGAGGGGTTAAACATAGTGGACATGGATGGGAGATTAGTGACCTTATAAGCTAGCATTTGTGACCTAAAATTTATATCCCAAGGCAAAATGTTGAGGGGTGACTTAGTAGTTGCAACAATAATTTATTTCTCAGCCTCTTCTTCTTCTCTCTTTTGTTTCTTACTATATTTGGTCAATATATTAGGTAAGGAAGGCCATATTATTTTTGACTAATCCACTCCTTCAACTTGAGGAAGTGGGTGGACTATAGTAATGTGAGGTTTTGCCTTCCTCTCCCTACTAGTGCTCACTACCTTAGTTTCTTCTATAAAAGTGGAAGTGGGGAGTGTAAGGGAAATTTGTGTAGATTGAACATGAAGTTGGGGATTGGCTAGAGTGGTCTTCACCTTCCTAGTTTCTTTCTTCTTTTTATGAAGTCTCATAATAGAAGTACTAGTAAGCATAGAGGGAATGGCCATGAGAAAGGGTGTGATAGTGATGGTGGAGGGATCAATGGTGGTTGTGGGAATGGAAGGGATGGATGAGGTAGAGGGAACTTCCACATAAGAGATAGGTGTTGAATCAATAATGGAAATTAAAGCTACATGAAAAGTAGATAAGGCATAAATACCTTAAAGTTGAAGTTTAATGGGGTCCCCTTAAAGGTTTAGAGCCTTAGCTTCTTCTAATTTAGCCTCATCATTTGAATCATCCACTAAGTCTTTGATGATGAATTCATCTCTTCATAATTTTTGTGAGCTCAGAGGTATAATAGGCAAGCCTTGAGATGTATGTATTGTGGGGCTACCTATAGGAGTCCTCAGCTTCTTGGTGTAAACCAAGGTAGTCCTTCCCTAAATGGGAGATTCATGAGACGTAGATGTTATTGTTTGTGTAGTAGCTACCCCAATTGATGAAATAATAGACACACTAGGGGTAGTCATAGGGACTTGAATGGTTCTAGTGGTAGACATCTCTTCTTCATTGGAGTCCAAATTGATAGGATCTCCTCTTTCCCCTTCTCTTTATGCACTAGGCTCAAGGAGCCGAGGTTCCCTCTTGATCGATTTTAACTTAAAATTTAATGGAAGTCCCTAAGATGAGGAAGCTTCTTACTCTCCATATTTCCCTTTTTATAAGTCTAAATGTTTCCATCCCTTGAAAAGAGCTCTTCAATTATCAAGTTCCCTAGTAGAGATACTAGGTTCAATTTGGATCATTCTCAAATGATCTTCAAGTAATCCAATAATTTGTGCTCACTCTAACACTTCTTCATCAGACATAACATTAAAGAAAAATAAGTCATAGCAATAAGGTTGATAGTAATAAGGAATGTTCAACCCAAAAATATACTAATGGATGCACCCATGGGGGTCTCAATCTCTCTATGCCATTATAAGGAAGCTAATATGACTCCTCTTACTTCCAACATCTCCTAGATGTTTATTTATCTGGTATACCATCCTACCAATTGAGATTAGGATTTAAAATAATAAGCCTTTCTTCTAACTATCTAAATCTTATTTAATGTTATTTCATAACTAGAAAGTAATTTCTTATTTTGCTAGTTTATCAGGTGCATACTTGGGGAGACATAGGGGCTCCACCTTATTCCCCCATATCACAATGACTGTAAAGTCTGGATACAAGAAGTAGTCACCCTTTCCACTCAAATTCTTTAAGATTTTCCCCTAAGATGAGGCATAGGCAAGACATGAATGGCTTTCCACACCTGTGGGTAAACATCTTCACATATTTTGATCATGTGATTTTGATAAGCATATATGTGCATGAATTGAAAATGCTCAAAAAATTTATTATCTATGCATTCCATGGTCAAAGCCCATAGATTTCCCAAGTATTTGTAACATGTACCCATAATTTCATCAACCAAATATGACATAATAAAAATTATCCCGTACGAGTGGGATATTTATCTTTGTGTAGGATTTACTCTCTCAATCTCAAACTAATTACCTCCCTTAAAGCATAAAAAACATCATGTGATAACATCATATACAGTAAAGGTACCCAATCCAAATTTATGAAATGGATGTTGGGCATCCCATATAACCTATTGAATAGATCCATACCTATCTAGATTCCCATTCTAAATTTTTTGATTGGGATTGATCCCTTTGGCTTTATTCCTTGATAGGTGATAGTTTGGATTGGGAGTAACCATGAAGAGAATGCCTTTGTGATTAAAGTTTTAGCCTTGAATTGGAACCAAGTGTACTTGTCATAGTATGCATCTAAGATGGTAAGAGATAAATATCTTTGAAAGTTACTTTTAGAGATGCACACAACTATTGTATCTCCACAAAAATTCAAAAAGTAAGCATCCTATGATATCTTACCAACAAAGAATAAATCCCTAAGAAGGTCAATACATGGAATTACTTTTGGCTTTGTCATGGTGAAGAGTAATCTTTGTCACTTTTAGGCTAACACTTCTTAAACAAATAACCTTTTTGATATTACTGTCTCATCATCTAATGACAACATATCAACTGAATCAATTACATCCCAAAGCTATGAATAGTTGTGATACTTATCTTTAAATACCCTTGCATCGAAGATAGTGTCTTTGAATTATATAGAGTCTTTGATTGAGAATGTAGATGGGGGATTATTTCCTTGGGATGACCTTGATGAAGAATTCATAGCTACATGTTCGTGCCTATATCTTGCTCAACATGCAATGTGTTGTGTATACCTATATATCAATACGATCGACTTGGCTCTAGCTTGATTTTTGTTTATTGTATACTCTTTGAAGTAGAAACTAGGGCTCTTGATCATTATTTGGAGATGAGGAAACTTCATTTTCAAGATAACTTAGATGAAAATGATGACTTTAATGGCTATGTATCATCTATATAACATCCTACATTGAATACCAATTTGTATGATATTAAATATGCAACATTCACTTTTCAAATTCATTTGTTTGGGTTGGCAGGGATCCTTAGTATTTATCAAATCAAAAATATTTTATCTTTAATAAGTATGGAATTATATCAATAATGTTCTTCATAATAAAACACTTTAAAATTATAACATCTAAAAGGTTCTTTCAGGTTAATGTTCATGGATAATTCTTTTGGGGGAATTATTTTGGACAAAATGTCTATGGCTATCATTCTGAAGGACCTTGAGCAAAAGTCCCAAAGTAATTCTTTTGAAGGGATAATTTGTGGTTAAAGGGTACTTCCAAACTTTTCAAAGGGTAGTTTCTATTTTAAGGGTCCACTTCATAGTGTATTTGGTCCATGATAAAAGTCTCAAAGGGTCTACTTCATAAATGTCAAAGGGTAATTTCAAAATTCTTGAATGGTAGTTTTGAGGGATGAAGGGCACCTTTGATTCCTGAAGGGTACTTTCATATGACTAAGGGTCACTTAAAAGGTCTCAAAGGGTAGGTTTGGAAAAACTTGAAGGGTATGTGCCTTAAACTTGGAGGGTAGGTTTAGGAAGTCCAAAAGGCAAGTGCCCTTCAGAAGAATTATTTTGGGGATTTTACATCAAATAGAATGCCCAAAACATAAAGTCTAAAGTAAATGGTAGAATAGGAAAATTGAATATTCCATAAAGGCTAAAATGTCCTTTTTAAAAGATTAGAATTGTATGTGGCCTCTTGAAAAAGATCACATAGCTTAGGGAAAAGATATGGTAGGGTAGGTTCAACCAAATCCAAAGGGTAGGTTCATGACAATTGGCCCTAAACACAAAGGCTGAAGGGTAACTTAGATTCATGGCATAAGGGGTAGGTAAAACATCCAAAATTTATATCCTAAGGATAGAGGGACTAAAACAATATTTTTGAAGGGTAAGTTTAGAAAGTCCAAAAGGTATGTGCCCTAAAATAAATGGTCAAAGAGGGGGCAAATGGTCAATTTAAAAATGCCGAAGGGTAGGTTAGCGAGGTGAAAAGGGAATTTCTAAAATACTGAAGGGTAATTTATAAAAAATCTAAAGGGTCAAATTTGTAGGGCTTTTGTCCATGATAAAAGTCCCAAAGGATCTACTTTGTAAAATTTAAAGGGTACTTTCAAAGTTCTTAAAGGGTAATTTCACATGCTTGAGGGTCATTTTGAAAGTTATGAAGGATAAGCTAGAGGGGGTGGGTTAAAAGGATAATCCTTTAGGAATTTATTTCAAGGAAAATGTATGTGGTCCAAAATATCTTAAGGTCAAAGGTCTATAGGCTAAATTCTATCAAGAAAATTGTTTCAAACAAGAAGCTTGCAACAATTTGTCCAACAAAATGAGGCTTCTAAAAGAATAAGCCTAAAGGGGAGTAGGACCAAAAATTTCCCAAAAAAATCATCAAAGAGATAGTCTTGCATAAAACTCGAAAGAATTAACCCACAATAATTTGTCTACAATACACAAGTTAGTCTCATAAACATAATTATTATAATTCCAATGCCATCCACCAAAAAAGTAAAAGTCCTAGATTCCCAAAGTTTGCATAAAACATATGAAAAGGATTCCTCACTTGGATAATATTTGAAAAAGGTGGGTCCCCATTTCCTTCCAAAAAAGGGGGTGTTAGGTACAACAAATAGTGACTTATAGGGGGAATACTCCTAAGTATTCAAGAACCCAGAACTTTGGTTTGCAATATGAAATCATTCATGAAATATGCCACAAAAAATACTCAAATCCAAAACATGAAAGAGACTCCTAAGTTAATTCATATAACATACTTACCTTCAAATTTCTTGGATTGGTGTGTGTTGAGTGTGTAATTCATTTACCCCTTACCATTATGAGTTTTCTAAGGTTTTGATGAGGTTTTAGGTTTTGCTACATTATCTATAAAGGCACTAAAACAAAGGGAGCGTAGGCATTGCTCTACTAATAGGTAGACATCCATAGCCCTAATAGAGATACCTTGGGCCCCTTTTCTTCTCCTTCCATTGCTTTATTTCAACCATGATGCATGGTACATTAACCTTATTTCATCATGTGAGATTTTTTATTTTAATTTTATTTAGATCTTATTTTTCTCTTTTGAACTCATTGATTCTTTTCTTTTTTATAGTTCAGATCAATGAAAAAGAGAGAGAAAGAACCCTAGTGAGCTAGTATAATTAAGAAACAAAACATTACTAGGGTGCCCCTACCAGCCAAATCTAGACTTATAATTATAATTTCTAGCAAGTATTATCTTGATAAGTGCATTTGATCCAATGAAACAAGAAAACTTTATAAATTTGTATGAATATCATGAGAGTAGCTGTCACATGCCTGACAAAAGTATTTAATTGTGACACCATCCAAGATAATCTCTAATTGTCTATCATTCTAAAGGACTCAAAACACAAAAATATACCCAAACTATTTACTAATCTTCAAATGTGTCAATATTTTAATTTTCCTCTTTTTCACAAGTCCCACATTCATTTGTTTTGGATTAATTTTGGTAATAAATAGAGAAAACACAATCATGGCCATCAAAGAAAATCAAAGAAAACAATTAACCTAGAAAGTAAAGAACTACTGTAGAAAGTAAAATACTAAAAGCAGGAAAGACTAATCTAAGAAAACTTTTGAAATCTATTCTAGAAAATAAGGAAATCTAACCTAAAAATCATGAAATCTAATTTAGCCCTATGTCTAAACTTATATGAATCCTCTCAATTAGTAATATCCATAGTTGGAGTGGCTTTGAAGTAATGTTTTAGGAACTATCCATTAACTGGATATGTGAGCTTGTTACCCTGAAGTCTTTTAGATGAAACATATTATTGCTCATGATCTTTAAAATTTGATATGGTCTGATCCATAATGAGGCAAAATTATCATTTCTCATGGGCTTTATCCCATAATAAATCTATATCTTAAATCCTAATATCTTTGACTTTCACTCTTTTATCAAACCACCTTTTAACTACATCTTGGTGTTTGTTGAATGTTTGTATAGATTTTGTTCTTGAATCTTGCATATTTATTATATCAAGGAGTCTTGATTCTACTTTGTCATTAGGATCTATGTAGTCTTGTATGAACTGATAAGTTGGAAACTTCAATGTGATAGGAAAAAATAGTCTTCATCCATATACTAGTAGGTAAGGTGAAAATTTTAAGGCTTTCTTGTATCTCATTCAATTTTACCAAAGAGCATACTTGAGTAGATTGTGCTAGTCTCTAGGTTTAACTCTTGCTAACTTCTTGATTGCCTCAATCATATTTTTATTTGTTGACTCAGCTAATCTATTCCCTTGAGGATAGTGGTTAGAAGCTGACTTGATTATGATTTGATTGTCATGTGCCCACTAAGTGAATTTTGTTGATATATATGTTGGTCCATTGTCACATACCAGAGAGAAGGGTGTGTTGAATCTGGTAGTAATGTGTTCCTCTAAAAAGTGAATCACATCCTATGCTCTACTATTCTTTATAAAAACTACCTCTATCCACTTGGTGTAATAATATGTAATTGTTAACACAAATTTATAGTTGTTATAAGAATTTGGGTTGATTACACCAATGAATTCCAAGCCCCACTATGCAAACAATTTCCCCTCAACAACTGGTTGTAGAGGCATGGCTGCGTGAACCTCCCTTTTGGCTAATGTTTGAAATTCATGGAAAGTTATGACACACATATGAGAATCCTTAAAAATAGTTGGCCAATAATATCCCAACCTCATTATTATATGGGTCATGGTATTCCCAATAGGATGACCACTACCTATCTTTTGATGCAAATTTTACAAGATCTCTTTAGACTCTTCTGTAGATACACATCTAAGATATATACCTTCATAGTTCCTCTTATATATAATTCCCTCTTTTATTATGAAATTACCAGCCTTGATTCTCAAATCTCTCCTCTTTTCTCTATTATATTCTGGGGGACAAGTTCCTGTAAGAAAGTACTGAACTATATCTATATACCATTTGCCTTTAGAAACTTGTGCTTCACATACCTCTTTAATAGTGATTTGAGGATCAGGGTTAGTCATGAACTAAATAATTCCTTTTCCTCTAAAAACCTTTATAGGCCTTATTTTTATGTCAAACTCCTAGAGTTTATCCATCCACTTCCCTCGACATTCCCCTAGCTCATTCTATGATGGAGTGAGTTTAACGGCAGGGTCTGGGACAACAGTAATGGTCTTATTTCTCAAAATGTAATGTTTGAATTTATTTTTTACTTTAATAAGAGAAAATATCTACTTTTCCATCATGGATTATTTTAGATTTACATCTTTTATATTTGTACTCATGAAGGTGATCGGATGTTCTATCTCATCCTTCTGTGTGATTATAACTATGATTGTGTGTTCAGAAGCAAATGAATATTGATAGAAATCCTCGATAAAATCTAGACTTATCAATACTAGAGCCTATGATATTGCATCCTTGATGTCTTGAAAATATTTTTTGGCCTCAACTATCCATTTTATTTTGGCATCTTACTTGACCATGGAGTTTAGAGGCTTTACAATCTTAGCAAACCCTAAGATGAACATCCTTATGAATTTGATTTTCCAAGGAATGACTTTAGTTATTTTTTATTATTTGGTGGTTGAATATTCAAAATTACCCATATTCTATTAGGATCAATTGTGATCCCATCATTAGTGATGATGTGCCCTAAAAATTTACTTCTAGTGACTCTGAATATCCTTTTTTTGGGTTTAGTGAAACACCTAATCTTCTACACTACTCAAATATGGACTATAGGTGGGTAATATGATCCTTTATTTCCTTTAAAAATACTATGAGATCATCCATATAAATAATTATACATTTCCTAATCAATCCCTTAAAGGCATGATCCATGGCATGCTGAAAGTTAGCTCCTTCATTGATTAGACTGAATGACATCTTTTTGTATGCATAAGTTTCCCATTTCATGGTAAACATAGTCTTCATCTGATCTCTATCTTGCACTAATACTTGATTGTAACTTAAAAATCCATCTAAAAATGACATTATTTCAAAACCACTTACAATCGTATTACCTCATCCAGTGACAATAAAGGGTAATTGTCTTTTTAAAAATCTTTGTTTAGATTCCTGAAATCCACACATAATCTAATTTCACCATTCTAATTCTTTATTGGGACCAAATTAGCCACCCATGTGGAGTGCCATTTAGGGAAGACAATTTTGGCACTTAATAACTTCTCTACTTATTTCTAATTAAGAGGATCTAAGATATGATTCACGAGCCTTTACCTTTATTTAAATGGCTTATGGTCTTGCTTAAGGGAATGGTGTGAGTGATAACTTGGGAATCATAAATTTTAAATCCTCGTATGTCTAGGTGATATCACTCATGTACTGAGAGATTAAATCCCTCATTCATTACCTTTCCTTAGGAGTGTAGTTAAGACCAATATTTACATTATGCATATTATGCTCATCTCTGATATTTTCTTGACCTTGGGTTGCCTGAGTTGCTATGCCTAAGGATCCAAGTCAAAATGCCTTTCCAAGGAGACTAAGTTGATTGGTATTTGATTTTATTTAAGCTGAAAAATAACTTATCTATTAATTTCCTCTTAACAAAAGTGATTGATATCCTTGTCATCAATGATTTGGGACTTAAAATCCCCTAAGTTATTTAAAAACTTGATGATCTATTGGTCATCATCAAAAACATAGAAATTTTCCACATTATCTAGAATAGAGGGACAAGGAATCAATTCAATAGAAATTTTTTTTACCTTAGATTCTTGTAGTGGTTGTAGATTGGTAGCAGTAGTAGCTAGTAAACCAGTGGCCTAATTTTTTTCCTTTAGAAGTGATACTAAATTGAAAACTTCAAATCTTTCAATTAAATCCCATGCTTTGTGCTTATAAATTTTCAAATAAGATGGTTTGCATTGGTATTTGTTTCTTATCTAGTGGACTACTAACTCTGAGTCCCTATATACTTTTATCTATTTTACATTATGGTTTAGTGCAAATTGTAGTCCTAAGATTAAAGCTTCATACTTAGATCTATTTTTCATACAGGGGAACTACAATCTATAGGTAGTCAAGAAATTCTTACCTTGGGGATTGATTAGCTCAATTCCCACACTTGATACTTGCTTGGACTTGGCTCCATCAAAATGCATTGTCCATAGTTTATTTGAACCTTTAGGTTCTATGTTCTACACTAAATTATGAGTGGGAAAAGTATAAATCCCTAATGAGGGAGAATCATACTTTACCTCTTCATTCTTGACATTGTACTCAGTGATGGGGTATTTCATCTTAGGCTCTCTATCAATTTTTATTTTATTTGTAACTCCTCTCCAAGGTAGCCAAATGTGTGAGAAGTCTATGGAAAGATATCCATTAAGAATTTTAGACTAGTCTCTACTTAGTAATAATCTATATCCTTCTTGTATATCCACTACCAAAATGTTGATGGTCATCTAAACTCTTAGCTTTGATGCCACCTGAATGTGTACATCATTCAATTATCCCACTATTGACACTACCATCTTATCTAGATGAGAGACTGATCTTTTTAAAGGTTTGGGAGTTAGACTAAGCTTCTTACATATGGAAGTAGGCATAATAGTTGTAGATGCTCCAAAATCAACCAAACAATTATGAATATTCTTACTGAATGCTCTGATGATCAGCAAGAATGGAGGTACTTTAGGATTACTCTTCTAGATGGCATTGGTATCAACCACTTTCACTTATTTTACTCTATCTGAAGTTGTCCTATTTTTATCCATAGGTGTCTTTTTAGTGATAGACTTTCATATTATCTCCTTCTATTTAGTGATTTGGGCTAACTCGTGCAATGTGATATTTGATTTGATTTTTTTCATATCTTCCATGATGTTGTATCCTCTATATTTTTTAGATTATTACATTATTGGTAATGGAACATTCCCATTTTAAAGGGGTGGATTATTGTCTACTCTAGGATTGGGTGGAATTGTTGTAGAGTTTGGAGGAGTCGATGTGATCAAAGGTTGATTTTTCCTCAATTTATACACACCTATCTAAAATTGTTGAAATACATGCACTTCATCCATATTATCCTTTGGTTCATTGTCATCCTCTCCTAGGAAGTGAAATTTGTGAGTCTTAAAGAACATGGTTATGCTAGAAGGTCTAATTCTTGGTGAGGTTCTAATAGATTATTCATCTGATCTTGCTTGGTCACTTCCCTTTGAAAGATCTCAAATGTAGTATAAAACTCAACATAATCAAGTTCACCATGTTGGGGTGTATGATGTACATTACACCAATTAAATAGAGCTATTTTCATAATGTTGATTTCTACAAGTCTGCCAGATCACTCCATATTATTCATGGTCCTATTAAAGGGAATATTATATATTTAGAACCCAACATTTTGGTTGCCCACATGAGTATTGGTATTTCCCAATTTTCATTGCATGTTTAGAAAATCATTACTCAATTTTTGAACCATCTTTTAGATAAAATCCAATTTAGCTTTTATAGAATCTACACCCTATAAAATAGTCATGGGAAGTGTAGTTTCCTATTGGTTTTATTGGTAACTACTACCTTTCACATGATTATTTAGATAGCCAAAATTTTTCAGTGTCATTTATGTCAATGGAGGCAATGTGTATAATTTATTCTGATTATATGTTGAAACATTTTACTTTATATATTTTATCAGATTAGGCATTGGGATTGCATTGCTAATAGTAAGTACCCCAAGGGTCTATGGATTGAGATGTATATAAATTTTAATGACTTATTCAAATGCTAATGCCAAAGTATTAACAACTAGTGCTTTTTTCAAGAACACAATAGTAATGGGATCTAAGGCATTTTAATACATTCTATTGCCAATGCTAGTTGTGATTTGTACCCTAAGGTCAACTAATTATACATCTTCTACCATTTTGTGTTAAAAGCACATATGGGCTCATTAGGTTCTATCTTCATGCTAGTGAAGTGTTGATATATCAATCTAGGATTGGTGACTTGTCTGAACTATGCAAGAAAAATATTTGATAATCCTCCCAATTGGTGGAGTTTTTTGTTAGATTTAAATACCAATCATAAGCAACATCCATTAAATTAAAAGGGAATAACCAACATGCAACATCCTCATCAACTAAATTCATCAATCTTAAGGAAAATTTAACATATTTAATATGCTCTTCTACGGTCCTTGGCCCTAAAGGAGAAAAGGATGGTAGATATGTTTTAGGGTTTCAGGGTAAATCATTCATGTATCTTGGGATGGAAATGGTATATCCAACTAACTAGAGCTATTATTGGGCTATTTGTTGATTAACAAGTAAAGGGTTCCTTACAAGTAAAGGGTGCCTTAATAGAGGTGGGTTGTTCTGAATTAGAACTATTACGATAGCTCTAGATCTCCTATGTCTTGTCAAGGGAGACACTAATAAACTAGCTTGGGAATTAGATCTAGTCACTCTCTTGGGTGACTCTAGTGCAACTATATGCAAGGGCTAACCTATATTATTGGGGGAGAACTCAAGGCCCTCTTTTGGTGCCATTGAAAATGTTGATGCAATTTTTATACACACCACATCCATAATGAGGTAGCCTCTAATATTTCAAGATATCAATGGAGATAAACTCCACTCCAGGGCATGAGTTGTATGTATGCAGTCTTTGACAACCTATTGATGGGATAGTTGGTAGGGTATGTAGGTTGTCAACAAGGGTTTTTTGGATGGAAGCATGGTTTCTAACATAGTGAAATCCTATGTGAATTAGATGGGTGGATGGATTCTATTATAGAGTGGGTATATCTGAATAACAAAACACAAAAAGAGGGTAAGGTAGGGTAGAAAATAAATCTCTATGGGTCTTAGGAAATAATTCCTTGGTTGGTTTTTTGATAGACCTATGTCTTCATAAAACTAGTGCCTGTTACTAAAATTAATCACATACAAGCAATCAAACATGGCTAAGGAGTCTAAGGGAATATAGATGTAAGAATTCCATTAGCCTCAAACAAAGGTTGCTCTTATTAGGGTTATTATTACACACCCTTCAATCAAGAGATTATGGATTGGGCTAATGGATTATATAAGGCAATTGTAACACATACTTAGAAAACTACACCAAGAAAACACAAATACACATCCAAAAGTATGATTTAATCTAGCTTGATTATCTCAATCAACACATTCACCAATCTTCAATAGTATTGCACATCTAAGATTATCATGGTAATCAAAATGGTCAAGAATCTATTCGTATCATTAACACACTAAATATTTATTGAAACAAAAAACCATAAAAATAACAACTAATAACACTATAGTGGAAAGAAAATACTCAAACACTTTGCGTAATGACCAAAAAAATCTTGCTTCTTATATTCAAATTTTTTTCGATCCCCCCAAAAATAAATTTGGGTGGTATAATTTTATATGTAGATCTTGGGGATGGGTCACCTCATCCTCTAATTCTATGCATGATTATTGCATGTGGCAGTTAGAAAGTGTGGTTTTAATGTCATCCATGACAATTTAAGAAAAATCTAAAAAAGTCATAAATAGACAAATTGACTTTACAAAAAAATGCAACATGTGCATGAGAAAATAAAAAATCAATTTTATAATGATTTGTCTACTTTATAAGGAATCTAAATATAAGTGCTGCCAAGATTTATACACACATAGGTCTAAGGTTGTGTTGGTAAGAGTGTTGTATGGGATTTAGTGGGAGTCAAAATTGGAGTAAAAACTGAAGATGTAGCTCCACTTCCATAAGCTTGCTTTTTCTTTGCCTCATTCTCTATGTAGACTTTATGTGCCACCTCATTCTACTATGAATGATGTCCAAGTTAATTAGTGAAGGTCAGTAGAGTCCCTTAATTTTTCCTAGGAATCTTACATGTTCATCCTTCATTATCTGTAACTTACCCATGAAAATCTCCACTTCAGTCACCTTTTTCCTCACTTTGCTTAACTTTTCTTCTATACTTTCACTACCAGAACTTGTATGCTTTGCTTGAAGTTATCAATGGCCTCTTGGATATTTTTTTCAAAATTTATTATATTAATCAACTTACATATAAAATTCTTTTCTTTAGATAATTTAAACTCATTCAAAATTTGGAGGAGTTAGGCCTCATGCACTTGGTAATCTAGTGTTAATGTTGTAACTGACTTAAACCAATCCTTGACTTCCTCATGTCTAATAACAACTAAGTTTAGGGAATTAGATGCCTCAAATATAATCATTAGATCAAGATTATTGTATAATGAATTACCTATGCAAGCACCTAACATTTTAAGCTTGGTATAATACTGAGCCAAAGAGCCATAGAGTTGATTTGACTAGATCATGTGAGGAGCCATCTCGACCTTCATGAATTTCATGGCATCTAGATAATTGTAGCATTTATAAGTGACCTCCCTTACCTCTAATTTAATACTTTTAGGAACATGCATTATATTGGATTACTCTTTAAGTTACTCAATTTGTGCCTATAATTCTTATACTTCCACCTCTAGTTTCTGTCAAGCTAACTCATTACCTTCGTGGATGGACACCATCACATCCTTGTGTTATTGAGCTAGGTCTAAGAGGTTTTATTCATATATAGACTCCCTTTCCTACCTATTCTACCTCTTAGTGAGGGAGAACACTGGCTGTTGCTCTTCAAGAATGATGTTGGTACCCTGGTCATCCTCAAATTTCCTCTTTTTAACTCTTTGAATTGAGCTAGTTGAGGAGTCAAATAGAGTGGACATGGATGGGAGCTTAGTGACCTTATAAGTTGGCATTTGTGCCCTCACATATATAACCTAGGGTATAATGTTTAGGGGTGCCTTAGTAGTTGAAATAATAATTTCTTACTTAGCCTCCTCTTCTTCTCTCTTTTATTTCTTACTAGCTCTGGTCAATACATCAAGCAAGGAAGCCATATTATTTTTGACCATTCCACTCCTCCAAATTGATGAAGTGGGTGGAGTAAAACAATGTGAGGTTTTTTCCTTCCTCCCCCTATTAGTTCTCACTACTATGGTTTATTCTATAAAAGTGGAAGGGAGAGTTGTGGGGATTGGACATGAAGTTGGGGAGTGGCCAGAGTGGTTTGCACCTTCTTGGTTGCCTTCTTCTTTTTGTGAAGTCTCACAAAAAATTACTAGTAAGCATAGAGGGAATGACCATGATAATGGTGTGGTATTGATGGTGGAGGGATCAATGGTGGTTATGGGAATGGAAGGGGTAGATGAGGTAGAGGGAACTTCCATAGAAGAGACGTGTTAAATCAATAGTGGAAATTGAAGCTAAATTAAAAGTGGAGAAGGCTTGAGTACCTTGAATCTGAAGTTCAATGGGGTGCCCTTGAAGTCTTAGAGCCTTATCCTCTTCTAATTTATCCTCCTCATCTAAATCATCAACCAGGTCTTTGATAATGACTTCATCTCTTCTTGTTTATTGTCAGCTCAGAGGTAGAATATGCAAGCCTTGAGATGTATGCATTGTGGGGCTTCCTATAAGAGTCATTAACTTCTTATTGTAAACCAAGGGTGTCCTTACTTGAATGGGAGAGTTGTGAGAGGTAGATGTTGTTTCTTGTGTAGAAGCTACCCAAATAGATGAAATAATAGACACACTAGGGGTAGTCATAGGGACTTAAATGGTGCTAGCAATATGAATCTCTTCCTCGTTAAAGTCTAAACTAATAGGATCTCCTCTTTCCCCTCCTCTTTGTGCACTAGGCTCAAATATCTTAGGTTCTTACTTGACTAATTTCAACTTCAAATTTAACACAAGTCCCTTAGATGAGGAAGCCTCCTACTCTTTAGATTTCCCTTTCTAGAATTATGAATGTTTCCATCCCTTGAAAAGAGCTCTTTAGCTGTCTAACTCCTTATTAGAGATACTAGGTTTGGTTTGGATTATTTTAAAATGATATTCCTATAAACCAACAATTTATGCTCACTCTAGCACTTCTTCATCAGATGCAACATTCAAAAAAGGAAGTCATAACAATAAGGTTGATGGTCGTAAAGAATGTTGAACCCATGAATATACTGCTAGATACATCCATGAGGGTCCCAATCTCTTCGTACCATTTTAGGGAAGCCATAACAACCCCTCTTGCTTCCAACATCCCCTAGATGTTTCCTTATCTATTATAGCATCCTGCCAATTGAGATTAGGCTTCCAAATAATAAGCCTTTCTTCTACTTGGCTAAATATTCTTCAATGTTGTTCCATAATTAGAAAGCAATTTCTTATTCCATGAGTTTATCAGGTACATACTTGGGGAGATATAGGGGCTCTACCTTATTCCCCCATATCACAATGACTGTAAAGTCTAGATACAAGAGTAGTCACCCTTTTCACTCAAATTCTTCAAGATGTTTTCCCCAAGATGAGAAATAGGTGAGATATGAATGGCTTGTCATACCTACGGGTAAATGTCTTTTCATATTTTGACCATGTGATTTTGATAAGCATATATGTGCATGAATAAAAAATGGTTATAAATTCTATTCTTTATGAAATTTTTGGCTAGAGCCCATAGATTTCACAATTTTTTGTAACATGTCCCCATAATTTCATCGACCAAATATGACATCATAAAAAAGTATCCCGTAGGAGTGAAATGTTTATCTTTGTGTAGGATTTTATCTCTCAATCTCAAAATAATTACCTCCCTTAAGGAATAAGCAACATCATGTAATAACATCATATACAATAAAGGAACACAATCCAAATTTATGAAATAGATGCTGAGCATCCCATATAACCTATTGAGTAGAGCCATACCTATCCAGATTCCCATTTTGAATTTGTCAATTGGGATTTCCCCCTTTGGATTTATTCCTTGCTAGGTGATAGTTTGGCTTAGGAAAAACCATGAAGAGAATGCATTTGTGATTGAAGTTTCAGCCTTGAATTGGACCTCAGTGTGCTTGTCATAGTATGCATTTGAGATGCTAAGAGATAGATATCTTTGAAAATTGCTTCTAAAAGTGCATGTGACTATTGTATATCCACAAAAATGCAACAATTATGCATCCTATGATATCTTACCAGCAAAGAATAAATCCCTGATAAGGTCAATACATGGTATGAATTTTGGCTTTATTATGGTGAAGTGTAATATTTTTCATTTATAAGCTAATAATTCTTGAACAAATAACCTTTTTGATAGTACTATCTCATGATCTAATGAAAAAATATCAACTAAATCAATTACATCCTAAAGCTATGAATAGTTGTGATACTTATCTTCAAATACCCCTACATCGAAGATGGTGTCTTTGAATTATGTATAGTCTTTGATTGAGAATGTAGATGGGGAATTAGTTCCTTAATATGACCTCGATGAAGAATCCATAGTTGTATGTTTGTGCCTGTATCTTACTCAATGTGCAACATATTATATATACCTATATATCAATGCGACCAACTTGGCTCTATCTTGATTATTATTCAATGTATAATCTTTGAAGTAGAAACTAGGGATCTCAATCACTGTCTAGAGATGAGGATACTTCATTTACAAGATAACATAAATGAGAATTATGAATTCAATGGCTATATATCATTTATATAAGATCCTACATTGAATACCAGTTCATACTATATTAAATATGCAATGTTCACTTTTAAAATTTGTTAGTTTGGGTTGGTAGGGATCCTTAGTATTTATCAAATAAGAAATATTTTATTTTTACTAAGTATGGCATTAATATCAATGATTTTATTCATAATAAATCACTTTAAAAGTATAACATCTGAAAGGTGCTTTCAGGGTAATGTTTGTAGATAATTCTTTTGGGGGAATTATTTCAAACAAAATTTCCATGGATATCATTTTGAAGGACCTTGAGAAAAAGTACCAAAGTAATTCTTTTAGAGGGTTATTTCATGATTAATGGGTGTTTCTAAACTTTATGAAGGGTAATTTTGATCTGAAGGGTCCACCTCATAGAGCATTTGGTCCATGATAAAATTCCTGAAGGGTCTACTTTATAAATGTTGAAGGGAACTTTAAAAATACTTGAAGGGTAATTTGGAGGGATGAAGGGCACATTTGATTCCAAAGGGTACTTTCATATGACTAAGGGTCACTTCAAAGGTTCTGAAGGGTAGGTTTGGCAAAACTTGAAGGGTATGTGACTTAAACTCAGAGGGTAGGTTCACGAAGTTCAAAAGGTAAGTGCCCTTCAAATGAATTATTTCAAAGATTTTGAATCAAAAAAAATTCCTAAAATAAAAGGTATAAAGGAAATGAAAAAATAGGAGAATTGGATATTCCATGAAGGCTAAAAGGTCCTTTTCAAAATATTTGAATGGTATGTGGCCACTTGGAAAATGTCACATAGCTTAGAATAAAGATCCAATAGGGTAGGTTCAATCAAATTTGAAGGGTAGGTTCATGGAAACTGTCCCTAAACACAAATTCTAAAGGGTAACTTAGATTCATGGCACAAGGGGTTGGTACAACATCTAAAGGGTATATCCCAAGGATAGAGGTACTAAAATAATAGTTTTGAAGGGTAGGTTTAGGAAGTATAAAAGGTATTTACCCTAAAATAAGTGGTTAAAGAGGGGGGAAAAGGTCAATTCAGAAAGGCTAAAGGGTAGGTTGGAGAGTTGAAAAGGGAATTCCCAAAATTTTGAAGGGTAGTTTGGCAATAGTTTGAAGGGTCGACTTCATAGGGATTTTGTCCATGACAAAAGTTTTAAAGGATCTACTTTGTAAAATACAAAGGATAATTTGGAGGGGGGGTCAAAGGGATAATCCATTGAGAATTTATTTTATGGAAAATGTCTATGTTCCAAAATCTCTTAAGGTCAAAGGTCTATAGGATGAATTTTGTTTGGAGAATTGTTTCAAACAAGAAGCCTGCAATAATTTCTCCAATAAAATTAGGCTTTCAAAATAATAATCTTGAAGGGTATTAGGAACAAAAATTTATCGAACAATTCATCTGAAAGATAGTCTTACATAAAATCCAAAAGAATTAACATGCAACAATTCATCTACAGTACACAATTTAGTCTCATAAACATAATAATCACAATGCCGATACCATCCATTAGAAAATTAAAAGTCCCATGTTCCCAAAATTTTCATAAAAAATATGAAAATAATTCTTCACTAGGATCATATTTCAAAAATTTAGGTCCCCATTCCCTTCCAAAAAAGTGGGGGTGTTGGGTACAACAATCTTGATTCACATGAAACATAGAATACTCCATTCTAGCATTTTTTATAATCTCAAGGGTTGTATGCATGTATACATAAATCTCTATTATATAGAGTATAGTTTTAAACCACCAAAGGAAATATAGTTATAAGAACACACCCTTGTGTTTAAGTATAAGCTATTAGGCATAAGTATATCTATGTTATTTTTAAGCATAACACTAATTATTCATAAATACATACATATCTTATTATAATTTTATATCCATATAACAAGTTTTGTACCACAAGCTACATATAAAAGTGATCACAAGCATATCATAAGGATCATCACATGATATTGAAAGGCTACATTGAGTTATTTATACTTCATATGCCTTATTAAATTCTATATTAGGATTTTGATATACTATAACTGCAAATATACACCTTCAATATTTTACATTCTAAATATGGTTTCCAAATGATCCTTTGCTAGAATAGATCAATTATTGATTTAAACATTGGAATAATAATAAACAAACCATCTATCTCAAGTTTAGGGTTTGAATAATTTCCTTGTCAAAACTTTATTTGGTTGTGACTCCTCAAAATCCATAGTTTATTATAACTGGGTAAGTTTATTACCCTGCATTTTATTATAAGCTCTATTTTTATCATTCCTTAGCATGAACTCTTATTCATATTTAAAAATAAACTTATGTCTATGTCTATTTATATTAATAAACATCCCAATGTATCTTTATAAACTTAACAAAAATTCATTGGTTTAATATTATCCAAAATATCACTTAAACCAATTAACTATTTAAGATGTTTAAACATTCAAATCTTATTATTTGAATATGACTTGTTTTAACTAGACTTGGTGTACTATAATATGTGATTTAACTTACTAATTATTAAATTGATTAATTTTGTTTTAAAAACCTTAAAATTAATAAAGAGATTAAACTTGTAAATTTGTTCCTCAAACTTAAATAAGCAATCCATCTTATAATATGTTCCTTGATGAATCAACTAGCTAATTGATATTTTATTTTTGACTACACAAATAATTGTTAAAATTATGCATACCCAATGGTTATATAGTAGAAAATAACATTCTGGAAGTTTTTTTTTGTAATATTAGTATATATATAAATTAGCTTTTGAGTATTCTAATGCCTCACCGAATGGGCTAATGCCATACTTCAGTACCTAGTTGACTCGTTATACTAACCCAATCAGATGATTTTTAAGGTTAAAATAGATGATATCTGCATGTATACTGACTCATTATACCAAGTTAGGATGACCTACTTGTATAAGGTACTAAATGTATTTATATGACTCTATGTTTTCAAAATCAAACAAATATAAATATATATATGATTATTATTCCATACTAGGAAATGATTTGGTCTATAGTTCTAACACTATAACAAATAAATACATTTAGTTTTATGTTCACTCTACCTTGAATCGATCCTATGGCTGAATCTACATAGTGATATAACAAATAATTAGCTACCTTGGGTAACTAAAATAGATAAGAGTTTGCCAAAGAAATATTTAAATACATTCAGAATACACACACACACACACTCACACATGACACTAATAGATAATATACAGGTCACTGTTAGCTAATGTAATTTGGTATAACTCTCCTCTTTCTCAATCCTACTAAAGGTGTAACATAACTACCATGAATTTTTACTAATGGATAGATATGTTTACAATTAATAAGTATATACCCATTGGCCATTATTATTGATAATGCTTTATAAGTTTGCATATATATATATATACATATATATATATATATATATATATATATATATATATATATATATATATATGTGTGTGTATATATATATATATATACATATATATACATATATATATATATATACATATATATACATATATATATATATATACATATATATATATATATATATATATATATATATATATATATATATATATATATATATATATATATATACACATACATACATACATATATATATATATATATATATATATATACATATATATATATATATATATATATATATATATATATATATACATATATATATATATATATATATATATATATATATATATATATATATAGTTCACCCTCTAATTTTTCTAGTTTATACATATCACAACTAGACATTTTATGGATAGTTTTCAACCCAACATTTTCACACGAACATACACTATAATTGAATGTATTGCCTACCTGAAAATTTGTGTTGATGATATTTTTGTCCCTTGGCCTCAATTCCTCACCAATATCTTTCAAATGCCACTCATCTATGTGTCTTATGTGTGCAACACCTTTTTTTTCCTCTGTTATATATCTTTTATATCTTCTTTCATATTCTAAATAAGATGATAAGGGGCATAGTCCTCTTTTTCTTTAAAATATTTTTCCCTTTTTTTTCTTTGTTTATGTTAATATTTTATGTATTTATTTCTTTTAATTTTTTTTAAAATTTAGACCTTTCCCTTTTTATTTATTTTTTATTGTTTTTGATTTTTCGGTTTTTCCCTCAATAGGAAATTTCTAATTTTTTATTCATTTTTAGCTTAATTAAAAAAAAAATAATAAATTCACTAATATAATTAGCATCCCCTAATATCATGATATATTAAATATAAATAAATCAATAAATCTAAATTTCATCTAATTACACTAATCTCCAAAACATTAATACACAAATTCCATGGAAGATAATTTCCAAATAATCATTTAAATTATGCTAGTAAATCATGAATTAATCACTATCTAATGCACGCATAAATAAACACACTATGATAAACATTTTATTATTAATTCTAACATGTGATAACTAAAGTGGTATGTGTAGGGTTATAGCTGATTTCTTTGTCATCCTCTGACATCTTGATCTATATCACCCTCTCTGATGATTCTCTCCCTCTACCATTCTCTAAGGGATGAGTTATCCTATGTCAACCTCACAACAAGTGGTAGTTATATCATAACATCATGATATACATACATCATAAATTATAGTTAAAATAATAAATGTTGTAGAAAATTTCACTAGATTAACTTTTGTGCTTAGTCATGCACTTAGCTATCAAACCATGTTAGTTCTAGATTTGATGATGCTAGGCACAAGAATAGTAAGGTTTGATTTACAACATATAACATACTATTTCATTGGCATCATTTCCACACAAGGTACAAGCCTTATGAGCTCACCAAAAGTACAACAATGAAGGGACTGGGCCCATGTTGAGCTAGTTAGAACATGGTGTAACTTAGGTTTCAATGGGGTTTAAACTTTGGTAAGAGGGGTTTAGGTGGCCTTATGATGCTAGGTTATTCAATGGGAGTTTAATAGGTGTGATCCTTCTCAATTGCACAAATACTAAGGTATAAGTCCAAAACTAGCTAGGCAGGGCTCTTAGTGGTGTAAGCTAGGAGAATAACTAGTAGAGGGTCATTCAATTACTTAAACAAGTCATAAGGATGGCTTGGGTTCAAATGCTCATCCTCAGGGTAGTGATTTAGGTATAGGTCTTAGAGCCTTGGTGAATTTAGGTTCTAATACTTAACCTATTTATAGCTAGGTCAAAGTCACTATATGGCAAAAAAATGCCATTAGCAACTAGGGATAAACCTCCATATCATAATACATTTAAGTAAATAACTATATCATTATTACTATAAAACTAAGTCATAGCATAATATTGTGCTATCTATAATACAAGAATAAACACATTATTTATTCAACCACATTCTTCATTTAATTCATAATTTAGCATACAAGGTTCAAGATATAAAAGTAGAGCATATACTCTTTCCTAACACTACTCATGCCCAACAGCTCACAAGTGAAATTGGGCTATACATTCAAGATGCTTAATATATCATATATAGAATAAAAATACTTAGGTTGTATCTCCATTTCAATAGATATTTTCTATATTTAATTGCCTCTCTTTCTCTTCAAAACAATCCTCCTTTTATATCCAAAGGAACATCTTCTCTCTAGGTTGGATGGGCATGTGCCAAGTGGTGAGGTGTTGTTAGGTGTCACTTCCCCACCAGCTCTAATATGTTGTCTAAGTTGGATGACCACATGATAGATGCTAAGCTATTGTTGGGGTCACTATCCCCACTTGCTCTACCACTCTGACACCTTCACTTCTTGAGCTACCATATATAATTTCCTATAGGGATGTCCTTTGAAGGTTAGTACCACATAATTACCTACTAGTTGGTGTAGGATCCACAAGAATTCATCCAGCTAGCACCAAAAGTAAAAAAGGGAGAAACCATCACACAAGGTTGACTCACACTAATATTTATCAATTTAACATGGTCCATGTAGTTGGTACAAAAGGAGGCCCAACATTACCCCATATAAAACTGCTAGTCTGCCCTACTAGTCTTTTAGAGCCTTTGGTGCAAAAAAATAGGGTGCACATTGCTCTAATTCTACCTTAAAATTATCAAAACCTTGAATAATATCCTTTATTTATTCCATGGCACTTCTTACTTTAAAAGATGCAGCTTTGAGATCAAGCACATCCATGCTTTCTAGTTCCTTTCTAAAGGCTTCAAGCCTTTCTTTTGCTCTTCTCACCCCACTATCTAGGATATCCCCTACTCTTTGGACTTTGTTTGGAAGGCACAGAAGAGCACCTTCAAGTCTTGCTCTTGGGTCTTCAATTGGGCATTAAGATTATTAACCTTTGCCATTACCTAAACACACTCAGTTCTACTCGCCGAGGAGTGTTGGAATAAATCATCCTTTCCCTTTTTGAGATATATGTCAATAACTATTATCTGGGTGGTGAAGTTACAAAATATAGCATCTACTTCATCAATGCCCTCTTCTAGGATGGTAAAGAGGTCTTTGACCACTTCCAAATTTTTATCCAACTCTTTTTCTAGGGCCTCATAAGGGTCTTCTTGATCTTTGAGCATTGGCCTCATCCTTGGTAACATTTTCTCTACAAGCATGCAGACTTGGTCAATTTCCTTCATCCTTGAGTTATCCACACCATCCAAAAGGGATGGGTTTACCTCTTACACATGCTCTAATAAATATTTGAGCTTGAGATTTTTTTCCTCAAGCTCCTTATCAATTTATTTTTCTATCTTCCTCTAGCTACTGGCACAAACATCATTGAGGATGTTCTTGCATGCCACTAAGGAGGACATCTTGATCAGGGAATTTGTAGAGTATACATGGTTCATGTCATGAGGATTGAGGAGGTGGTAATCATGCCCTTCCTTAGGCTTTTTGGCACTCTTAATTACACTTTTTAGGACCTCAAATTCATGATTGTCCATGTAATAATCTAGTGCCCAATAAACCTAGTGGTGCATCAAGGTCATGGCAATCCTTGGTGGCATGCACTCCATCATGTAAAAGTCCTTATCTTCTTTGAATTCTTATTTCACCCTTTCCCTATTCCCTAGCTCATATTCCTCATCTTCACCCAACTCTTTTTATTTACTAGCACTAGTACCTATGCCAGTGCCTTCTTCTTTCTCCCCTTCTTCTTCTTCTTCTTCACCTTTTCCTTATTCTCTTTTTTTGGTGCTAGACCTACCATCATATTCTTCTTACAGGAGTTATTTTATGGACTTTCCCCCCTCATCCATTTCTTCTTGCTATGGCTTTATCTCCATTTATTTTTTTGAGGCATCAGTATCACCTTCTTTATCTTCAGGTACCCCTTCAGAGCCAAGGTGCACCTATTGTGTAGCTTCTTCTATTGTTCTGGTAGAGGCATTAGGCACCTTTTCTAGCATTCCTTCCTTTCTTGGTTTCATACTCACAACAAAATTTTTCTCCTCCCTTTCCATTATCATCCTTGCCTTTTCCTCTTAAGATACTTTCTCCTTATTTTCCTTACTCTTAACCTTCTCTTCTTTGGCCTTTCTCTCTACCTCCTCTCTCTTGGCCTTTTCTTTCTTGGCCTTCCTTTGTATGGCTTATACTGTGCATTTATTTTCTCTCACTCTTATTTATTCAGCCTCTAATCAATTGATCTCAGCTTGGGACATGCCCTTGGCCTTCATTTCCTCATGCTTGTAGTGAAACTTTAGTGCTACATCAATATTCCCTTCGTTTAGGCCCATGTCCTTCCACTATCATTACAATTCTTCTTCCATTGGCATTCCTGAATGGGTTACCTCCTCAAGTTCTTTTCCCATTTCTCCTTCCTTACTTTTTTCTTCCATCTAAACCTTGCGTTCCTCCTCTTTTCTTTTTTCTTTAGCCTTCACCATTTTTATAACTTCTTTAGGCACCCTTGCCTTTTTCATTTATTCCTTTTATTCTCATAGATCTTGCACTTTCTATATTTTGGCTTCACTAAATTTAAGTGTCTTGAATCTCCACCATCACTTCTCCAACTCAGTCTGAGATGGTGGGGATTGGGTTTGTTCACTTGAAAAGGACTCTTCATCCTCAGGTACAATGTAAGTTCCCCTCCCACTCTCTTCTTCCTCAAACTCCTCTTCTTCCTCTTCCTCAGATATAAAAATTTTGGATGTGAAAGAGGGAGCCTTCCCTTTCTTTTTCTCCTTTGCACTGGGGGAGGATTTGTGTACTAATCTCATGTACTTCTTGGAGGAACCTAAAGTAGATTCTTCCCCTTCTAAAGTGATCTTTAGCTTTAGTCTCTCCTCTATTTCCTCTAAAGTCTCCCCTCTCTTCTTCTTTTGATACTTTTTCTTTTCAGTAGGCACTGGGGTTCCTTCATCCTCGATCTGGACTGAGGGTCTTTTTTTGCTCAAAATTAGACCTAGCACTTGAATCCTTCTTTTATGGATTCATATCATAGTAAATTATATGGATGAATCTAAGTATGGTTACTTCTTGGATGGGATCAATTTCTATACAATCTGAGGCATCTTCTTCATCTTCTATATCTCTTCCATTTGCATGAGGAAACCTATACCTTAACCTTTGACTTTCTTCATCTATCTCCTTAATTGGAATGTCCATCTACAACACATTTAGGATCCAATGCAACACATCCCTAAAGTACTCTACTGAGAAGGTGAAGGGGAGCTTCAACCATCCCAACTTGTTTCCATCCTTCAATGCCAAGAATGTGATGTAGTAGTTCTACATTATGGTAAAAGTTGACATCCTAAACATACTTTACAGGATCCCTTAGGGGATGTACCACTCCAGTCCAAAGGATTTGATATAATTTTCACACTAGTACATTACTTGAATCTTATACTTGGGGCTGAAAGTGGTGGGGTAAGTGTAGTCTTTATACTTCTATGTGGGGGATTCTTGGTGTTCTAGGAAGACCTAGAGATTATCTTCACTCTCATTTGAGATCCCAATTTCCTCCATCATGATCAAGATGAGGGTGGACCCCCACCTAAAGGTCCTCTTGGTACTATGGCATTTTAGTGAATTCTTGATCAACTCCTCTATGATGAACTTGGTGATATTTAATTATATACCCTATGCCATGTGATAGGTAACATAGAGGTATGCCTTTGATCTATTCACTGACCACCTAGACATAACTTGGAAATCACAAGGCACACTACTGCCCTCATGTTGGGGTCCTCACACTTGATAATGGGGAATGTAAAAACCACTTGAAGTAGTTGAGGAGCTTTATGATGTGCTCCACTTTTTTTTCATCATCCATTAGTTGATGGATGTCTCTATCAGTATATAGGAGCTTGATTATCCTTTTTATCATCTATATAGAGATATTCATGCATCATCCTACAAAATATATGTGGTTCTCATGGATGCACAAGAGAAAGAATTGGATAAGTTATTCTAGCTTTATGAAGGAAACTTATATAGCTAAGTTAAACTAGAAATGGTCAACTTGTCTTGAATCAAGACATTAAATAGGGCATCACCTTGTGGCATCTTGTGCCCTATGTCTACCATCTAGTCCTGCACCAAGTCCTGCAAATGACTTGATATTCGATAGTTGTATTCTTTGATTTGAAAATTATGCACAAATGAGCACCAACTTTCCTCCACTTGAACCTCTAGGGGAAACTACATAAATCGGTATGACATCTTTATTAGCACCTTGATGACTATCTTAGTTATCCTAATAGCTTCAATCGATTGCACCTTAAATGTCTTGTGTTGAACCTATGGGGATTGGCTTGTCTAAGCCTCAAATGGTGGTCAACACTTTAGTAGTCATGAGATCTATGAATTTACTCTTAGCTCTGAGCTTTGATAGCCATTAATGGTAGCTTGGGTGATAGATTCTTACTTCAACTCAACTCTCTATTTAGATCTCTCTCTCTAACCCTTGACACTAGCCTCACTATGAATGCACTCTTTCTCGCTATTCTTCCATTCACTCTAGGTGCCTAAATCACTCAAATTCTCACTATGATAGGGTTCTTTCTATTTTCAACTCTTTATTTCTTTCTTAGGTTTGTTGTAAGTCTAAGTTAGCATAAATTTTATTATCTAAGCAAGTATATCACTTGTTATTTTATAGATTTCATTCTCATCTACCATCATTAATGTAGGATTAATGGCGTAGGTGCCTTGATTTCTTGGTAACTACAAAATATGTGAAATCATAAAGAAAGTCTTACCCTTTATGCATTAATTATGTATATTTATCTCATCATCACTACCTCATTGAATGCTTCCAATTTTTTTACTAAGCGATGTGTGGTTTAAATAGTCACTTCCACTCATTTCTAGGTAGATGCCAACTATCTTAGGTGACTTCCTTCTGTGTGTCTATCCTTGACATGACCTTCACGTTATTTTTGGCAACCTAGGTGTAGTGCCTCACATGTGAATGATTCAACCTCTTTGGTTCCACTTTTTATTCTAGATACACTCCTATTTCAAGAGTGCTTCTTTACCTTGGTCAATTTCTTGTGTGTCATCTTGCCTTGGCCTATCCTACCCCATATAAATCCATTACACTGGCCTTCTATCACCTTGAATCTCTTTTGAATCTATTAAATATGGTTATATTGTGCATCTTAACTTTTTTCTTGTGCTTAACAATGTTGAGCATCTTCATTTCTTGACTTTTGAGGTCTCTAGGGCCAAACCAATTGATGTGCCTTCTTACAACTCTGGTGTAAAAGTAACACTAGAGTGGTTTGTTCTTGGGTGTTTAAGTTCCCTACATTGTTCATCTTGTGCACATGTCTCTTTTTCTACTTCTACTTGCACTTGATAAGCTTTAGACATCTACTACTTAAATGTCTAGCCTCATGTGCTTATGGGCGTAAATGCTCAACTCACTTGATTGTAATTATGTATGAAGTGTTAACACATAAATTTTTGTGAATGCTACATGCCACTCAATACCTCTATACACTATACAAAGGACAAACAAAATAATTTAAAAAATGGTTTGGATTACACTAAATGGTATCTTAATCAGTTTACTCCCAACTGAATTATGACCAAAATTTTGGTTTTTTCATGACATGAGCACCATCCTAATACCTATATGGCTTCAATAAGTTCCAATTGAAATTCCTAGGGATCATTTCATTGGTCAACATGCCCAAGTTGTATGAACTTGTATACAATATGTGGTAGATGATGTAGGGGCCCATCCAAAGTATTTGTAACTTTCCTAGGTGCCTGGAGTACTTGGAATCATAGAGCAACTCCAATGCTCCTTTAGTCAGCTCCTTATACTTGATATGCTTTTCATGTCAGTGATTCTAGCATGACTTCTTAATATATTAACTCCATTTATCTTGGGCATGCTTATTATCTAAGTGCTTTAAGTCTTATAACCTTGTGCTTAAATATTCTTGGTCATCTAAGTGACCAATCCATGAAATGCATAAAGAGGGCACCATGAATTACATGGGTAGAACTAATACAACACCAAACACTAGTTGAAATGGTGTATCCTTATTTAGGAACTTGTAAGTCTTGTGGTATGCCCATAGTATCACTGATACATGATCATCCCAATCCTTATGACTATTGTCAAATATCTTTTTAGGGATGTTCCCAAGATATTATTGAATGCTTTAGCTATGACATTGGCCCGGGGATGATAGGGGTGGTTTTTTGGTGTCCCACCATGTATTCAATCAAAAGGATGCACACCATCTCATTGATGAAATGAGTGCTCTGATCGCTAGTCAAATTCAATGGGCACCCATATTAGCTTATAATCTTCTCCCATTTGAAGCATGTGACTATTATGGTTGTACAGTCTATGGTTGGTGTAGCTTTGGCCCACTTGTTGAAATAGTTAGTTGCCACTAAAATATACCATGCACCTGTGTACCATGCTATAGGAGTAATTAGACCAATGATGTCAATGGCCCATTTCTCAAATGGTTCCTGGGAAATAATGGGAATGAGAGGCATCTCATCTTGATGGTTGGGTTTTCCAGTGTATTGGCATATGTCACATGCCTTAGTGTACTCCTTTATATCTTGAAATAAGCTTGGCCATCACAAGCCTAACTATAATACCTTGCACACCATTGTGTCTCTAGCACAATGGCCTCTTGTGATCCCTTAATGTGTTTCTTGTATGATGGAGTCCCATTGATGTTCCAAAATATACTGGTATGGGACTTCATCTATACTAAGTTTGTATAACTCCCCCTCAATGATCTAGAAGGGGGTGGTGCAAACTGAAGGTTATTTCTTCTCTTTAGTTGAGAAGGTTTGGGGTGCAAACCTAAATGTTAGGAATGTGGCAATCTACACTAGATATTTTAGGATGTACAAGACTATGTATAGCTATGTATCTAACATGTCCTCAATTAGTACCACCACATCACTAAAATTGATGTAGGACAAATGGTTTGGCCTCAAGCTCTACTTTTTATCTTTAATGACAATATAAAATTGGAACTCTTGGAAGAGAACAATCCATTTGTATATGCACCCATATAAAATAGGCTTGTTCATGAGGTACTTGAGCACCTCATGATCTATGAAAAAGATGAATGGGGTTACTAATAGGTATTGCCTAAATTTTTTTAAGGCATAAAACATTTACAACACCTTGCACTTAGTGGTGGTGTAATTATGCTCTACCTACATCAATTTCCTACTTGAAAAGGAGATGGGGTGGTCCATCTTACCCTCACTTAGCTGTGCCATTATGGTGCCAATGGCAGAGCCTGAATCATCGACATGGATATGAAAAGGAATAGTCTAGTCTAGAAATTATAAAATTGGTGCACTAGCCAACTTTAGCTTCAGTGTTTTAAATGCCTCCTCTTTCACCTCACCCTAGTAAAATAGGCCATCCTTGTGCAAGAGCTCCGTAGAGACATTGTAAACTTTGCATATCTCTAAATGACCTTATTTTAGTAGCCACAATGGCCTAAAAAGGTACAAACATCTTTATACATTGAGGGAGTTTGGAGTTGGATTATGATGGCTATCTTTACTGAATCAATAAGCAAACCATCCTTGTAGATGATGTACCTGAACAATGTCTAAATGGAGTTATGAAGACACACTTATTCAGATTTAAAGATATCTAGATCTACCTTCACCTCTCAAACATGAGGCATAGATTGTCATAGTGGCCTTTTACAGGACCATACATAGTCTAGTCATCAAGATAAACCTGGAGGAACTTATGGATAAAGTCTTTGAAAGCAGTGATCACTACCCTAGAGAATATAACTAGCACATTATTGAGTCCAAAGAGAATCACATTGTAAGTGAAAAAACCCCATTCAACTGCAAAGTTTGTTTTGGGCTTATCCTCCTTGATTTGTACTTGATGTATCTTGAGAAACCATTAGTGAATGTATATATTTTATGTCTTGTGACTCCATCTAGGACCTCAATGGTGAATGAGCTCAAGAATGGGTCATTGACATAGGTAGCACTTAAGAGTCTATAGTTGACATAGATCCAAATTACCTATCCCTCTTGATTTTGATAACCATCAAGCTCATCCATTTATATTTTTACATAGGGTAGATGATGTCGATAATAAGCATTTCATCAATATGAATTTTCACCTTAGCATGGATATTAGGATTCATTTGGTATGGGTGCTTCTTGATCAAACTTACACCATCCACTATCTTGATGCTCATCTTTGTAAGGGAAGTGTGAGTTCCATTCATGTCTTGGTAGCTATGCAGGAACAAGTCTTAGAAATATTTTAAGAGGTCTATGATTCATGCTATCTCCACTTCAGACCAATAACCACCTATGGTGGTAATATTTGGCTCATATTCTACATTGATGACTACATTAGTGGTCTTAAGTGGCATGTGGTAGGGATTATTATTCTCTTGATGAGAGTTTTCAACATTCTTTATCCCCTTAGTTGTTTCAATTTGAAGATGTGTCAGATTGTTTTCATAAGGTTTTGTCTTCCTATTATATCCTTCCAATTATGCTCTTTCTAGGTCTCATCATCTTCCTTACTAAAGTCACTATTGAATACCTATTATTCAAAGAATGTTGGGACCACTAGTATTTTCTCTCTAAACATTTCACTGCGGTGTTCTTCTAGGATGGCAGTGTCTTCAAATAGTTCCCTATAAATGATTTGCAGTGACTCCAACATTTCTATGTTTTTTGAAGAAAAGGAGAAGGTGTGCATAAACCTCTCCTTGAGTATTTCCTAGTTTCTTTTCTCATGGTGCATCTCATTTATAATGTACCATGCTCATGCCTAGGTATTCAAGGTCCTATAAAAGGTACACACCCACATGCCCCTTGGCATGCTCTCACTACAAATAGTCTAGGTTTATTCACATAAATGCACATGCATGATTGGGTCAGAATCTCCTATGTAGGTGGGTATGTCGAAGTCCTCATTGCTCTTGCCAAAGCTAGTGTATATTACTACCTTGACATCTTTCCATGTTGGAAATTTAGGTCTCTACACTGCCCACCAGTGAAAAACAATGCACTTCAAGGTATGTACCAGTGCACCCATTCTATCCATTTATTTAGGGATGAAAGCTTCAATGTAATGGACATACCTTTAAATAATATGAATCCCTTAATAGTTTTGGGGCATTTCAAGCTTCCCTTTACTTATCTGAAACACCTTTTTTTGGCTTTTTAGCATGGGAAACTCATCTCTTCTATTTGTGCTCAATCCTAACCAATCTTATTTTGGTTGGCCTTGGCTCAATTGTGCACACCAGGTGGTACCTTTAACTAGTGACCTCATAACCTATTCTACCCATAATTCGTAGGCTATGTTAGTTGTATCAGAAGTTGATTATCCATCCTCCCATTCAAGAACACCTTGGTCACTAGGGTTGAGCTTCTCAGCACCATGTACCATGATGTTGTAAATGTGTTTGATCTTGTCCTTGAGATCAACACTTTCCACATATTAGGGACCTTGGTCACTTCATAAAGGGGTCACCACCCTCTCCTTACCATTTTCAAAAGTCATGTATCACTTCTTAAAGTGAATGTCTACATTATTCACATAGTACCATGGCCTACCCAAGAGTGCTATATAGTTGACCTATTCTGACAACTCAATGACCTCAAAGTTATCTTGAAACTCAGTGCCCATGATATCTATAATGGCATCCTTTAATATCTTGATAGGTTTCACTTGGGTTTTGTTCACCATGAACAACATGTGAGGTGAGGGTCTCAAGGGTGGCCATCACATCTTCTCCTAGGTGGTTTTGATTAGAATACTAACCTCAATGCCCATGTCTACAAGTACTTCAAAAAATGACCATCCATTAATGGTAAAATTGATCAATAACTCTTAGTCATACACTACATTTTGAGTATGCCTTAATTCACATACCTGATCTATATACAATGCAAAAAATTCAATCATTTGAGGCATAACCTCTTATTATAGATTCTTCCCTATGTGCTTCAACAACAAATCTTTTATCAAGGGTAGCATCCCTTCAGTTTGTAGGAGGCACATGATCTCAGTTAATTAATATACTTTAGTCTCTTCATTGTCTTGTCTTTTACATGATGTGGTGTCTTGTGCCCCTAAATATCTGGCTAGCTAGAATTCACCCTACAAATTTTATATCATGCTCATTGTTTATTAAAGGATGTCCTTCTATCATATAGGGTTAGGATATGGCATAGATTTTGGATCAGGTCATGCTATGTGCTAAGTGTGGCTTGATTCACCATAATCCACATGTAGTTATTGGGTTGGCACAGCTGTCAACTAAGTGGTGAACACACTCTAGGTTGGCATATACTTTAGGTGATTCGTTGTGAGTCTATTGTGGCTTGGGAGCCCAATTTTATTCTTTGGATTCATGCCTAACCATTATGGCACATTTATGTAGCTAACCTTAAGTTAAATTTTTATACAAGTTAGGGCATTCTTCAACTACATGTGGTCCTCAAATATACCCACACATTGGGTGTGTGGGCCATTCACACTAGTAATGTTTAGTCAACCCACACTTGTAACATGATCATGGTGGGAATATTCCTCCACCACATCTTCCTTCTCACTTGCACACATCCTGTTAATTCCCATAAACCATATTGTGCTATCTATAGTCCTTATTTCCTTGAACCACTTAACCATCAACTAATGTTTTTGCCTATCTCATGCCTTTTTTACATATTTTGTCACATCTTACTGATGACTTGGTAGTCTACTTTTAAGTGCGTATAAGCATAACACATCTTGTAATAAATGGTAGTGTTCACTTAACTAGTGCACTACAACAAAGGATAGATTGGACAGTCATGAAGCCCATGAAAAACTTCATAGTTGAGAAGTAGGACATGAACATTTATTGATGGGTAATTATTATTGTTATGCACCTCTATCTCATAGTCTATATACCATAATCCACTATGAGTGTCATGTGTTGAACTAGTAGTCAACTTTTATAATTGGGAGGCCATTGATGTAATATGTGCCTCCATGAATGGGCTAATCCTAGTATTAGTGCTACCTACTACCTTAGCCTAGAGCATGGATTCAAGGACTTCGTAAGGGTCTATGAAGGCCTTCATGGACAATGCTCTTCTAAAGGGTACTAGTAGGCCTCCAAAAAACCATTGCATATGCTGAGAGGGGTGAATGTCATATAAAAGCTTAAAGAGAAGACTTTTAAACTATGCATCATATAAGTACACACTCTTATATAACCCTTAGATGATTTCCTTGAGCACCATGATGCTATGTTACTTCAATTTAGGGATATCAAACTCTTTAAAAAATGATTCTTCCAACATATTTTAGTCAATCATAGCCTAGTTTAGATCAAATTTTTGATACTAGTAAGGGCATGATCTAGCAAAATGGTCATGAATTGGGTTGTCTTGTGCTTGAGCTGAGTGATACCCCAAGCATGCCATTGTAACTCACACTTTAACACATTCTCCATGGTATTCTTAATTCCATGATACTCAAGTAAGTGCATTACCATGTCATAGAAGATCTATTGAGTTGGTGGTGCTAGGTTTTCAGGTGCATATCGCCCTTACATCTATGTTGGAGGTGGCCCTCTAGTGCTAATTATAGGTTGGGACATTGATCTTATCATTGTCAATTGCACTGTTGAAATTGTTGACACAATATCACTCACTTATGGCACTATGCCACTTCCTACAGGCTATTGCCCAGTCAATATAGCTAACATCCCCTATACAGGAATACTTACACCTATGTTCATGGTTCCTAGATTATTGATTGATAAATTTATTGTATCCTCACTCAATTCCTCATATGGAATCACTTTCTCAATAACAAACTCTTGATCCAAATGTTGAATCCTATCAAAGTTGATGTTGATAATAGGTTTAGTTACCATTATTCTATCTTTTGATGGAGAATTTAGTACATGAGCTTGAAATTCAAGTTTAAAGGGGGTAGGTGCTTCTAGAACATCTTCCATTACCACATTTTTTAAGAACCCACTGCATCCTACACCCAAATATTGAGCCTGGTTTCTTGTTTTTTCCTCTCTCTCTCTTTACACTATTACACTTCAAGGGATCCTTCCCCATGCCATTCCCACTCATTATGGGTCCTATCGGTACTTCTAAATTATATATCTACCATCAACCTATGATTTTAGTTATTATAGTTCAACCTCTATAGCTCTTAGGTGTTAAGTTACTTCTCCCCTTCGATCGCACCTCACCTACACTTCCCCTTCTCACCTTCTATGCTTGCTCATATGCACAAAGATTTTAGCCTTCCATTCTTATGGTTTCTATACCATAATATATCAAAAAAAAAAATTAGTTTAGTGTCAAGTCCTCTTATGAATGTGCCCCTTAGTTCATGAAGAAACTCATACTTTGATTCTTCCAAGTATGAGAAGGTCAACACTGTGAACTCTAATATGTAGCTATTCAATGTACCACTCCACCAATTGTCTACAACACACATCCAAACTTCATCCAGGATCTCAAGCCTCTCTATACACTCTATTATACACTTGACACACTGGCCATAGCTTCACCTTATAGAGGTAGTATAGGCAACCAACCATTAGTACACATGCTTAGGTAGCTCATAAAATAACACCTCATATAGAGCATCATACAGGTTAGCTTGCACTCATTTCCTTGACTCCTAACCTTTACATGTAGGATTCTTCTATATAAAAATATCTTCCACTTACTCTAACTAGTGCTTGATGTTCTCTAGAAATAGTTGGAGAATCACTCTATTGTATCATTATCACAATAAAATTCAACATGTGTCCCAACAACAAAACCAAAATATTATAGAAAATTTCACTAGATTAGCTTTTGTGCTTAGTTATGTGCTTAGCTATCAAACCAATTGGTTCTAGAATTGATAGAGCTAGATGCAAGAATAGTAAGGTTTGGTGCATAACATTTAACAAACTATTACATTGGCATCATTTCCACACAAAGTGAAAGCCTTGTATGCTTACCTGAAGTGTAACAATGAAGGGACTAGGCCCACATTGGGCTAGTTTGAACATGGTGTAACTTGGGTATTAATAGGGTTTAAACATTAATAAGAAGAGTTCAAGTGGCCTTCTAGCACTAGGTTATTCAAGGGGATATCAATAAGTGTGATCCTTCTCAATGGCACAAGCATTAAAGTACAAGTCCATAACTGGTTAGGCAGGGCTCTCAATGGTTCAAGATGGGAGAATAACTAGTATAAGGTTGTTTGATTACTTAGACAAGTGATAGGGATGGCTTGGGTTCAAATGATCATCCTCCAAGTAGAAATTTAGGCATAGGTCTTAGAGCCTTGGTGCATTTAGGTTCCAAAACTTAACCTATTTATAGGTTAGCAAAAGTCACTATATCACACAAGGATGTCATTAGTGACCAGGGATAAACCTCCATATCAAAATACATTCAAGTAAATAATTATATCATTTTTATTATGAAACTAAGTCATAACATAACATTGTGTTATCTATATTACAAGAATTAACACATTAGTCCTTCAACCACATTATTTATTTACTTCATAGTTCAGCGTACAAGGTTCAAGATATAAAAGTAAAGCATATACTCTTTCCTAACACTACTCATGCCCAGTGGCTCACAAGTGAGCTTGGGTTATACATTTAAGATAATTAATCTATTATATAAAAAATACAAATACTTATGTTGGCTCTCTATTTTAATAGAGCTTCTCTATATTCAATAACCTCTCATTATATTCAAAACAAGCCTCATATTATAGACAAAGGGGTGTCCTCTCACAAAGTTAGATGGGCACGTGCCAAGTGGTGAGGTGTTACTAGGGGTTGTTATCCTAGTAACTCCATTATGTTATCTAGGTTGGATGAGTGCATCCAAGATGTTGAGCTATTACTTGGGTCACTATTCCCACCTACTCTACCACTCTGATACCTTCACTTCTTGAGCTGTCATGTACAATTTCCTATAAGGATGTCCTTTGAAGGTTGGTGCCATGCAACTACCTACCAGCTAGCATGAGATCCATGGGAATTCTTTTAGTTTATGCTAAAAGTATAAAAGGGAGACACCATCACATAAGGTTGCCTCACATTGAGATCTATCAAGTTGGTGCAATACATGTAGTTGGTACAAAAGGGGGCCTAACAACAAATCAACATGTTTGTAATGTAAACACACACACTATAGCTAACTCATAGAAATAAAATCATATAAATTAAGCAATATCTTACTATCCCATAAAAATATATATCTCAAATATTATTCAAAATTAAGCAAACCAAATGTGTCAACCATAAATATCCATGGATAATCAAATAGTTTGCTTAGCGAGGAATCAGGATGGAACACAAAGATCCAAAGAATTGATGTAATTCATCTCATTTGAGATTGAAATTTATAGTGTTTACATAAGTTATATTTTTATTATTAAAAACATTATTTTATTACATTGTATAATTATGAAGTCTTTATGGTCTAAGCAATTTATTCATTGAGACTCATAACTGTGATTGCATTATTTAGTTAATCATCATACATTTATCATTTTATATCACGTATTTGGCCATAACATTGAAAAATGAAACATAATATGGAAATAAAGAAATACACATGAAAATTAAAAAAAAACTAAATGTGTGTGTGTGTTATAAATTGATTGTATCATTCATAATATAAAAAAATCTAAGACACATGGCCAATATATACAGCATATCTGGTGAGTAGGAGATTAATATCCATGTACATCTACTAGCATTAGGGGCTACTAATGGTGATGATATAATTGATCTACTCCTATATCTACCTATAGAATGATATAATATCTCACTATATATATATATATATATATATATATATATATATATATATATATATATATATATATATATATATATATATATATATATATATATATATATATATATATAACTTGAATAACACCATTATATGTTATAGCTATAGAGACACATACTATGTGAAATAATTTGTGATATGCCACCTTGTACATATAATGGTCTCATGGATGCTAACATGACTCTTCTACCTCTAGAATGAGATTAGAATTATGTTACCTTGGTATCCATCTCCTTTACACTTGACACATATACTAAATATACTAATTTGGCTTGATCACTAGATAAAAAAGTGGTGCATAAAGGTTAGCCTTAAAATCTTATCTCTATAATAATCTATGTACACCCTCAGGTATATCACTTATAGTCCATCATATTGATGTATCAAAACTCATAACCCAATATGACATCATTGTTAAACAAATAAAATCAATAAAAAATTAATTCTATGATACTCTCACTATACAATTGATAAATGCAAAATTATACACATGTTTACTTGGGACATCCTTGAGCTCATTAATCATGAGAGTTGTTAGCTCTATGGCTCTCTCCCATGTATCATTAACTCCATACATTAGGGGTATATGATCCTACATCACCTGTCCTTCATTATTTGTTATTGTTAGTGGGAACAAAGGTGACATATGTGATCCCACCCATCATATAACCCACACATTAGCCACTCCCACATCATCCATACCCAACTCCATAATGGTCACATCTACCTTATCATCATTGATTTCCTTGATCTTGGAAACTCTTGGTACTATCCTATCTCCCAATCATGTAGGGAATATGTGTGATATCCTCTATATATATGATGTTTGGGTTATATCATATAATACCCCAAATGCTAGGTCACCCTCTCAAATTAAAATTACTTCACCACCCCTGCATGTCTATCCTTGTACCATCTAATCACTTGGACTTTCCACATATGAGTCACTTTATTAGGACACCTTGGGTGTTACCTATATGTAACCATATGATTATTACCTCTTGTAGCTTAAAATAAGAAAATATTATATCTCATAATAGAAACTTAGGAACAAATCATGGAATTCCTACTGTAGTCTAATATATTCATCTAAGAGGATCCCTACACCGATATAATAAAATGGTATACAACCCTATTAGAAGCATCCAAAAATATGAGTTCACTAAGATGAATCCAAAAAATATTTAACATTGTTAAATGGACTTTGTATGCAAAAATATGACCTATTGAATCAAACAAGGTACAATTTTGGTTTTAGCATGGTGAATAGACATATAACAGTGGCCCAATTAGGGCTTAAAACATACCAATGGTATTTTAACAAGTCCCAAATATATGTTACAATTTTCAAGAAAATATTGGTCTTAATACCAATTCATATTGTGTTTAAAATTTTATTAAAATATTATTACTAAAAACCCCTCTTAATATGGGATTAAATCCCACCCAAAATGTGTGGAAGCTTTATCCAACCTAAAAACAAGTAAATGGAAGGAATCACAATGTATTGGGTAAATAGATAGGAATTCAACCCATGAAATATGGGCCTTAGGAGAATTATAAAAGGCTTATTCTTGAATTTAAAAAAAATATACATGGAGAGAAGAAAACTTTTTTTAGCCATTAAAAGAGAGAAAATAATAAACAAGTAAGCAAGTGTCCTTTTATGCAGGAAGAGCAACTCCCATACATGAGATTATTATATAAAATTCATAAAGGTAGAGAAGAGGTTATTTTTGTATATAAAATTCATATTTTGGTGTAAATAGTATGCACAAAGTGTATTTTGTACTATTTAATAGATCGATTTGAGTGTTTTTCAAACCTAGAGATGTAGCCCCAAAAAGGGTGAACTCCATTATCAATTTGGTTTGTGTTTTATCTATTTATATTAATTTAATTGATGTTTAAAATTAATATTAAGCCTTACTTTAATAAAACCCAAATTTCACATAAAAGGATGGAAACTAATATTTTTTTATGAGTATCTAAAGTTGAAAAATAGTGAGCATTTTGCATTAACTAACAATTTAGATCATGTTTGGTACTAGAGCAGTTGATCAGGGATATTTTAAAATGGTTTTTAGATTTAAAAGTTTTTATTTTTCATACTAAATAGGTCTAATAAAAATCATGGTTTTTAGATTTAAGAATATAACCCTGAAAATTGGTGCAAAATGTGCAAGTCAAACCATGCATTATCCTAGAGGAGAACTAAAATCAGAAGCAACCTTTCATCAAGCATTTCTAGAGATGAAGAGCATGGTGGAAGATTTTTAATATGAAAGGAAGAATAATATAAAAGGTTAAAATGAAGTTAAACAATAAGAATAACCTTAAACCAATGGTAAGGGTAAAGGAGAAGAATCTCCAAAATCTCCTCCATCTAAACCTCCTCCTTCTTTATTTGATGATAAGATAAATAAATGTTGATGCAGGAGCATCCTATAAGGACCCAAAAATTGAATATTTTTTGTATTTAAGTAGTTTAATAAGTTTATAATAGGTGATATATGTCTTAATTAGTCCTAATGTGGAGTATAGACAATCTCCAGGTGTATGAAATTTGAATTTTGGTTTTTCCCACCAAAAATTCCTTTTGAAAATTTGAATCTAGTTAAGCCTTTTTAAGGAATTTTATATATTTATGAAGGTGTAAATATGTTACTAAACATTTATAAGGATTTTTAAACTATAGGATGTCTAAAAAATGTTCATTAATCTATTGTTATGTTTCTAGATATTTCATATTGTGTGAAAATCAAGACATAATGTTATGTAGCAAGATATCTCTATGAAGGAAAATATATAAGAAATAGTTATGCATCATTATATGAGGTATACGAGTAAGTTTTAGTGGTTTTCACCTCATATTACATTAAATTTAGACAAGTTAATGGAAAATGAAACAAGAAAAGAACTCAAACTTGTTAAGAAAAGATTGTCTTTGGTGTAAATTTTTGTGTGATGATTTTGTATGATGGGAACAAAGTATAAAATGTGTTTGGATAATCAGTATGGTAAGTGATCTTGTTTCATGTTTGTTTATATTGTTTTTGTTAAATTTAAATTATTTATTTTGATACAGGGAACACAAATTTGAGTTGAAATCAAGTTACTCTTAAAGGGTCAGTCAAGTATACAAAATAGGTATTCATTCATACAATCTTTGCCCAAGATAACAATATGAGTATATAAGTTATTTCATTTATTTATTTATGTGGAGTATTTAGGAATGAAAAAAATTATTATTAGTTGTATTTATTCTTGTTACAGTATATAGTTGGTTAAGAGTTTGTTATATTCCAATTTGGTCATAGTTCTTACTCATTGAAGGTACAGAGTCATCAAACTCAAAAATCTATACATTTTGATTTCTTGCATTGAATATTTTTATTGTTCCAAAGGTGATGTAAATTTGTTTATAATGTTTATAGGAAGTATTGACAAACGTAGTATAGGTTAAAGAGTCTTTTGTTGTGGAAATATTGAGAAACCCTACATACCCTTGTTTCCAATAATTAGAATATAATATTAAGAGATTGAGTTTTCTTATTTGTGAATGTTTTGGGGGTTATCGAGACTTGAAAATTGAATTAAAAATTTGAATGAGTGTTGGAAATAACTATCTCAATCATTATATTACCTTTAAATTTATGGTTGGTCATTATATTCAATTTTCTTCACTCTTGGCCTACATAGTTGCTTCAAACCATGATTTTTTAGGGTTTTAACCATTGGGTGATATTTAACCCTCAATATTTCATAAAAACTGGTAATATAATGTATATTAATTAAATAAAGTGTTTTCATACCTATATCACCTATATTTTATGTTGTACTACCCTATAGGTTGTCAACTAGCCTAATAGACCTAGTAGAATAAAGGTTAAAGAAGGAAGTTGGGATTAGGTGAAGATTTGAGGTTAAAAAAATGATTAAGAAGTAGGATTGACCAGATGGGTGGTCAAATATAATATTGGTTTGGTAAAAGTATCTTCATATTGGTCAAACCTTGGAGATTTATACATTTAGAGGGATAATTGGAGTATCAAGTAAGCCAAGAGGTACAAGATTTTGCAAAAGAACCTACCCCAAGTTTTTGTGTGAAGTAATGACATAAAAATGGGTTATAAAAACCTAATTATTTTTCCTTTAGTCCTTGTGTATAAAACATAAATAGGTAAATTCACTCCAAATGGGTTACCAGCCAAGTGAAGGACTAAAGAGAGAAGTCAGTGAAAAGACAAATAGAGAGTGTTTCAAGAGATTGAAAGGTATTGAATGAGTATCATAAGGAGTATTGAGGTGTTAGATAAAAATTGAATAATATTATATAGTGAGACCTTCATTAAAGATCCTAAAGACTTACAAGATAAGAGAAAGCTCTACATCATTTTTGGTATCAAAGCATAAGGAAGGTTAGAGTACAGGTTGAGGATATTAAGGAGGATAAAATGGAAGTTAGGATACCAAGATAACCTACTACAACTCAGAGAATGCAACAAACCATGAAAAATATGGTCATAGAGATGAGAAAAATTTAGGCAAGGATGTAAGCCATAAAGATATCCCAAATAAGAAGGGTTATTATTGTAGATGAGAGTGACAGAGAAGAAGAATCTCCTAGAGTAGAAGAGGAAGAAGAAAGAGAAGATAGAATGGAAGAAAGAATGATCAAGGGTAGGATGAAGATGGATTCAAAACCTAAGTTGGATGTGCCAATGTATAAAGGTAATCTAAATGTGGATGAATTGGTGGATTGGATTGTAGCCATGGATAAATAATTTGAGTATGAAGATGTGAATGACACCAAAAAATTCAAGCTTATAGTGACAAGGCTGAAAGGACATTCTTCTTTATGGTGGGACAAAATATAGGAAGAGAAAAGAAAAAGAGGCAAGGAAAAGATCCAATCATGGGGTAGGATGGTGGTGAAGATGAAGGGAAAGTTCATGCCCAAGGACTACCACAATCACATGTTTAGGAGATTGTAAAATATTAGACAAAAGGAGCATTTAGTGAAAGAGTATAAAGAAGAATTCTATAGGATATCTATTAGAATATGTCACTTGGTAGAGGATGATGAAAAGGTTGAAATGTATCTAAATGGCCTTAAGTTATCTATTCAATATGAGATCAACATTATAAATTTGAAAACAATAGAAGAGGCTTATCAAGAAACCTTGAGAGATGAGGAAAATTTGACAAGAAAAAACACACAACATACAAAAGAAGAGGAAAAAAAATGAGAGGAACAAGAGAGTATGAAATAAAGAATACATATCAAACCTATGAGGAAGGTGAAAGTAGTTTGCAAAGGCAAAAGACACAACCAAGAGGGGGTTTTAGGGGTAGAAGGTCATACTAAAGAGGTTGATATACATCTAGAAGAAGAGGGAATAGTGTATTCATAGGTAAATGTTTTAAATGAAATTAGTTTGTAGTGCATAGATATTGGGAGTGTCTAGAGGAGAAACAAGAAAGAACTCATAGAAGTGAGAACATAAATTAGATAGTGTAGTATATATAAGAAGAAAGTGTTGGATCTACTCCACACATAAATGAACCTAAATAAGGAGAGTCACTCTTGATGAGGATGATATTACTCAATAAATCAAAGAAGAAAGAACCTTCTGAATAGAAGACACTCTTCAGAACAACATGTGAGTCTCATGGTAAACATTGTAAGATGATCATAAATTTAGGGAACACAAATAATTTAGTCTCTAATGAAATGGTAAGTAAGATTGGACTCAAAATATTACCACACCTAATGACTTACAAAGTTTCTTGGATTTAAAAGGGTCATCATGTGCTTGTCAATAAATATTTCTTGGTGGATGTTTAGATTGACACTTATAAAGATTAGGTCATGTGTGATATCATCCCAATGGATGTTTATCATGTACTTATAAGAATGCCATGGAAATTTTATAGGTCAATTATTCATGATGGGATGAAGAAAACTTCCTCATTTGAACACAATGGAAAAAAGCACACATTTTTTCCTTTGAATAAGGATGATCAAGTTGTTGGTGTGTACTCTAATGTATTAATTTTAGGTGACAAAGAGTTTTTTCAATAGGATGAAGACACAGGGATGAATGAACAACCTAAGGTGACTATGGTAGCTAAAGGTGAGATGGATGTACCTTTTTAAAATAAAATATTTTCAAGTGATTATGTAAATAAGTTGTTTACAATTTTATCCTAGCATTTGACAATGATTTCAATTTGTGATTTCATAGAAGGAATTGTAGACAAAATTAAATTATTAAGAGAGGACCTTGAACAAGAAAGGAATGCCAATGAGTTGGGTAATATGTAGTAGGTCCATAAATGATAGTTAAGTGACTCACAAGACAATCATGTAAGAATGACAAATCAATGAAATTAGATATTGAAAGTGAGCACACAGTCCTTGCATTTACAAGAGATAGAAAGTAGTTATAGTGGTGATTTACAATAACAAACCAATAATCTACACAAGCATGTGGCATGCAAGGACCAAGAAAATGTTATACATAAGGTGGAATGAGTATAAAAAGAAGAATTAATGAAATAATAAGACTACATACTTTCAACAGGAGTTGATCATGGAAACAAGGAGAAAGTGGATCAGTTTGTAGGGGTGTAAGGATGGTATACACCTTCAATACAATAATAAGATAACATAAGATATGTTTTTCTTAACAATTTTGTTTCTTATGTAGGTATACCACTTAGGAAGATGAACCAAAAAATACCTAATTGTGAGGCCCAAGAGCATGTTCACCTCTATGAGAGGCAAGTAAAATAAGATGCCTTCTATATGGAGGATCATTACAATTAGATAGGAGCATACACCAAGTACATCAACAAAAACCTATAGCAATTTTTTTTAGCCTGGTAGTATGATGTAGGGGCATCCTTTAAGGACCCCAAAGTTGAATCATTTTTGTCTTGAAGTAGTTTATTAAGTGTCTAATAGGTACTATAGGTCTTAATTAGTCATAATGTGGTGTCTAGACAATCTCAAGGTGCATGAAAATTGAATTTTGGCTTTTCCCACTGAAAAATCCTTTTGAAAAATTAAATCTTGTTAAGCCTTTTTTAAGGACTTTTATATATTTGTGAAGGTGTCAAGATGTTAATAAACATGTCTCAGGGTTTTGAAACTATAAGAGGTCCATAAAATGTTCATTAATCTATTTTTACTATTCTAGATATTTCATATTGTGTGAAAATCAGTACATAATGCTATATATCAAGAGACCTCTATGAGGGAAAAGATATAAGAAGTAGTTATGAATAATTATAAGAGGTATAAGAGTAAATTTTAGTGGTTTTAACCTCATATTACATTTGATTTAGAAAAGTGAATGGAAAATGAAATAAGAAAAGAACTCAAAATGTTGAGAAAAGATTGTCTTTAGTGTAAATTTCTATGTGTAATGATTTTGTATGATGGGAACAGAGTAAAAAATGTGTTTGGATAATCACTGTGTTGACTAATATTTTTTAATGTTTGTTTATATTATTTGTGTTCAATTTAAATTATTTATTTTGATACAGGGAACACAAATTTGAGTTGAAATCAATATATTCTTAAGGGGGAAGTCAAGTATACAAAACAAGGATTCATTCACACAATCTTTGCTCAAGATAATAATCTAAGTATACAAGTCATTTAATTTATTGAGTTATGTGGAGTATTTAGGAATGAAAACATATATTATAATCTTGAGTTAGTCTTATTATAGTATATATTTGGTTAAGAGTTTGTTATATTCTAATTTGGTCATAGTTCTTACTCTTTAAAGGTACATAGTCATCAAACTTAGAAATATATACATTATGTTCTTTTGCATTGAATCTTGTTATTGTTCCAAAGGTGATGGAAATGGGTTTATAATAGTTATAATAAGTGGTGACAAACCTATTATAGGTTAAAGAGTCTTTTGATTTGAAAGACCGATAAACCTTGCACACCCCTATTTTTAATAATCAGAATACAATATTGAGATACTGAGTTTTCTTGTTTGGGAAAGATCTGGGGGTTATAGGGACTTGAAAATTGAATGAAAAAGTTGCATGATTTTTGGATAGAATTATCCTAATCATTAGATTACTTTTAAATTTTTTATTGGTCATTATATTCAATTTTCATCATTACCGACCTACATAGTTATTTCAAACCCTAATTTTTAGGGTTTTAACCATTGGGTGAGATTTAACCCTCAAAATTTCATACAAACTTGTAATATAATGTATGATAGGGTATGTTAATTGAATAAAGTTATTTCATACATGTACCACCTATATTCATTACTATACTACCTTGTAGGTTATGTGAATTTAGGAATTTGACTCAAGAGAGGATGGTTAGTATGGTGTTAGTTTCAAAATGAAAGAAACACACTAACTAGAATAACATCTCTAGGAATAGACACTAGGGAGATTTTAGTTAATAAACATGAATAAAACACACAACTAAAATGCAAAATAAATCTTCTTTTACCTTGGATGCTCCAAAATTCTTGTTGTAGTGGCTTGTTTGGTTTGTGCTCATGAAGTCCTTGGCAATGGAAGCTTGGCTACCTCCATCTCTCCTTGGCACCTTTAGCTTGTGGCTTGGCTTGGATTGAAATCAATTTGGCATGATAACACTAGTTGCATGAAGTTTTTTAATCAATTATGCATTATAAATTTGCATAATCATGTCTTTAAAGATATTTGAGCATAATAAATTTGCACCAAAATAGATTAGAAATAATGTTCATGTCCTCTCTATTTATAATTTTTTGAGATTGATTAGAATCACCCTGAACCATCCATGTCAGGATTGAGATGTGTGGCTAAGGAATAATCTAATTTTGTAATTAATATTGATAAATAGGCTCATCAATATTTGGGATAGAGGAGAAATTAAGAGGCATGGAGGACTTTGATGAGGCATGGGAGCCATGAATCTTGATATTTATGGAGTTTATGGCCTAGGGATGTCTTCCCAAGACATGAGGTCACCTGATGATGTAAATATTCAATATTAACTTACAAAACAAATTATTTAAGAAGTTTCTATAGAATTCTTAATTAGGCCTTGATTTGGGTTAATTATCTCTTAATCATGTTTAAACACGTTGTGCACAAATTACTCAAATTGATCAAAATATCTTGTTATTGGTCCAAAAATTGATTAGATTAGATTGGAAGTCACTATAAGATTCATTAGATCTATTATCCCATTTAGGATGTTACCAACAACAAATAATGAAGGCATGTTTCTTGTGTAAGAGATTTGATAGGAAAGACCAATCCAGAGCACCTAGGTGCAACATTAACATTTTGACTTGGAATGATCTAATCAAAGTCAGCTAGTCCATAAATTTCATTGCCCCACTTAGGGATACCCTAGCTAAAATAGGCACTTGAATATGTCAGTTTCACATCATTTAGCATGTCTTAGTATTTTTAGGCCAAATTGTGTATTTTGATGGAAATTCGTCAAAATCCTGATTGGAGGTTATCGGTGGCTAGATTTAGGTGTCTATAGTTTGCCCTTATTTGGAAAGATGTTAAAAGTCATAGGCAAAGTAATATCTTCTGAAATAATGAGAGATGGCTTGTATGCCAAAAAGAAGATGATGGTTAAAGAAAAAATCTCTAAATGGTTTTGGAAAGCCTATGATGATGCCCCCTTGAGGGATTGGTCATCACATTTGTTGATGGATGGTCCCTCAAAAAGAAAAAAGAAGAAAGGTGGAATTAACCTATGGTTGAGATTAATCCAAATGATAAAATGCTTGCATGCATTGATTTAAAAAGGATGTCAATTTGCCCAAAGGTGGTTATAATCAGGAATAAAAGTCAAAATAATGATTTGACCATAGGTAGTTATAATCATTAAGCGGATCTAGATTGTCTAAAGATGATTATGCCCCAATTAGGGTTGATTAACAAGCATAAATCAAGGATATAACTTGGAATACAGATTAAAGATGAGCAGGTGTAAAGTGATGAAAGAGATGGATAAAGGAATAAGATTGATCATTAGAAATGATTTAGGTGTACCTACCAATGAGGAAATGCTCATCCTTATTATTAATGATACAAATAGAATGGATAATGGGTTGATTTGATCAAAGGTGAGATGGAAGGGTTTGCCAAGGTGCCAAGGAGAAACTTTTATGGCTCCATTGATTATAGACCTTCTGAAACTAATTTTTGTTGTAGCATATGATAGTAGGCATCATGATAGAACACCTTGAAGACTTGGCCAAAAAATGCATAAGGATTGACTCTCGATATCCAATAAACACTAAAAATAATGCACCAATGATAAAAACCATGATGATAATTTTGACGTATGAATATGGATGGACTCAAGAATAATGTTTTCAAGGAATCACCCAATGAACACATATAGACTGAGTCAAGGCAACAGTGCTAAAATTAAACAAATAAGTAAGATAATAACAAAAAAAGAAATAGAAAAACAAAGACACAAATAGCCTAAAATAAATAAACAAATAGAAAGCCTAAAACAAAAAGCAAAAGAAAGCATCCTAATAATGACAATGCCCTAATATGGTGGATCAAGGATAACTGACTAGGCTTAGACAGGATAAATATTTTTAGATTTTGAAATATTACAAATGTTTTTAGAATTTTGAGGTATCTTAACTCATTAGAGAATGACAAGATGCCTACTCACAAAATGATGAGAGTGTTTGTTTTAGGTTGATCATAAAATGGTGAGAACGTATGGAAAGGGGGACTGAGGTGACCTCAACATGAATTGAGCATAACCCACATAATCCTAAAATGACCTCAAGTCATAGTAATTCCATCCACACAAAAGGTAGGGAAAAACCAACTAGGTCCCAACAAGTTCTCAAATCTGGAAAATGGCTAGTCAATTGAAAATAGTAATAGCAAGGTGATGTAGTAATGCATGACAAACAAGTGTTTCCCCTATTTTTCCCATAGGTAGTTATAACTAGGACACAATGGCATAGGTCAATGATACTAATTTTCCCATAGGCAGTTATAATTAGTAGCAAGACTGGTGAAACACTAATTTACTGAATATGTAGTTATAATCAGACTCACATAAACAAGCTTGATAGGATGAAAGATATCTTGCCAGATCAACTATCACACTACTTTCATAGACTATCATTATAAACATGAATTTGATTGAGTGTTGAAACCTGATTGGAATCCTCTCACAAAAAGTGCAAGAAGAACCAAAGGAACCAAGATCAGAATAGGATTGGGTAGAATGACTAAAAATAAGCTTTGTTCTATATAGAAATGGAATGATAAGATGGTATGGTCTTTCTAAGGATAAATATGGTTTTTTATAGATTGAATAAAATGGTAAGAGGGTTGCCCCCAAGTGATGGGGTGAATGTTAGGAATATATAATAATGGCAAATGGATATATAACAATGGCAATGGCATGCCAATGAAATGGCATGGTATATGATTTTATCCTAGGTATGGTTTTGGATTATGTTGTTCCTACTGATGGGGAGATGCACATCCTAATCAATAAATGATACAAACAAAATACTTGATCATGTTAATTCCTAGCCCACACCTTGTCTAAATAGTTGCTTTGTCAAAAATGACCTGCAGATTTGGTTGTCAAGAATTCTTTTATGATATTCATTAGTCATTGATTTTGATTCCTTCGAATGTCGAGACAAGGTATCTTTACAGCCTCTATAAAAGAAAGTGTGTCCATGGATGGTAAATAAGGACAAATAATGGATGGTAGGTTTGATTATGAAATAGAATGGTAGATAATAATGGAATGTATAATGGGGGGAAACAAATGAATATCAAGACTTTTAGTCACACATAATGTTGTTGATACCATATTCAACATAATTTTAGATGTGGTAGGGCCGAAGACTTATTCTCTTGATAGGACCACTAGATTTTTCTATTGTTTGATCTTGAGAGTAGCTACCATCTAATTAAGCTATAGATTGGAAGCTATTTTGATATGATCTTTGATTTTGTCTTCATCAAGCGGTGAAGAAATTTTTTGCTAAGCTATTAGTGCATCAAAGAGGTTTTCACCAATGAAGTTGTCTTGATTGTCTCGTAGCACCTTTGAAAAGGTTTCACTAAGGAATGTTGATTTTTGACTTTGATTATCTTCTAGCACTTATGAAAAAGTTTCACTAGAAGATGTTAAGTTTTGAATTTAATTGTCCCCTAGCACCTTCGAAAAGGTTTCACTAGGAGAGTGTTCTTCTACTATATGAATGTGGTCTTGGCCTCCTTTCTCTTCTTCAACTTCTATGTCACCATGGATGCAGTTCAACAAAGTGTGATTCTATCATTCCTAATTGACACTTGTGGGAGATGGAATGTCAATGATATGGCTATTTTGGTTGATGATAATGGCATATGGAATGATAATGAAATGGGGAGAGGCTACACAATCCTCATAGAAGATACTAGGATAAATTGTGTCGAAGCTAAATTACTCATCCTCAAAAACCATATAAGGATCACAAATGTATTTAAATTAATCTGAAAGGCATGTGTAACCAATATTATAACAACCACAAACATATTATTTTTTTTGAAATTGATTCTAACTCAAAGGACTCTAAATCTGATGTTGAGATTGATGTTGATTCCAATTCTAATGTTAAATCTGATATTGGTTCAATAATAGAACCTGACTCTAGCTTTGATTCTTCATCTGATGGGTACTTTGTTACAATGATGTCTTACTGAATATTTGGTATTGGACAAGTAATACTCTATGATGGCATAATGGGCTTCACAAAAACTAGTTTGTCAAAGTGAGACCCATTTAGGATAGGAAATAGGTCAAGAGACAACTCCTCAGAGATTGGCTTGTCAATAAGAGACTCTTGAAAAATATGCACATGGTTGAGGTAATGATTTTCCCAAAAGTGATTATAATCATTAAGAAGTGACTTAGCAAAGACTGACTCATCAGAGTGAGACTCCTTGATAACTGGTATAAGATCAATAGGTGATTCATCACAGGTTAAATTATCACAAGTGATTGGTTCAACAAAAACATCTTAGATTGGTTGGTTCTCTTGGCCTTGGTTTTCAATGAGTTGGAAAATACCAGTTTTGAACATAGCTTGGTCTTCAAAAGATTGGATCGGTTCTTGGTCTTCAAAAGATTGGATCGGTTGAGGTTTAGATGGGATTGGCATTGGATGAGGAATGGTCTATGATTAGATAATGGTAGGGCCTTGGGGAGCATGATTGCTCACATGAGCTAAAGGACAAAGTCCTAAGATGGTAATGATAGGGTAGTGTGGAGCATGATTACTTGCATAAGCCAAAAGACTAGGTCCTGTAATGATAATGGTATTCCTTGGATATTACAGAGCTTGATAGCTCATATAATCCAAAAGAGGGTTAGGGGTAGCTGATGATTGGATAAAAAAGGGATCTCATGAAACTTAATTAATTTCACAAGCAAAAACATCCAAGTCTTCTTCATAAACCATATCATCCCAGCCATGAGTTGGCTCTTAAGTTGGTTCTTGACTATGTTCCATGTCCTGATTATTACAAAGAGGGTATGGATCTGTATCCCAAACAAAATTATCTGTAGTTGGGTCTTCAAAGTTCTCCTCACAAGCTTCTTCATTCCAATCAAATTTTTGGTTTGGATTTTTTGGATTTTGACTATGTTCTCCATATGAAGTATTATAGGGATAATAATAAAACTCGTTAGAAAATCTTTTTCTATACGGGTTCCTAGTGCGATTTTGTATAGCCATTCTATCATAAGTTAGATTTTACATGACTCCACCATAAGTGTAGCTAGACATAGCCACATAAATGATGGAATATTAGAAAACAAAAAGGCTTAGAGTTCTATAAAATCTAAAAAATTATCCAAAGGAAATATGGTTCAAATTGGCTCCAACTTGGTCGAAGGGGTGGAGCTGTATCTCCAATGTGGTTTGAAAGTGGAGTTGTATCTATAAAATGATTTATGCTAAGACTTAGCATAAAATATCCTAATGTCAAAAATCTAACATCAAATTTCATACACATAAAAGGTTAAGCATCTGAATAAAAATTGGCATGTCAAAGGTCTAGGTCAAAGTATTCTAAACAAGGTCTAAACTAGGAAAGGGAAAAATTGAGTTACTAGGTCTTTTGTCCAAACATAGAGTCAAAATCTAGGCTCAAACAAATAGGCATGTGCTGGGACTTTTGGCCAAATGGCATCAAAATCTAGACTTGAAATAAAGGTTGGTGTCATTTTAATTAATCTAACAAGTTTGGAAACAATTTTGACATAAACCCAACACATGAAATCAAACATAAACATGATCAGTTGGCATAAGGCATAACACAAAAGGCTCTTTGAAGAAAGACTATGTTTTCCCAAATAAAGTCACAAATAATGATGAGGATAGTCATTAAACAAATAAACCATCAATAGTTTTCAAAATTTGGTAATCGATTAATCAAAGTTATGTAACCCAAAAGAGAAAGATATGTGTATTAGCCCCATAAATTAAGGCTTAAATAGAAATCAATCAATGTTTGAATCCAAAATTGACAAGGCTAATTGAAAACTCAAAATTTGAAAACTAGGATTTGAACAAATAAGCTAGATAAGATCAGATAGCATGATGGCATAAGACAAAGATCTAAATGGTATACATGACATGGTTTGAAACAAATGATTTTTAATATAAGGTAAACTAGTCTTGAAATAAATTAAGCATCCTAATGGCGTAAGCATGCTCGAATGATGTGATAAATGTTATGTTTTAAAAGACTCAAAAGAAAAATGGTTTTAACTTGATTTTGGGCAACATAACACTACCCTCTGCAACTAAAATGACACATACACAAACAAGTTAAAAAAATTTCAAGGCACAAGTGTGGTGTAAAATGACCAGCATAACACCTATTTAGACAAAATAGTGATATATAAATAAAGTGGTTTGGACATGGTTTACACACAAACAAATAAGTTTTAGTCTCAAAAACACCATGTAAAAATGACCAAAATACAATAAGTATAATCGTCCAAATCCTAATAAGGGTATGGGAAAATGGGGTTGACTAAAACTAGTAAGGTTTTGATCATTCTAGGGGAATCAATTGCACAATGACTTTCATGCCAAATAATGCAAAATAAAATAATGAATTTTTTGTCCATATTACTTGGCTTATTGTAAAAAGTTCTAGTCCTTTTTGCAATCACTATATCCTTCTATTCACTCAGTGTAGTGTGATGTCCAAAGTGCCACTACATCATGTGTGTAACTCTAAAGGAGTAAGTGAAGTCAATGTCAGGAGATGAAACCCTAGGTTAAAGCTTCCTTAAAGAACTTATGGGAGGTAATGACGTCTCCCTCATAAGCCAAGTTTGCATAAAAATAAAGAAAGCATGAAAGTAGAAAGGCTTTAGGGTCATTTTCAAGGTCACTCAAACTTTGATGAGTTTTTGGGGAGTACTTTAGATGACTTTCTTTCTAATCCTTAGACTAGGATACTTGTAATAATAATGGTGATTTTGATTCCAAAGGTTCCCTAAAGGGGACAAATTGAAGAGCATACATGCAACACCCCTCTTTTTTCCAAACAAAGATTTAACTTAAACAATTAATTAAATACAAAAACTTGGAAAGGTGAGTTCATTTTTAAGCCCAAATAGAAAATGAGGTGGTGTTCATTTAACCTCTTGGTCTTAGTTGTAACTTTGAATACTAATTTTAAAAACTCACTTAAGCATGTAAATATTACCTTAAGCACCTAAAATAATATTCCTAATTCATTTTAAACATGAAAAAGGTGATCTAAACATGTTTTTAGCAAATGTCAAGCTTGGTCCTATAACAAAAATGTTAGCATGTCCTTTAGCCTTAAATCTCTTTTAGGTTTAAAATAATGAACTTTAAAAAAAAGATCTCAGATTTGTGTTTTAAGAAAAACATAGTGACCAACGTTGATTATATAACCGATGATGGTTACACTAGCTAACTAATGATGGTTATCTAACCAACATCGGTTATACCAATGTGACTAATGACATCTTTCCAACTGATGTCAGTTTTAATAACCAATGTTGGTTACTATGTAAACCCATGGCAAACAAAAATGACAAATCAAAGTTATAAAATCAGTTTGAAAGAGTTTTAATGATCCAAATGAAGAATTTAAATCTTTAAAATGATCTTCTTCATGTTTGGGATGCATATGGTCCCACCAGGCATGCCATATGTGAATCTAGGAATTTGACTCAAGATAGGATGGTTAGTATGGTGTTAGTTTCAAAATAAAAATAAAATGAAAGAAACACAATAACTAGCATAACATCTCTAGGCCTAGACACTAGGGAGAGATTAGTTAACAAAAATGAATAAAATACACAACTAAAATGCAAAATAAATCCTCTTTTACCTTCCTTAGATGCTCCAAAATGCTTGTTGTAGTGGCTTTCTCAATTTATGATCATGAATTCCTTGGCAATAAAAGCTTGGCTACCTCCATCTCTCCTTGTCACCTTTGGCTTATGGCTTAGCTTGGATTGGAATCAATTTGGCATGATAACACTAGTTGCATGAAGCTTTGTAATCAATTATGCATTATAAATTTGCATAATCATGTCTTTGAATATATTTGAGCATAATAAATTTTCACCAAAATAGCTTAGAAATGATGTTCATGTCCTCTCTATTTATAGATTTTTGAGATTGATCAGAATCAACCTGAACCATCCATCTCAAGATTGAGATGTGTGGCTAAGGAATAATCCAATTTTGTAATTAAAATTGATAAATAGGCTCATAAATATTTGGGATAGAGGATAAATTAAGAGGAATTGAGAGATTTGACAAGGCATGGGAGCCATGCATCCTGATATTTGTGGAGTTTATGGCATAGGGATGTCTTCCCAAGAAATGAGGTCACTTGATGATGCAAATATTCAATATTCATTTATAAAACAAATTATTTAATAAGTTTCTATGGAATTATTAATTAGGCCTTGATTTGGTTTAATTATCTCTTAATCATATTTAAGCACTTTGTGCAAAAATTACTCAAATTGATCAGAATGTCTTATTATTGGTCCAAATTTTGACTAGATTGGAATTAGAAGTCACTACCAAATGTGTTAGATCTGTTATCCCATTTAGGATGTTACCAATAGTAAATAATGAAATCACATGTCTTGTGTAAGATATTTGATAAGAAAAAGCAATCTATAGCACCTAGGTGTAAAATTGGAATTTTGACTTAAAATGATCTGATCAAAGTTAGCTAGACCATAAATTGCATTACCCCATTTAGGGATACCCTAGCCAAAATTGGTAGTTGAATATGTCAGTTTCACATCATTTAGCATGTTTTAGTGTTTTTAGGCCAAATTGTTTATTTTTATGGAAATTGGTCAAAATCCTGGTTGGAGATTATTGGTGACCATATTTAGGTGTCTATAGGTTGTCAACTAGCCTAAGAGACCTAGTGGAATAGAGGTTAAATAAGGAAGTTGGGCTTAGGTGAAGAGTTAAGGTACAAAATTGATTAAAAAGTAGGATTGACCAAATGGGTGGTCAAATATAATCTTGGTTTGGTCAAAGTATCTCCAAATTAGTCAAACTTTGGAGCTTTATGCATTTATAGGGTTAATTAGAGTGTCAAGTAAGCCTAGAGGTACAAGATTTTGCAAAATAAGCTACCCCAAGTTTTTGTGTGAAGTAATGAAATGGAAATGGGTTGTCAAAAAACTAATTATTTTTCCTTGAGTCCTTGTGTATGGAACATAAATAGGTAATTTCACTCCAAATAGGGCTACAAGCCAAGTGAAGGGATAAAGAGAGAAGTCAGTGAAAAGATAAGAGAGAATGTGTTTCAAGAGATTTAAAGGTATTGAATAAGTAGGATAAGGAGCCTTGATGTGTTAGATAATGTATTAAATAAGCTTAGATAGTGAGACCCTCACTAAATATCTTGAAGACTTGCAAGCTAAGAGAAATCTCTACATCATTTTTGGTATCAAAGTGTAAGGAAGGTTAGAGTACAGGTTGAGGATACTAAAGAGAATAATATGATAGATAGGAGACCAAGACAACCTAATAAAGATCAGAGAATGCAACAAACCATGAAAAATATGGTCATAAAAATGAGAAACATTCAGGCAAGGATGGAAGCCATGGAGATAACCCAAAGAAGAAGGGTTATTGTTGAAGATGAGAGTGATAGAGAAAAAGAAGATCATAGAAGAGAAGAGGAAGAAGAAATATAAGATATAATGGAATAAATATTTATCAAATAAATGATGAAAATGGGTTCAAAATATAATTTAAATTTGCTAATGTATGAAGGCAATCTCAATGTGGATGAATTGGTGGATTGGATTGCATCCTTGGACAAATACTTTGAGTATGAAGAGGTGGATGACATCAAGAAAGTGAAGTTTTCAATGACAAGGCTAAAAGGACATGCTTCTTTTTGGTGGGATGGAATCATGGAAGAGAGAAGAAAAATAGGTAAGGCAAAGATCCAGTAATGGGATAGGATGGTGGTGAATATGAAGGGCAAGTTCATTCCCAGGGACTACCACACTCACTTATTCAGGAGATTGTAAAATCTTAGATAAAAGAAAAATTTATTTAAAGAGTATACAAAAGAATTATATAGGCTAACTATTATAATAGATCACTTGGAAGAGGATGATGAAAAGGTAGCAAGGTATCTAAATGGCCTTAAGTTCTCTAGTCAAGATGAAATCATCAATCTGACTTTAAAAATAGTAGAAGAGGCTTATCAAGCAACCTTGAGAGCTGAGGAAAAGTTGAAAATAAGGTACACACAACATACAAAAGGAAGAGGCAAACAAATGAGAGGAAGAGGAGAGCAAGAATACATATCAAACCTATGAAGAAGGTGAAAGTAGTTCACAAAGGTAAGAGACACAACTAAAATGTGGTTTTAGGGGAAGAAGGCCATACTATAGAGGTGGATATACATCTAAAAGAAGAGAGACTAGTGGATCCATAGGAAAGTGCTTCAAATGCAATAAGTTTAAAAGGCATAGATATTGGAAGTGTCTAGAAGAGCAATAAGAAGAAACTCATAGAAGTGAGAGCAGAAATTAGGTAGTGCAGCCTATAAAAGAAGAAAGTGTTGGATCTAATCCACACATAAAATAACCTAAGGAAGGAGAGTCAATATTAATAAGGAAGAAAATGCTCAAGAAATCAAAGGAGAAATAACCTACTCAATAGAATACACTCTTTAGAATAACATGTGAGTCCTATGGAAAATGTTTTAAGATGATCATAGATTCAGGGAGCATAAATAATTTAGTCTCTAATGAAATGGTAAGTTTGGCCTCAATATATTACCACACCCTATGCCTTACAAAAAATTTTGGCTTTAAAAGGGTCATCATGTGATTTTTGATAAACAATGATTGATGGATTTTCATATTTTCACTTATAAATATTAGGTCATGTGTGATATCATCCCAATGGATGTTTGTCATATACTTTTAAAAAGGCCTTGGCAGTTTGATAGGTCAAGTAGTCATGATGGGATGAAGAACAATTACTAATTTGAAAATAATGGAAACAATCACACATTGTTACCTTTAAATAAGGATGATCAGGTTGTTGGTGTCTACTCTAATATATTAATTTCAGGTCACAAAGAGTTTGTGCAATAGGATGAAGACACAGAGATGAATGAAAAACCTAAGGTGACTATGGTAGCTAAAATTGATATGGATGTACCTTTTTCAAATAAAATATTTTCAAGTGAGTATGTAAATAAGTTTTTTACAAGTTTATATTAGTATTTGACAATGATTTCAAGTTGTGACTTCATAAAAGGAATTGTAGACAAACTCAAATGCTTGAGAGAGAGAGTCTTGAATAAGAAAGGAATGTCAATGAGTTAGGTAATATGTAGTAGGTCCATGAAATATAATTAATTAACTTAAAATACAATCATGTAAAAGTGACAAATCAAGGAAATGAGATATTGAAAGTGAGCACACAATCCTTGCATAAACAGGAGATAGAGAGCAGTCATAGTGGTGATGTACAATAACAAACCAAGAATCTACACAATCATGTGGCATGCAAGGACAAAGAAAATGTTATACATAAGGTGGAATGTGTATAAAAATAATCATTGATGGAATAATAAGACTACATAATTGTATCAAGAGTTGATCATGGAAACAAGGAGAAGGTGGATAAGTTTTCAAGTGTGGAAGAATGGTATACACCTTCAAGGCAAGAAGAAGATAATAAAAGATATGTTTTTTTAATAATTTTGTTTTCTATGCAGGTATACCACTCAAGAAGATGAACCAAAAAATACCTAATTATGAGGCCCAAGAACATGTTCACCTCTATGATAGGCAAGTAGAATAATATGCATTCTATATGGAGGTTCATTGCAATAAGATAGGAACATACACCAAGTACATCAATAAGAACATATTGATAAGGACCAAAAAGTTGATTAATTTTCATCTTGAATTATTTTATTAAGTGTCTAATAGGTATTATAAGTCTTAAGTAGTCTTAATGTGGAGTCTAGAAATCTCAAGATGCATGAAATTTGAATTTTGGCTTTTCCTACCAAAAACTCCTTTTGAAAATTTGAATCTTGTTAAGCCTTTTAAAGGGATTTTATATATTTGTGAAGGTGAAAATATGTTACTAAACATGCATAAGGGTTTTTAAACTATAATAGGTCTAAAAAAATGTCCATTAATCTATTTTTATGGTTCTAGATATTTCATATTGTGTGAAAATCAAGACATAATGCTATGTAGGAAGAGACCTCTATGAGGGAAAAGATCCAAGAAGTAGTTATGCATCATTATAGGAGGTATAAGATTCATTTTTCATGGTTGTAACATCATATTCCATTCGAGTTAGGTAGGTGAATGGAAAATGAAATAAGAAAAGAACTCAAACTTGTTGAGAAAATATTGTCTTTGGTGTAAATATCTGTGTGTAATGATTTTGTATGATGGGAACATAGTATAAAATATGTTTGGATAATCAGTGTTATGAGTAATATTATTTCATGTTTGTTTATATTTTTTGTTTTCAATTCAAATTCTTTATTTTGATACAGGGAACACACATTTGATTTGAAATCAAGTTACTCTTAAGGGGATATTCAAGTATACAAAATAGGGATTCATCCATACAATCTTTGCTCAAGATAACAATCTGAGTATACAAGTTATTTACTTTATTGAGTTATGTGGAGTATTTAGGAATTAAAAATTTATGATAAATTTTATTTATTATTATTAAAGTATACAATTGGTCAAGAGTTTGTTATATTCTAATTTGGTCATAGTTCTTAGTCATTAAAGTTACACATCCATCAAACTCAAAAATTTGTACATTGTGATCTTTTGCATTGAATATTGTTATTGTTAAAAAGGTGATGTAAATGGGTTTATAATGTTCATAATAAGTGGTGACAAACCTAGTAAACGTTAAAGAGTCTTTTGATGTGGAAATATCGAGAAATCCTACATACCCTTGTTTCTAATAATCAAAATACAATATTAAGAGAATGAGTTTTCTTGTTTGTGAATGTTCTGGGGGTTATATGGGATTGAACATTTAATGAAAAATTTTCATGAGTGTTTTAAATTATTATACCAATCATTATATTACCTTGAAAGTTATACTTGGTCATTATATTCAATTTTCTTCACTCTCGGCCTACATAATTGCTTCAAACCCTAATTTTTAGGGTTTTAACCATTGGGTGAGATTTAACCCTATAAATTTCATTAAAAAATGTAATAATTTATATTAGGGTATATTAAATGAATAAATTGGTTTCATACTTTTATCACCTATATTCCATACCGAACTACCCTGTAGGTTGTCAATTAGCCTAAGAGACCTAGTGGAATAGAGGTTAAAGAAGGGAGTTGGGCTTAGGAGAAGAGTTGAGGTACAAAATTGATTGAAAAGTAGGATTGACCAAATGGGTGGTTAAATATAATTTTTTTGGGTCAAAGTGTCTCCATATTGGTCAGACATTGGATATTTATGCATTTAGAGATTTAATTAAAGTGTCAAATAAGCTTAGAGGTACAATAATTTGCAAATGAACCTACCCCAAGTTTTTGTGTGAAGTAATAAAATGGAAATGGGTTGTCAAAAACCTAATTATTTTGCCTTGATTCCTTGTGTATGGAATAGAAATAGGTAATTTCATTTCAAACAAGACTACAAGCCAAGTAAAGGTCTAAAGAGAGAAGTCAGTGAAAATATAAGAGAAATAGTGTTTCAATAGATTAAAAGGTATTGCATGAGAAGGTTAATGAGTCTTGAGGTGTCAGATATGATATTTAACAAGATTAGACAATGAGACCTTCACTAAAGATCTTGAAGACTTGCAAGCTAAGAGAAAGCTCTACATCAAAGTTTTTTATTTTATTTATTCCAAGGTTCAGTTAGATGTTAAGTTTGATTTACCAATCTATAATAGAGAGATTAGTGTAGAGAAATGAGATCATTGGATCAAATAAATGGAATTATATTATAGGGTTCATAATAATGATGATGAGGAAGAAATTTTTATCTAGCTACTCTATGGTTGGGTGGTACAACACTCATTTGGTGTGAGATTAAGACACAAGAGGATCTACTTAATAATGGTAAAGTTATTTATTCTTGGGATGATTTTATTTTTGTATTAAAAAACAAATCCTATCCATTAGGATGTATACAACAAGATACTATGGATTGGAAAAATTTAAGGCAAAGTAAGGGTTAAAGTGTATAAGATTATACTTAAGAGTTTAGAAAGAGGGATTTGGTGTTAGGTATTCCTATTTACACTCAAGAGACTCTTTTGAAATATATTGGTGAATTACATATTTATTTAATGCATACAAGTCTTATATTTAACCCCACTAATATTGATGAAGTTTATGTCCAAGCTACACATATTGATTCAAGGGTTAAGGTGACTAAGGATAGGGAACACTTCACAAAGAAGCCTAATAAACCACCTAAAATCAAAGGTAAAGGAAAGGGTAAGATGAATCAAACCTCCATGGTTAAGAAAGAATATGGGAAGCCTTTTTTTTCTCATTTCAAGAGAGAATTCCATGAATATGCTAAGTGTTGGAAGCTCCATCTAGAATGTAGGCCAAAATGGCTCAAGAACAAGAAAGGTAAGAAGATTATAATATTAATACAATAAGATATTGGCTCTTATTATGGTGATGAGACTAAAGTAAATTCCATGGGAATGCAAGGTTCCTCTTCTTTCACTAAATCCCTTAATTCTCATTCTTATTTGATTTCTAAATCTATAAATGATGAAAAGAAAAAAAATGAGTTATTCCACATTAGAGTGATTTATAGGCATACTAAGATAGATACTTTTTTTTATAGTGGATCTCAAGCTAATATAATTTTTAAAGAATATGTGAATAAATTAAGACTTGAAACTAAACCACATCTGAAGTCTTACCATTTAGTATGGGTATGTGATAATGCTAAATTACAAGTCATGAAAACATGCAGGTTAAGTTTTATAATCATCTCTAAGTTCATTGATGAGGTAGAGTTAGATAGGGTTCCACTTGATATTTATGTTATTGTAATTAAAAGTCCTTATTTTTATGATATATAATCAATATTCTATATGGAAGAGTATAAATATTTGATTGTAAAATATGGGGTTGAATACATTGTTAGATCCCTTTAGATAAAAAGAAAACTTATCACTTGTATCTATAGGATAGATGAAAATGATTCTCAATGCAATAAATAACTTTGTAATAATGGTTTTAAAATCCAAATATGATAATAAATACAATTCTCTATATATTTTTTATCATAAAAATAAAATTTAAATAGTTAAGATTACGTCTAACTATAATAATGATTTTCAGGATCCACAAGGTTTACCTCTTAAAAGACATATACAACATGAGATACAATTATAAAAAGATGTACCTCTTCTTTATATGGCATGTATAGACTATATATGGTATAAAATTAAGAAATAAAAAATGAAGTTCAATATTTGATCGAGAGAGGGGTCATTTGGCCAAGCACTTCACTATGTAGTTCACTAGTTGCCTTGGTGCCAAAGAAAGATGGCACTTGGTAGATGTGTATATATTTTTGAGCATTAAAAAAAATTATGGTGAAAAATTGATACCCTCTTCCTAGTATTGATGAAATTTTATATCAATTAAAAAATTCTATTTATTTCACTAAGTTAGAATTAGTGAAGGTGATATTTGGAAAACTACTTTCAAAACTAAGTAAGATCTTTTTTGGTGGCTTGTTATGCCTTTTGGGTTTTGTAATTCTCCCACCACTTTCATGCAGGTTATGAATGATTTATTTAGGCCATTCATAGATTATTTTATAATAGTATAATTATATGATATTTTTATCTTTATTAAAAATTGGGAAGACCATATACAACATATTAAAAAAGTTTTAAAAATTTTGTAAAGGGGGAAATTATATCAAAAATATCTAAATGTGAATTTGGAAAAACATATTTAGTATATTAGGTTATGTTATAAGGTATGGTAAACTAAAAATTGATCCCTCTAAAGTTGAATTTATAATGAAATGGCCCAAGAATAATAATTTAATTGAAGTTAGAATCTTCATAGGGGAAGTCCAATATTGGAGGAAGTTTATTGATAAATTTTAATTGATTACATCTCTTTTGCATGCTTTGACAAGTAATAAATAGGTATTTATATGGGGAGGCAAGCATCAAAAAGAATTTGTCATGCTAAAATAAAATATAAGCACAATCCCATTGCTAACACTTCTATATTTATAGTATCCATTCAATATTGAAATCAATACAAGTGACTAGCCATGGGTACAATTTTGATGAAGAAGAAAAAGCTTACTTGTTACCCTTTTGAAACATTCACAAGTGTGGTAAAGGGATAATCTGCCTATTATAAAGATTCATATTCTTTGGTTCAAAGTGTGAAAAAATGGAAGCATTACTTAATGGGAAAATAAATAATCATCCATATGGATCACCAACCTTTACAATGTCTCTAATCACAATCAAAACTACAATAATCAAGGCACTTTCATTTGATGGGATTTTTGAAATAATTTCATCCCATAATTAGATATAATAAAGGTACATAAAATAAGGTAGTTGATATAATTTGAAGACCTCATATTTTAGCATTTATTTAATTACAACATCATTATTTTATGGATGAAAGTTATAAGGAAAAAAATGCTAGAGATATCAATTTTAAGGATGTCTTTGAAGATTTAACCCATGGAAACTAGGTAGAAGAATTGGAATATCACATGCATGATGGATTATTATATCATCTTGGTATGTTATGCATTACACAAGATGAAAGAGTCCATGTGATTAGGGAAGCACATACTTCTCTTATTTTATGTCATTTTGGCATTGGGAAAATAATTGCATAATTGAAAATATTTTGTTATTAGCCTCAAATGTATGAAAACGTATCCAAATATGTTAAAGGTTGTATTATTTGTGCCACTAGTAATACTATTAATAGGAATTTAGGTTTTTATCCTATACTTACCATACCAACCCTTATATAGGATAGTGTTTATATGGACTTTGTGAGTGGCTTCCCTATGTATATAAATAATCATGACTATTTGTATGTGGTTATGGAAATATTTATCAAAATGTGTGTTTTGGTGCCTTGTAAAAAAACTATCATTGGTGAGAAGACCGCACACATTTTCTTTAACAATGTTTAGGTTTATTTTGGTTTACCCACACCTATTATCTCAAATTAATATTATTAGTTCATTAGGAACATTTGGTCAGCTTTATGGGACTTGATGGACACAAAACTCAAGAAAAACACTGCTTTTCATCCAAAAATGAATGATCAAATAGAAGGGGTCAACCATATAGTGGTTCATTTAATCTAAGGGTATTGAATTAAGTATCCCAAACTTTGGGATGAATAATTGTGTTATGTGAAACATGATTATAATCATGCCATAAATTCTTCTATAGGGAAATCTCCTTTTGAGACTTGTTTTAGTTATTTGCCTAAGTATCCCTTGGAATTCACTTTTAGGAAATAAATAATGACAAATGGAAGTAAGGATGAATATAAATATAAGAGGTTCATATAGAAGGTTCAATTAGTTTATCAAGATATCCAATAGAAATTAGAGAAAATCCGAGCCAAGTATAAGGATAGGAATGACAAGCATCAGGTTAATCAACACTTCCAAGTTGGTGATCTAGTTTGACTTACATAAGCAAATAATGCCTCAAGGTGAAGGTAAAAATCTCAAAATAATTAGGTATGTCCCATTTAAGATTATGGAGAAGATTGGTAATAATTATTTTTACTTAGAATTACCACCTTACATGTAGATGTATTCAATTGTAAATTTGAAAAATTGAAGTTGTATGAGCCACCTATGATCATGGATCAAGGTGAGAGTATTAAAATACCCTCCATAGATGATTTTGATCATGAATATCTACACGAGTTACAATAAGACATGATTCTTGATAGTAATATAAGGAAATCACAAAGAGGAGATGTTAAATACCTATGAGTTGGCTTAAAAGAAATAAATCTAAGTAAGGCAAGGTGTATGGAAATCATAAAAGTGAGGGAGATGTACCCTCATTTATTTTTTGAATAAAACCAAAATTTTGGTGGTTTAAAAGTTTTTTAGTGGGGAGGAGTAATATGAGATGATCCCCACACTAATATAATTAAATAGTATTTAACTCTAATGGAATCATACCAAGATCGAAGAGCTTGTTGAGATGAATTCAATTCATTTTGAGTGAGGTCAAATAGACTTCATATGCAAAATTTATGACCTATTGAAGCAAGTAGGGTACAATGATGATAACATGGTGACTCAACATGTACCAATATCCAAATTAGGGATTAAAATGTGTACCAATGGTATTTTGACACATGGAATGTCCAAAAAGAAGTCCCCAAGATATGCTATAAATTTCAAACAAAGATTGGTCTTAATACTAATTCATATGGTGTTGAAACTTTTATTAAAACATCATTAATAAAAAACCCTCTTAATATGGGATTAAGTCCCACCCAAAATGAATGGAATATTTATCCAAGCCTAAAAATAAGTCAATGGAAGTAATACTAAGTGTTGAGCATTTTTCTTGTTGTTTAGGTTTGGAATTAATGTCAAAGGTTCTTGAGAAAGGTCTTCTTGAGGTCACTAAAGAATGTAGCTATGAGAGAGGATATTGATCAAGTGTTGTAGTGATTGTGAGAATGTAATACATGTTTAGTATATTTTATTATGTTTTGATGAGTGATTTTAAGGTCATCATGGAAGGTCCTTATTGTCAAATCTATAAAGTGCTTGAACCTAGTAAGTGACTTGAGAAGGTATGTGCTTAGGATGCCTAGTCTTGTGCATGAGGGGTCATGATGGCTTGGTGAGATGAATGTACATAGGGATGAAAGGATGTATAAGGTTGATTGATAATTTATATGATGCATTGGAGTACTCATGTGAGTCTCAATGTGATCCTATAGGGGTAGGAACTATAGACCTAGTCTGCACCTAGACCACTTCTAGACCTTGCCTAGCTTAATGAGGTATATGGTCTATTGTCAAGATATGTGAAGGATATATGGTTGTGTATAAACATGAGATAGTTTTCTTGAGTATGAGTGAGGTAGAGAGAACATGGAAAGTGGCATGGAGGTAATTTTCAAATCCTAATTTGGTTTGCAGGTCAATATCTAACCAAGCATAGAGAGAAAGTATGGCCTAATGGGGTATGAGGTTCTATTTCCAAGGAAAATATGTACAAGTGATTATTTTAATATATATGGTATATAGTTTCAAGCATTTTCACAAAATTTGATGTCATGATTTTCAATAAAAGGCATGAAAAGTGGTTTTGAGATCTCTCAAGTATAAAAAATGAAGGCATGTAAACTTGAGAAGGACTTGCAGGTGTTCATTAGCATGTGTAACCTTTGCAAGGGAACCTGAGCTATTAAGGATGTTGATGTGGTTTTTATGCACACCAATCTTATAATTAGGTAGCCTCTAACATTTTAGTATCTTAATGAAAGTGAACTCCCTCTAGGGCATGAGTTGTAGGTATGTGGTCTTAACAACCAGGTGATGGAATAATAGGTAGGGCATACAAGTTGTTTAACAAGGATTGTGAATGGAGGGGTAGTATCTAAAAGGAAATTAAAATCTATATGAGTTGGTGGCTAGATGGTTAATAATATAGAGTGGGAAAGTCTCAAAACTAGTCTCAAAAAGAGGTAAGGGTAGAGAAGGAAAGAGAGGTTCTATGGCTTCAAGAATCACCTCTCAGGCTGGTTTCTAAGTGGACAAGTGATTTCAAAACTTATGTCTATTGCAATCATATATTACACACATAATAAAACATGGTCAAGTAGTCTAGGATAATCTTGATATAGGAAACTCAAATGTCTCCACCAAAGGTTGTTCCTTTTCGAGAAGCTTTTGCACACTCTTATTCAGAAGATTATGGCTTGGGCTAGTGAGGTATCTGAGACAACTGTTGCACATACACAAAGAAACACATCTACACACTTGAAAATATGAATAAATCAACTTACTTGTTGATAATCATTATAATTTTCTAACTACTCAATAGTTCTTACACATTTAAAACTAGTGTATTAATTTTAACAATAAAGAATTCCTTCACAAATTTTGCACACTAAAAATTATTGAATCATTAAACCAAAATAGATAAGCCTAATTACACAAACATTGGAAAGAAAATACACAAACACATAAGATAACTATCAAAATTACTTCTTCTCGTTTATATTGAAATATTTTGATATTTTATAATTGTGGGTTACATATGATTGTATAGACTATGGGAAGGGATTGCCTCATCCTCTAAAGACATGTAAAATACACTACATGGCATAGTTATAACTTCAGTTTTAACTGTGCTCTCAAAACAATATAAAGTTATCTTAGTCTTGTAAATAGTTAAATTCAACCTTTATAAAATCATGAAATGTGTGCATGTTTACAAAATGAATAGAAAACTTTTTATAATAAGTTTTAATCATAAAAAACTATAAATATAAAATTTATGCTACTATTAGAATGCACATGCACAAAATTGACCCTTAAGGCTGAGTCAACATTTGCATGGATGCATTAACCTTAGTGGGAGTTATAACTATAGATGTTAGTGTAGAACTAGATGTAAGAATTTCAATTTGCTTCTTCTTTGCCTCTGTCTCTAGAGAGAATTTATGTGCAACATCATGATATTATCATATAATATATAAGTTCAAAAGAGAGGGTCTATGTGGCCTACCAACCTGCCCTACCAGCTTTGCATGTTTTGCCTTTGTCATCTAGAAGTTGATTTTGAAAATTTCAACTTCAGTTACCTTTTTCCTTGTAAAGCTTAGTTCTGCTTCAATATCCTCTAGTGGTAGCCCTTGTAAAGTCTGCTTGAAATTTTTTGAATAACCTTGAATAAGATGATCAAAATTTATTCTACTTATCAACTTTCCTATAACATCCTTCAATTTTGACAACTTCAAATCATTCAAAATTTGAAAGATAATTATCTCATGTTCCTGGTATTTAGGGATCAATGTCCTAGTTGTTGTTACCCACTTTATTTCTTCTTAAGTTTTAATGACCACCAAATTGAGGGCATTAGATGCCTTTGATGGTGTCATTAGGTCTAAATGAATGTACACCTTATTGGTTGTGTACAAAATTAATAGCTTCAATTTATTCTCATCTCCTTTCAAAGAATTATAAAATTGATGAGTTTGGGAAATATGAGGGGCTAATTTAGCCTTCATTTCCTCTAGTGCCTCTAAATAATTAAAGCATTTAGATTCAGCCTCCTGCACATCTATCTCAATACCTATTAAAATTTGAACTATCAATTATTATTCTTTGATCTATTCTAGTTATATTTCCATCTCTTGTCTTGCTTGTTATATTGCGTCATGTAGTGCTACCATGGCATCTTAATGTGCTTTAGCAAGGGATCTAAATTATTCATTATAGGGGGACTACCCCACTTATCTATTATAACTTTGGACAAGGCATAAATCTCCTCACTTTCCTTAAGAACCATTTCCCTACTAGTTTCATCCTCCAACTTCCTCTTTCTAACCCTTTATATGCTCCCAAAGGGCTTATCAAACAAGGTTGTAACTGATGAGAGCTCTATAATATTGAAATTAGGCATTTGAGAAGCCTTATCTCTTAGATCAATTGCTCATGGATGAATCACCAATTGGTTAGGGTCTATTTTTTGTGTGTATTTAGACACAACCTCCTCCTCAAGATCTTTAGCAGGTTATTGCTTTTTAACTCTCTTGATAATTGTGCCAGGCATGGAAGGCTAAATGATCTTGGACTAATCCACACCCCCATATTATGGGAGTGGATGGACCATGATGAATTGATTTTCCCTCTTCCCCTTGCTTGAGGATATAATAGTGGTTTCTTGGGATACACTAAGGGATGACATGGGCTAAGTGATTTGGGTAGATGAAATCTGAAGTTGGGAAGTGGCCATTACTATGTCAATTTTATTAATGGCCCTTTTCTTCTTCATGGTCCTAATTGTGTTAGTACCAAAGGGAACACTAGGAGTTGAGGGAATAATGGATGTGGATGGCATGGTAGGGAGAGATGGAGCAATGAGGGTGGTAGAATCCTTCTCCACCTTAGGAGTAAGCAAAGGAATGTGAAAGAGAGAATAGGAAGTCAATGAAACATTAGGGGTAGAGGTGGAATCCTCCATCTTGGTAGTCTTCAAAATAAATGAAATTAGGATTGAACCAAAAATAAGAACATAAAAATAAACTAGGGAAGTAGGGTTTGAAGGATGAGCCTTCTTACATATTGTATCATTTATATTTTGTGCCTTCCTTTTATCAATCATGAGGCTTAGTGATTTGGTTCTCTCAAATTATTTTTCTTTATCAAGTCCTTGTTATTCTTCATCCTATTGTTGAGGAATTGAACATAGGCTCTATGATTGATCAACTATGGGACTACCTATGAGGGGATTCCTTGGTTTCCTTATATATAAAATAGTGGTCTTATCCTCCAAGGAGGAGCCTTGTTGATTTGAGGTAACAACTTTTTCTGTAGCTACCCCTAATGATGTAGATTCTTGCACTTGGGGGTAGCTATAAGAGTTTATAATGTAACTATAGTTGGGTGTTCTTGTTATTCTTCATCAAAGGAATATAGATCAATGGGGTCCCCTAGAACTCACCTAGGATTAGACACATTCACCTATGGTTCTTTCTTGACAACTTTCAACATATAAGGAAGTTCTTGTGAAGGCTCCCCTTGTAGCTCTATCTACTATGGGGGATGGGTATTCCAAAAATCTGAAGTTATCCACCTTGCAATGATTGGAATCCTATTATGTATTTCCTTCACTATAATTGAAGGCTCCTATTGAATTATCTTAACATGATCTTCCTTTAGGATTGTAACTTTTATCTTATCTAGGACTTGGTCATCATCCTTTGCATTCAAAAATAGAAAGTCGTGGTCATAAGGGACATGTTGCTATGGGATACCAAAGCCTTGGATATGTCTTTGTATGTGACCATGGGGATCCTAGTGCCTATGTGGCATAGTGGGAAAGTGGTATCTTTTTCTTTTGTTTCCCACTTATCCAAAGTACTTCCTTTGTGTGTAGTAAATTCTACTAGTTATTAGATGTGACCCATAATATGTTCTTTTCTTATTTTTGATCAAGTATTCCTCGACACTCCACCATAGTTGATAAGCAATTTCTTATTTTGATAATTGTTGGTACATATTTAGGGAGGCATAGGGGTGGACCCTATGTCCGAAAATCATGATCATTGTGTAGTCAAGATATAACTAGTAGTCCCCCTTTCTAGCTAGTGTTTTCACTATGCTTTCTCTAATTTTATACAGTAGAGTCCCATGAATTGCCTACCACACTTGAGGATAGATAACCTTGGATATTTGAACCATGTTCTTTCTATATGCATAAATATGAAAGAAATAGTAATAATTTTAAATGCAATTCTTGATGTAATTCTTGATGAACTAGTTTACACTATGCCCATTACAACATCCAAGAGATAGGACATCATGTAGAAGTGGCCAATTGGTGTTGGCCACTTGATTTTGTGAGGGACTTGTTCTCTTAAATAAAAACTAATAATTTAACCTAGGTTTAAAGTTTTATTGTTGGTCGTCATCAAATGAAGTAATTGTACCCAATCTAAATTAAAAAAATGGATGCTAGGCATGCCATACATCCTATTTAGTAGTACCATCCCAATCTGCACTCCCATTCTAAATTTGTTAATTAGGGTGAGATTCTTCCCTTTATAGGTCATTGTATCACCAAGGAGAAGCCATGAGCTCAGTACCTTGTCCATTGAATTCTATTGGTTTCATGAAACCAATTTATGATTATTAAAAACTACATCTAGAACTGGTAATGAAAGATACCTTTGAAAGTTAGCTCTAGAGATATACACCATGACTATCTAGTTGTCCATGTGGTGTATAAATACATCCTATGTAATATTACCTATAAAGAATACATATTTTATAAGGTTGATATAGGGCATCACCTTAGGATTGGCCTCCACTAAGTGCAGTGCTTGTTTCTTGAGTGAGAGTAAGTCTGTAATGAGTTGGCATTATGTGGTGAATCAATTTACATCTAATGAAAATACACTGACCGAGTCTATAATATCCCATAATTTTAAGTAATTTACACACCTATTATCAAAGATGGTTACATCATACACCATGTTTGTGACCTCCATCAAATCCTTGACATAAAATGGTGATGGTGGAAGTACTCCTTTGAAAATTTTATATGATGATGCCATTGTAATTATGTGTAGTGTTAATAGTTTACTTAATCTATGGAAAATTTCCTCTCTACTAATCACTTGTTTATTTACAATAGTTCAAATTTAGCTTGGCTTTCATTTATAGGATAGTATTCAAGTTTGAATTTTTTTATGAGCAACAAATACATCAATGAACAACATGTTGTGCATTTAGCCTTAGCATTCAATTCTAGTCTGTGTATTATAAATATCTGCCATTTATATATTTTGTATTATCTACCTAGTTCAAATATCATAATTTTAGTTGGTAGGTATCCTTATCAAGTATCAAAGAGTATTTTTGATTTATTGGCTAAGTCTAATGGGATTTTGATAGTTTGGAATTAAGAGTTGGGTTTTGTGTTGAGACCGAACTGACAAAATATCTAAACAAATATTTTAAACGCAAATCCCAAACAAAAATCTTGAAAAACCAAAGACCAAATCTATCAGAATAATCATTTCAAACAAAATTTCTCGATACAAAAAGTCCAAAGAGAAAAATCTTATAATCACATAAAATTGATGATGAATATGTCAGATAATTTGTCTAATAAAAAATCTTGAACACAATCTCTAATAAAAGGGTCCAAATAAAAATCTCAATACAAAGTTTTTGATAAAAGAGAAGTCATTTTGGAATAATTATCTAGACAAAATGTCTAACATGAAAACTTCAAACAAAATGTCTGATATAGAAAACCTAATGAGAAAATACCTAACAAGTCTTCCAAACACAAATTTTGAACAAAAAACCCCAAAGACCAAATCTATCAGAACAAATTTTTTGAACAAAACTATCCAAAAAAAAACCTTGATGAATAAGTCTTCAATGAATAAAACTTGAAAAATTTCTCCAAACAAACTAAATCCCAAAAAAAACTACATAATTCAAAACTCTCCCAAAAAGCATTAATAAAGTCAGTCCATACAATTTATAAAATACCATGATTTTTTTCTCTTCAGTGTAAAAACTAAGGAGCAATCTGTAAAGAACTTTGCATAGACATGTAGAAGAAAGGGCTCATCAAACTAGGTTAAAATATATAAAAAAATGAATCCCCATTTATTTTTGAAGAAAAGGGGGATGTTGGGTACAATAAATGGTGACTTACAAGGGGAATACTTTTGAGTATTCAAGAACTCAAAAATTTGGTTAATAATTTCAAATTAAACATGAACTATACCATAGAAAAATATTGGAATCAGATATAGAAAGAGAATTTTAAGTACACTCACACAACATACTTCTCATCCATGGATCTGTGTGTGCTAAAAATGAAGTTCATAGAACCATTGTTGTAATGAGCCTTTCAAAGGTTTGATGAAGCTATAGGTTTCATTCTAGTTTCTTTCAAAGCTTATTAAATCAAGGGAAGCTCATATATTGCTCTACTACCCACCAGGTGTCCATAACCCTGACATAGATACCTTGGGTTCCTTCTCCCCCTTATTTTATTTTCTTAAGGTACATTGATCTTATTTCATTATGTGAGCTTTTGATCTTCTTTAGATATTATTTTGGCTTTACTGATTGATCTTTTAAACTCATTGGTTCTTTTTATTATTTTATTTGAATGGAAGGAGGGGAGTTGAAAACCCTATGAGTTGATATGGTTATAAATCAAAGGATTTACCAGAACGTCCCTATCAGCTACAACTATACCAATAATTATGACCTCCAACAAGTATTAATATAATAAAAGTGCTTGGTCTAATGGAATAAGAAAATTTTCTAAATTAATACAAAGTACTTGAGAGAAAGTTTTAGATACCTAGTATAAATATTCAATTGTGACATAGCCTAGAATGATGATGATTACATACCTAATTCCTAAAGAATCTAAAAATAAAAGTATACCCAATTTGTGAATAGGTCCCAAGTTGTGAATCTCATTGCAATTTTCCCTTTCTATTATGTGTTTATCTAAGCATAAAATAGGGGTCCAGATGGTTGGATATTATCTTGGTCATGTTAGAATAAAACAACTTAGATTGTCATAGGAAATAGAAAAATTCCTAATCTAGAAAGTAATAAAATAAACTAGAAAAGAAAGAAACCTTAAATTAGATGGCTAGAAAACTAAATTAAAAAGAAGGAAAACTAAAATATAAAGAAATAAATCTAACCTAATCCTACCTCTACCATGTTTCTTGATCAATTGGGTGACCTTTAAATGATACAAACATGAATTAATGCTTCAAAAACTATTTGTTGATTGGATATGTGAGTTCATTGCCCTGAAGGTCCCTTAAATAAAATGCATTATTGCCCAAGAACTCTAAAATTTGATATGGTCCAATCCATAGTGGGGAAAATTTATCATGCTATCCTTTCTTTTCATGTGATTTATCTCAAAGAAGCACCAAATCTGAGATCGTAAATTCTTTAACCTTTGTTATTTTATCAAACCACCTCTTGACCATGTCTTGGTGTTTGCTAAAAGTCTATAGGGCCTTAGTCCTTGAATCTTCCATTTATATTATGTTTAGTAGTTAAGATTCTCATTTATCATTTGGTTCCATGTATTCTTTCATGAATTGATAAGCCAGTAATATCAGCATGATGGATATTTATGTTGTTTTTATTGGTCTTTACTTGCATAGAACTCACTAGTTTCTTCTTCCTGATGATGGGTCTTGCTAAAGACTTGAAACATTAACAATAATAATTGGGTCTTACTAGATATTTCTATTTAATGTAGTATCCTAGTTTTTTTAAAAATGATTGGGAATATTGGCCTACATCCATACACTAATAGATAGGGTGAGGCTTTGAGGGCTTGATTATATCTTGTTCAATCTACCCAAAGGGCATAGTTTAGTAGATTGTGCTAGTCCCTAAAATTATCCCCAAATAATTTTAAAATTTAATCTATCAGGTTTTTATTCATTGATTTAACCAATCCATTTCCCTAAGGGTAATGGTTAGAAGATGACCTAATAGTGATCTGGTTGTCATGAGCCCATTCAATGAATTCCACTGAGATGAATGTTGGCCCATTATCAAAAAATAGAGAAATGGGAGTGTCAAATCTAGTTTTGATGTGTTCCTCCAAAAAGAAAATCACATCTTGTGGTCTATAATTCTTTGTAGACACTACCTCAGCCCATCAGGTGTAGTAATCTATGGCATTGAGTATAAACTTATGACCTATTAAGGAGTTTGGGTTAATGACACTAATAAAGTCTAAACCCCATTGGGAAAATGGCCTTCCTTCAACAATAGGTTGTAAAGGCATTACTACATGTACTTATCTCTTTAATAAAGCTTGGCATTCATGGAATCTCCTTGCATGAGCATGAGAATCTTTGAAAATTACTAGCCAATATTAGCCCATTCTTAATATCTTGTGAGTTTTGGTATTCCCAGATGGATGACCACTACCTATCTTCTAATGCAATTTTTCTAGAATCTCTTTAGCTTATTTTGTTGAAACACATCTAAGATAGATGCCTTCATAGTTTTTCCTATAGATAACTTCTTTATTGATCATGTAGTTAGTAACTTTGAGCCTCAAAACTCTCTTTTGTTCTCTATTGAGTTATGGGGAACAAGTACCTATAAGAAGATATTTTATTATGTCAGTATACCATTCCCATCTAGATACCTAGGCTTCACATACCTCTTCAAAAATAATACATGGATAAAGTTCAATCATAAGTTGGATAATGCCTTGACCCCAAAATATCTTAGCAGGATTTATTTCTATGTCAAACTCATGTAGATTTACCATCTATTTACTCATGAATTCTCCTAATTTATTTTGTGACAAGGTACACTTGACAATAGGATCAAGCACGATGGAAATGGTCTTATTTCTCAAGATGTAGTGTCAAAATTTCTTCATTACTTTGACAAGAGCAAAGATCTATATATCAATCATGGAGTGCCTGAGTTTTACATCCTTTATATTCATGCTCATGAATGAAATTATATGTTCAATCTCATATTTATTCTAGGTTATGATATCAATAATTGTATGTTATGAAGTAAATGAGTACACGTAAAAATACTTCATAAAATTTGGACTAACTAGTATTGGGGCTTGAGATATTACATTTTTAATGTCTTGAAAGGACTTTTGGGCCTTATTTGTCCATTATGTTATGTTGTGGAGCTAAAAGCTTCACCAAGATGCAAACAGGAGAAGTTACGGAGGATGCAGAGTTGCAGAATCAATTACAGGAAAAATGACGTTGGTCTGATCAGCCGACGTCGATCAGATAGCAAGAGGAAGCAACCGGCATCGATTACCAGTCGGCCGACATCGGTCATGGAGGAGCCGACATCGGCAGCCTGTGTGAGAATAGGCAGTTTGCATGATGAATCTGGGAGAGTCTATTTTGAGACTGTTAGTTTGCATGTTGAAGGCTAGTCGTAGTCTTGAGTTGCGAGTCTAATTATTGTAATTAGGTTAGTCTAATTATTGTAAGCATGAGATCCATATATGAACTCATGGGTTGTATTGTAAATGTGTGCTAGAAAGCCATAGAGCTTTTAGAGAGAGCTAGTGTAGCTCCTCCTAGTTCCAAAGGGGTGCTGAGTGTGTATGATCAGGGAGAGTTGCAAGGTCTGCAAGGTCAAGGAACTGATCCACCGGGGTACTGGTTGAAGAATCATAAGGACTTGGTGAGGCAAGGACAAGGGTTCTTTAGGGGTGTAGAGATGTCTACATGGTGAGTAAGGTCTAGTGATTTGTAGGTAGCAGAGAGCAGGGGTTCTACTAGGAGTACGGTTGTGTACTTGGTGAACTGGAAGCATGTTATTGACTGGTTGGAGAGGTGAACATCAATTCTATATTGGAGTTGATTGTTGGGAATGAGAGAGAGAGGGAATAAGGTCTTGAGGTGTGGTGAACCTTTGAGGTGGAGGAAGAAGTGGCATCTTCCTTATTGTATATTCTTCTATGTATTTAATACAATTGTGTATTGTCTCTTAATTCCTGTGTTGTTTCATATTTCTAGTTACTTATTGATTCTGGTATAATTCCATGTTTAGTTGCTAATACAAGAAGTAATCACATGTGTTCTAATTGGTAGAGCAAGATCCTGACTCAGTAGGGATCGAAGCATGTTTATTGTTCGTGGTTTCCCTGACAAGTGGTATCAGAGCTTTTGGTTGGGTTACTAACAGGTGGTTTTAGATCTGGTAGTGTTTGTTGATTACAGGTTGCTCACAGGGGTTTCTGATTGAGTGGGAGTATAGCAATGGCAGAAGGAAGTAAGCTACGAATGGAGAAACTGAATATCATGAATGGTCTGATTGATGGAAAGAAAGAGCAGAGAAAAAGATATTGTTGGTTGGTAGCAGATCAGCATGAAGGAACTGAAGATGCAGGTGTTGCAGGTGTTGTTGCACAGGATGCTTTGGAAGGTTTCTTGGATAAAGTTGAATCTTGGATAACAGATTATGTTGCCTCTTTCCATGCAGCCCCAGGGAGAGGAGCTGGTGAGCCTTGCCAAAGAATTGGCAAAGGGGAAGTGAAGCTGAAATTGTAGATGGACGACACATAGTGGTTGAAGGAAGTCATGCAGGTACCAGTCTTAGAGATGAGTCTAATTTCTTTAGGAAATTTAGGTGATGAGAGATGCACTGTAACTCTCATAGCAGACACACTTGAATTAGATGGTGGTAAGAAAGTAGGTATCCTTTATCTATCTACTTATATTGCTGATTCACCTTCTGTTGCAGAGATGTGGCTTCATAGGCTTAGTCACATATGTAGAAGGAGAATGCAGGTTCTGAAGTGGAAGACAGATGTTTTTGACAAGCTAAAGAACTAGAAAGCCTTGGTGTTCATGAAGGAGATGACAGACAGAGATCAGGTGAGAGAACTAAATTATTCTGAGCAGAGCAGGGTTGATTTGATTAGGATTTTGATCCATGGAGAGCTCATGAGTAAAAAGTTATCACTCACAGATGAACACAGGTACCGGCATCGGTCACACAGTAATCGACATTGGCAACATGAAGATCGACGTCGGTCATGAAGGAACCAATGTTGGTAGAAAGGATACCGGTGTCGGCCATGGAAACGACGTCGGCAGTCAGGGTCAATGCAGGGAACCGACATCGATCGGGAGCAGACTAGGAGATGGCCGAGATCGGTCACTGGAATGGATATTGGGCAGACAGCACACTGTTAACAAGTCTCAAATGCTCATGTGGAGGTCAAAAAGGGTAAGTGAACCTCATATTCATTTTTCACCTTCTTTATATTGCTTACTGATGGTCATGAACTAGGAAGATGTGAAGAGGCAATGCAGGTAGAGTCCAGATACAGTGGGAGCTTGGCATGGATGAGGAGTATGAGTCCTTGGAGAAAAACCAAACAGGTACTTGTTGGTAGAGTTGTCAGCTGGAAGAAAGCACTAAGAAATGGAATGGATTCTCATTTTAGAGAAGAGAGTGGATGGATACAAGAGACGGAAGGCCAAGGCATATGGTCTTGAGGAAGCTGCAGGATAGTGGTACAGGGTTTGACAGGTGGATGACTAAGCATGGCTTTAGTCAATGTCAGTGTAACTATTGTGTTTATCTTACCAGGTGGATGATGAGTCATGACATCATCTTGTTACTATATGTGGGTGATTTACTAATAGGTTTGTACATACATGTATTTGCTGAGCTAAGGGTAAGGTTAGTTTAGAGGTGTGTCATGAAGAATTTGGAGCAGCAAAATTCTTTGGCATAAGAGACATGGAGATTTTATCTCCGGTGGGAGCTGATGTGAAGACGGTGTTGGCGAGGTTCATTACGTAAGATGCAGAATCAGAAAGCACACCAAGGGCTAGACAGTTCAAGCTTAGCTTGAAACAGGGTTTGAAATCACATGAGGTCTAGTGTAGGCCTAAATTTTCCCAATCAGTGGGGGTTGTCAGAAAGTATGGAGCCAATTCGGGGAAGGAGTACTGGAGGGTAGTTCAATGGGACTAGCAGTAGGGATTCTTGTTACGCAGGGTCAAGTTCTTCACTACATGGATGTGTAGGTTCGGATATGGCAGGTTACTTGAATGACAGGTATAGCATCACAGTTGCATGGTGGTTGGTCTTCAGGATGGATCTTGAAGAGGGATACAAGCCAGGGAATAATTTAGATGGTGTACAGGTATAGGTAAAATTGTAACTATTTATCTCCAAGTGGGAGATTGTTATGTTATGGAGCTAAAAGCTTCACCAATATGCAAATAGGAGAAGTTATGGAAGATGCAGAGTTGTAGAATCAGTTGTAGGAAAAATGGCATTGGTCTGATCAGTTGACGTCGGTCAGATAGCAAGAGGAAGCAACCGGCATCAGTTACTAGTCGGCTGACATCGATCATGGAGGAGCCGACGTCGGTAGCCTATGCGAGAACAGGCAGTTTGCATGACGAATCTGGGAGAGTCTATTTTGAGACTATTAGTTTGCATGTTGAAGGCTAGTCGTAGTCTTGAGTTGCAAGTCTAATTATTGTAATTAGGTTAGTCTAATTATTGTAAGCATGAGATCCATATATGGACTCATGGGCTGTATTGTAAATGTGTGCTAGAAAGCCATAGAGCTTTTAGAGAGAGCTAGTGTAGCTCCTCCTAGTTCCAAAGGGGTGCTGAGTGTGTATGATCAGGGAGAGTTACAAGGTCTGCAAGGTCAAGGAGCTGATCCATCAGGGTACTGGTTGAAGAATCATAAGGACTTGGTGAGGCAAGGACAAGGGTTCTTTAGGGGTGTAGAGATGTCTACATGGTGAGTAAAGTCTAGTGATTTGCAGGTAGCAGAGAGCAGGGGATCTACTTGGAGTATGGTTGTGTACTTGGTGAACTGGCAGCATGTTACTGACTGGTTGGAGAGGTGAACATCAATTCTATATTGGAGTTGATTGTTGGGACCGAGAGAGAGAGGGAAGAAGGTCTTGAGGTGTGGTGAACCTTTGAGGTGGAGGAAGAAGTGGCATCTTCCTTATTGTATATTATTCTATGTATTTAATACAATTGTGTATTGTCTCTTAATTCCTGTGTTGTTTCATATTTCTAGTTACTTATTGATTCTGGTATAATTCCATGTTTAGTTGCTAATAAAAGAATTAATCACATGTGTTCTAATTGGTAGAGCAAGATCCTAACTCAGTAGGGATCGGAGCATGTTTATTGTTCGTGGTTTCCCTGACACATTCTATTTTGGCATCTTGTCTGAACATTGAATTTAGAGGTCTCAAAATTTCTACAAATACTAAGATAAACTTCCTTATGAAATTAATCATCCTAAATAATGACTTGAGCTCCTTCTTGCTATTTAATGGTATAACTTTTGAAATTCCCTAGATTCTATATAGATCAATAATGAACCCTTATTTGGTAATGATGTGTCCTAAGAGCTTACCCTTAATCTAAATGTGCTTTTCTTTGGGTTCAATGAGATGCCAAACCTTATACATCTTTCGAATATCAACTATGAATGGTCTACATGATTTTTCCTATTCTTAGAGAACATAGTAAGATCATCCATATAGATGATTATACATTTACCTATTAATCCTTTAAATACATGATCCATGGATCAATAAAAGGTGGATCATGTGTTTATTAGGCCAAAAGGAATCCTTTTATATGCATAAGTACCCTAGTTCATGCTAAATGTAGTCTTCATCTTATCCTTTGATTATATCAATACATGGTTATAGCCTAAAAATCCATCTAAAAATGACATCATTTCAAAGCCACTAACTATCTATATAACTTCATCCAAGGAAGTTAGGAGATAGTTATCCTTTTCAAAAGTTTTTTTCAAGTTTTTGAAATCAACACATAACCTAATTTCTCCACTCATCTTTCTAACTGGGACTAAATTGGCCACCTAGGTAGAATGTTTGATTAGGAAGGCTATCCTTACACTTAACAAATTTTCCACTTCTCTTTGAATGAGAGGCTCTAAGATGGGGTTCATTGGTCTCTATCTCTATCTAAATGGCTTGTGTTATGATTTTAGTGGAACTGTGTGAGTAATGACCTTAGGGTCATAAAACTTAATGTCTTCATATGTCCACACAATCACATATCTATACCTAGTGATCAAATCCTTCACCCATTGTCTTTATTATAGAGTGCATCTGAGGCCAATGTTAATTTAGCATTGGCTATGCTCATCACCTAAATTTTCCCTTTTGAAGTTAGACTCATTGACTTTAGGTTGTCTTAGCTACTGAGATTAAGGATCTATATCAAATGGTATTTACAAGGAGACTAAACTAGTTGGGAGATGATTCTCTTTAAGCTGGAGTATACCTTTCTCATCTAACTACTCTTGGCAAAGATGACTAACTTCCTTTTCACCAATGATTTGGGACTCAAATATCTTGAATTGGTTAGAAAATGAATGATATGTTGTTCATCATCAAAGAATTGGAAATTTTATATGTTATTAGGAACATAAGGATAGGGTGCTAACTCAATGGAGAATATTTTTACCTTGGATTCTTGGAGAGGTTCCAATTTGGCTACAATAGTAGATAAAGTATTTGTAACTTGATTTTACTCTCAAGAGACTAATACCACATTGAAAGCCTCAAATATCTCAATCAAATCCCATGTTCTATGTTTATATCTTTTTATATAAGACAACTTGCACTGGTATTTGTTTTTGACCTAATTAACTACTACCTCTGAATCCCCATATATTAGCAACTACTTGACATTGTTCTTGAGTACAAATTACAATCATAAAATAAATGCTTCATATTTAGCCCTATTATTAGTGCAAGGGAACTATAACCTATATGCTACCAATAAATTTTTCCCCTATAGACCAATTAGTTCAATTCTCATGCCTGATATTTATTTGGATCTAACATCATCAAAGTGGAGAGTCCAAAGCTGATTAGAACCCTTAGATTCTAGTTCTTATATTTGATTTTACATAGTAAAAGTATAAATACCAAGGCTATGGGATTCATACTTTACCTCTTCATTTTTTACATTATAATCTATGATAAGATACTTCATCTTCAATTCCCTATCAATCTAGATTTGATTTGCAATGACTCTCTAGGGTAGCCAGATGTGAGATAAGTCTATCGAGATATATCCATTGAGAATTTTAGACCAGTCCCCTAAAAAAAACATTCCATAGCCTTTAGGTATGTCTAGCACAAAGATCCCAATAGTCATTTAGACTCGTGGCTTAGAAGGTACCTAAATACATATATTATTTAGTTCTCCAATCACTGATACCACCATTTTATCTAATTGTGAAACTTTTATCTTTGAAGGGCTTGGAGTTAGGCCAAGATTTTGACATATAGAATTAGGCATTATAGTTGTTGAAGCTTCAAAATCAATCAAAAAATTATGAATATTCTTACTAAATGCCCTAATAATTAGTAAAAAGGGTGGAACTTTTGGCTTGATTTTATAGATAACATTGGTGTCAACAGCCTTTGCTTTATCTATAGATGTTTTTATCCTTTCTACAGGGGTCTTCCCCATGATAGACTTCTTTAGTAGATCCTTTTATTCTATTATTTGAGCTAATTCATGAAGAGTAATGTTGCTTTGATTTTCTTCATTTCTTTAACAATATTGTATCCTACTTTTCTCTATTCCTCCTTGTTTTAAGGTTGACCATTCCATTTTGGGGGAAGTGGATTGTTGTCAAATTTTGGATTTGGTGGAATGGCTATGCTATTTGGAGGAATATAAGTTATGAAGGGCTACTTGTTCCTCAGATTGTAACCACCTTTATGTAATTTCTATAAATCATGAATCTCATCAATGTTATCCTTTGGTACATTATCATCTTCACTTGGGAAGGGAAATTCACGAGTCTCAAAGAATATGGTAGTGCTTGAAGGGCTAGGATCATGGTGGGATTTTGGTGGATTTTGCATCTAATCCTACCTTACTACTTATCTTTGAAAGATTTCAAATGTTTCATAAAATTAAACAAAATCAAACTCACCATATTGAGAAGTATTATGGATTATACACCAATTAGGTAGAGTTAGTCTCTACCATGTTGATATATGGAAGCTTGTTGGGTTACTCTATGTTATTTATAAGCCTATTTAAGGGTCTATTATAACACTAGAACCCTATATTCTGATTTCCACTTGGGACATTTGTGTTGCCTATCTTTATTTGCATGTTGAGGAAGTCATTACTTAACTTCTACACCATCTTTTGAATAGCATATAATTATACCTTTATATATTTAGTGCCCTAAATAGAAATAGTAGAATATGTATCCAACTATTGATTCTAATGGTAACCATTTCCTTGTGCATGGTTTTTCAAGAAATATAATTTGGTTATGTTATTTGTGTCAGAAGAGGTAGTGTGTATAACTGAATCTAATTGAATGAATGAATGGTCTATTTCAGATGTAGGACTGGATCCATTATTGGGAAGTCATTGTTGAAATTAACTATGACAGGCACATGGGGATTAAGCTACCTATCAATATTGATGGTTTCTTCATATGCTAATGCCAAGGTGGTGACAATAACTACTCTTCTCAAAAACACTATAATAATTAGATCCAGAGTATTCTTGTAAATTTGTAATGCCAATGCTTATTCTAGTTTATAAATTATGCTTAACCATATATACATATTTTGAAATCTTGAATTGAAAGTATAGATAGGCTCATTAGGCTCCCTCTTCATGATAGTGAAGTGTTGATATTTCAAACTAGGACTGGTGACCTATTTGAATTATGTAATAAAATTAGCTTAACATTTATTCCAAGAAGTGATGGAATTATCTATTAGATTAGGATACCAATCATGATTAACATCCATTAGTGTGAAAGGGAACAAATTGCATGCAACATCCTCATTGATTAACATTCATTAATCTCAAACCAGATTTAAAAATATTTGATGTATTCCTCTATTGTTCTTGTTCCTGAAGGAGAGAAGGATAGTAGATACTTTTTAGGATTCTTAGGTAGGTCATGTACATCTTTTATGACAATAATAGTAGATCCAACCAACCAATGTGATTAAACCATGGGATGATTAATAGGGGAAGTGCTCCTTACCAGGAAAGGTGTCCTAGGCCTATTATGGATAGGGATAGTTGGTAAAAATCTGGGTCTCATATGATTTGGAAAGGGTGAGGCTAGAAGACTAGCTTGAGAACTAAATCTGGTCACTCTCCTAGGTGACTCTAATGCAACTCTATGTAGAAACTAACCTATTTTATTAGAGGCACTAAAAGGCCTTCTTTTTAGTGCTATAAATATGTTAATATAGTTTTTATGCACACCAATATTATAATGAGGTGGCCTCTAACATTTTAGGATCTCAATGGAGGTAAACTCCACTCCATGGCATGAGTTTTAGGTATTTAGTCTGAACAACTAGATGATGGAATAGAAGGCAGGGCATGTAGGTTATTTAATAAGGATTGTGAATGGAGGGGTGGTCTCTAAAAAGAAACTAAAATCTAGATGAGTTAGTGGTTTTATGGTTATTAATCTAGAGTGGGTAGGTCTCAAAAATAAATTCAAAAAGAGAGAAGGGTAAAGGAGGAAATAGAGATTCTATGGCTTCAAGAATCACCTCTTAGGATAATTTCTAAGTGGACAAGTACTTTTTAAAAGCTATGTCCATTGCTAGTAGCTATTGCACACACAAAATCATACATGGTCAAGAAGTCTAGGATAATCTTGATATAGGAAACTCAAAGGCCTCAGTCCAAGGTTGTTCCTTTTAGAGTATCTATTGTACACTCTTACTTATGAGATTATGGCTCAGGCTAGTGAGGTAACTGAGACAACTATTGTACATACACAAAAAACTACATCAAATGAAAACACCTCTACACACTAAAAATTATGAATCAATCAACTTACTTGCCAATAATCAATGTAATTTGTTAATTACTCAATAGCTATTTCACATCTAAAACTATCATATTAATCTTAATAATAAAGAATTCCTTCACAGTTTTTTCAAAATAAGAATTATGGAATCATACAACCAAAAGAGATAAGCTTAATTACATAAAGATTTGAAAGAAAATACACAAACACATAATCTAACAATTAAAATTGCTTCTACTCCTATATATTTAGATCTTTTGACCCTTTATAATTGTGGGTTACATATGCCTTTATAGACTTAGGGAAGGGGTCACCTCATCCTCTAATTACATGTAAAATAAATTACATGGCATAATTATAACTTCAGTTCTAATTGTGGTCTCAAAATAGTATAAAGTTATGTTAGACTTGTCAATAATTAAGGTCAACCTTTATAAATTCATACAACATGTGCATGTTTACAAAATAAATAGGAAATTTTTTAAAATAATTTCGAATCATACAAAAAACTATAAATATAAAATTGATGTCTCTATTAGAATGTACATGCACGAAATTGACCCTTAAGGCTAATTTAACATCTGTATAGATGCATTAAACTTAATGGGAGTTGTAACTATAGAAATCAATGCAGAACTAGATGTAGGAATTTTAGTTTTCTTATTCTTTACCTCTATCTCAAGACATCATTTATGTACCACATCATGTTGTTGTATAATATCCAAGTTCAAAAGAGAGGGTCTATGTAGCCTGCTAACCTACCCTAGTAGTTTTGCATGTTTTACCTTTGTCATCTTGAAGCTGATTTTGAAAATTTCAGCTTTAGTTACCTTTTTCCTTGCAAATCTTAATTCTAATTCAATATCCTTTAGTAACAACCCTTGTAAAATCTACTTGAATTTTTCTAAAACTTCTTGAATAAGTTGATAAAATTCAACTTTCCTATAACATCCTTCACTTTTAACAACTTCAAATCATTCAATTTTTTAAAGATAAGTGTATCATGTTCTTGGTATTTGGGGATTAATAGCCCAACTATTATTACCTACTCTCTTGCTTCTTGAGTTCTAATGACCACCAGACTGAGGGCATTAGATGACTCTAATGGTGCCATTAGGTCTAAATGGATGTATGTCTTATTGGTTGTGTACAAAATTAATAGATTTAATTTATTCTCATCCCCTTTTAAATAATTATACAATTTATGAGTTTGGGAAAAATGAGGGGCTAATTTAGCCCTCATTTCATCTAGTGCCTTTAAAGAATTAAAAAATTTAGATGAAACATCCTGCACCTTGGTCTTAATACCTATTAGAATGTGAATTGTCTATTATTTTTCTCTGATCTATTTTAGTTTTGATTCTATCTCTTGTCTTTCCTATTCTATTCCTTCATGTAGTGCCACCATGGCATATTTATGTGCTTCATCTAGGGATCTAAAATATTAATTGTATGGGGACTACTCCACTTCTCTCTTATAACTTTTGGATAAGGCACATACCTCTTGTATTTCTTTAAGAACCATTTCCCTACCATCTTCATCCTCCAACTTCCTCTTTTTGACCCTTTATATTCTCCTAGAGGTATTATCAAATAGGGTTGAACTAATGGGAGCTCTATAATCTTAAAATTGGGCATTTTATAAGCCTTAAATCTTAGATCAATTACCCATGGAGGAATCATTAGTTGGTTAGGGTCTATTTCTTATGTGTTTTTAGACTCAGTCTCTTCCTCAAATATTTTGTTGGTTATTTATTTTTGGATACCTTGAGAATTGTGTCAAGCAGAGAAGGCCAAATGATCTTGGACTAATCCACACCCCTATATTAGGGGAGTGGATGGATCATGATGACTTCATTTTCCCTCTTCCCCTTGATTGAGGATATAACTTTGGTTTCTTGGGATACACTAGAGGATGGCATGGGCAAAGTGATCTAGGTAGATGAAATGTGAATCTAGGAAGTGGCCATTATTGTGTCAATTTTCTTAATCTCCCTTTTCTTCTTCATGGTTCTAATTACGATATTATTAGAGGGAACACTAAGAGTGAAGGGAAAAATGGATGTGGATGAAATGGTGTGGAGAGATAGAATAATGGGGGTGGTATAATCCTTCTCAACTTTAGGAGTGAGAAAAGGAATGTTTAAGAGAGAAGAGGAAGTCAATGAAACATCAGGGGTGGAGGTGGAATCCTCCACCTAGGGAGTCCTCAAAATAGATGAAATTGAGATTGAACCAAAAATATGAACATAAGATTAAACTAGGGAAGTGGGGTCTAAAGGCTAAGCCTTATTACATGTTGGTTCATCTATAGTTGGTACCTTCCCTTTATTAGTCATGAGGATCAGTGCTTTATCTCTCTTTAATTATTCTTCTTCATCAAGTCCTTATTCTTCTTCCTCATATTATTAAGGAATTGAAGGTAGGATTTGTGATTGATCAACTATTATACTGACTATGAGGGGAGTCCTTGGTTCTATTTTATAGAAAATAGTGGACTTAGCCTCCAAAGAGGAGGCTTATTGAGTTGAGGTAGCAAATTATTATATAGCTACCCCTAATGATGTAGACTCTTTCACTTAGGGGGTAGTTGTACGAATTTGTAATGTAAGTGTAGCTGGGTGCTCTTGTTCATCCTCATCAAAGGAATCTAGATCAATGGGGTCCCTTAGAGCTCCCCTAGGATCAAACTCATTCACCCTTAGCTCTTTGTTGATATATTTTAACATAAGAAGAATTTATGTGAAGGCTCCCCTTATAACTCTATTTGTTGTGGGCACTAGCTATTCAAAAAATCTAAAGTTGTCCACCCTACAACAAGTGGCATTCTATTATGCATTTACTTCACTATAATTGAAGGCTCTTGTTGAATTATCCTAAGATGATCTTCCTTTAGGCCTAAATTTTTTGTCTCATCTAGGACTTGGTCATCATCCTTTGCATTTAAAAATATAAAATCATGGTAATAAGGGACATATTGGTATGGGATAGCAAAGCCCTAGATATGTCTTGTATGTGACCATGGGGATCCTAGTCCCTATGTGGCACGATGGGTAAGTGGTAGCATTTTATTTTGTTGCATACTTCTCAAAAGTGATTCCTCTATGTGTATCACATTCTACCAATTACCACATGTGACCCATAATATGTGATTTTCTTGTTTTTGATCAAGTCTTCCTTATAACTCCACCATAATTGATAAGAAATTTCTTGCTATACTAATATGTTTTGTACATATTTGGGGAGGCACAAGGGGTGGACCTTATGTCCATCAATCATGATCACCATGTAGTTAGGATAAAACTAGTAGTCTCACCTTCTATCTAGTGTTTTCACCATGATTTCTCTAATTATGGGTAGTAGAGTCCCTTGAATTACCTACCACACTTGAGGATAGACATCCTCGACTATTCAAACCATGTTTTTTGTATATACATAAATATGCATAAACTAGTAGTAATCACAAATATGATTCTTCACACAATATATGGATGAGATCCATAGCTTGTCAAGGACCTTATATAACATGCCCATTATGACATCCAAGAGATAGGACATCATGTAGAAGAAACTAGCTAACATTGGTCACTTATTTTTATGCAAGACTTATTCTTTCAAATGGAAGTTGATAATCTCAACCAGGGTGAAATTTGCATCACTAGTCATCATTATATGAAGCAATGTCACCCAATCTAAATTAATAAAATGGATGCTAGGCATGCCATACATACTATTTGGTAGTGCCATCTCAATCCACAATCCCATTCTAAATTTATTAATTAGGGTGGGATTCTTCCCTTTATAGGTCATTGTATCACTAGGGAGACGATAAGATTTCAATACCTTATCCATTAAATTATGTTGGTTTCATGAAACCAATATATGCTTATCAAAAAATACATCTAGAACTAGTGATGATAGATGCCTTTGAAATTCAGATTTGGAGATGCACGCCATAACTGTCTAGTTATCCATGTGGTGTATAAATGCATCTTGTGTAATCTTACTTGCAAAAAATAAATATCATAGAAGGTTGATGTAGGGAATCACCTCAGGCTTGGCCACCACTAAGTGCAATTCTTATCTCTTAAGTGAGATCAAGTTTGTAATGAATTGGCATTCTATGATGGATAGATTTCCATATGATGAAAACATGTTGATCAAATATATAATATCCCATAATTTTGAGTAATTTCCATACCTTTTATCAAATATGGTTGTGTCATATATCTTGTATATGAACTTGATCAAATTCTTGATAGTGAATACTGATGGTGGAAGTGATCCTTTAAAACTCTTAGATGATTATGTCATTTTAACTATATGTAGTGCTCATAGTTTATTTACATACTCTATGGAAAAAATCCTCTCTGCAAGTTGCTTATTTATTTATAATAGTTTCACATGTAGATAGGGATTTTTTTGGTAAGATAGCAGTCGAGTTTGAATTCATTTGTGAGAAATAAATACGTTAATGGTTACACATCATGTATATAGCCTTAGCATTCAAATCTAGTTCATGTGTTATAAATTTCTAACATTCATATATTTTGTTTTATCTACATATTTCAAATCTTGTTAGTTTATTTGGTGGGTATCCTTAGCAAGTATCAAAAAGTATTTTTGATTTATTGGCTAAGTCTAGTAGGCTTTTAGCAGTCAAGAATTGGGAGTCAAGTTTTGTGTTGGGACCAAGCCTACAAAATATTTGAACAAATCTTTCGAACACAAAGCCCAAAGAAAAATTTCAAAGACCAAATCTATCAAAATAATGTTTCAAACAAAAATGCCCAATAAAAAAAGTCCAAAGATAAAAACATCTAAATCACATAAAGCCAAGGATGACTATTTTAGATAATTTATTCGATCAAAAATCCTAAACATAATCTCCAATAGAAGGGTCCAAACAAAAAGCTTGATACAAAATGTATGATATAAAAAACCTAATGAGCATATACCAAATAATTATTTTGAACACAAAGTTCAAACAAAAAAATGTTAAGACCAAATTTGTCAAAATAAATGTTTTGAACAAAAATCCTGATACAAAAACCTTGATGAAAAAGTCTCTAATGAACAAGACCGAGATAATTTTTTTGAATAAACTAAGTCCCAAAAAAACCTTCATAGTTGAAAAATCTCTCGAAAAACATTAATAAAGTTAGTTCATAAAATGTATAAAATACCATGCTTTGTTTCTCTTAAGTGTAAAGACTATAGAATAGTTTGATTAGAACTTTTCATAGACATGTAGAAGAAAGGGCTCATCAAACTAGGGCAAAATATTAAAAAAAGTGGGTCTCCATTTATTTTTGAAGAAAAGGGGGATGTTGGGTAGAAAAAAGGAGAGATGGGAAAGGGTCATAGATAATATCTTAAGGCATTATTTTTTTAAATGAGGGTCAATCATTTATGAATAATTGTTAACACCATAAATAATGTTAACCCTCTCTAAAACCCTAATAATGACCCAATGTGAAAGATCTTGTTCAAAATAGCCCAAAATGGTCTCATATGACTAGACAAACTATTGGATTATGTAGTCAACTTATTTCTCTCAATTTCAAATTATTTTTATTTAAATAAGTAAGAAACTAGTAATAAGGTTGTGGTAGAAGAACTTATTTATTTGTGCATGTGTGATCCACATGATTGTGAAGAGCTCCTCTTTGTCTTGGGAATAATGACCTAATTTATTATTTGATGGTTGATGACTAATCCTAGAATAATTTTGGTAGAGTAATGGTACTTTACCTCAAGATAAATTTTGAAAGAGGTATGGGTCTTTGTTGTAGTTGCTAAATTACTATAAGGAAGACCTATTGGTTGATGGCTTGATCACCTGTGTGCTAAATTCTTGATTATGGATGGATGAGTGGATATTTTTTCACCTCTTACTCCCATCCTTTTATAAGCAAAAAGAAATGGAGGTAGAAGGTTTCATATGAGGTTTGGTTGGTTTTTGTGATGTGTTAGCTTTCCACCCATATTAAATTTTGATATGCTAGTTTGCACATAGCTTGAGTTATCTTTACTCAGATGGGGAAGACCTAATCATCGATGGTTAGGATGACCATCAGTGGTCGAGGGTTAAAGGGTATGTGGGGTAAAAGGGTAGGTTAGTGAGTTTGGTTTAGTTAGTTATCTAAACTAACTCAGGTTCATGGTCAAAGATTGGGCAATGGTTTGATTTAGGGGTGTTTTGACATCTACAACCATCATGTGTAGTTTTCTAGTGTCTACATTTTGCACCTTTTTATTATGCAATTTGTGTTAGAAAGTGGTAAAACAAAAATGGATTATGGGTCAAAGGTTTGGTTGCCCTAAGTATGGGAAGAGGTGTTCCCCCTCAAACTAGGGGTTAATGAGGTGAAATTAAATCATGTACGAGTTTGACAAGAAGTTTATGGTGAGTCATGAGGTTGGTGACAATGGTGGTTAGGATTTTGAAGAATAAACATATGCACAAAATATGAATAAGTGTGATAGCCAAGATCACACAAAGACTAAGTTTCCATGGTTGGTAAAAATAAGGCCAATTCTGGAAGGACTGGTGATAGGGTAACTAGACCACAACATTAGGTATAGTTGATCAAGTTATTCCTATCAAGTCTCCTAGACAAGGTTAGTGTTTTTGTGGGTATCCAAGGTAGGAAGTGCTTTGGGGAAAACACAAATGGTTTGGTGTGTACTAGGTAGTGAAAATTCAAATATTCAACATGGAAAGGTTGGTTAGTGTATTCAAAAAGGACCAAGGCAAGGTCATCATAAAATATGTGATAGTTTGGGCCAAAATGGCCAACGTCAAGGTGGACATGGTCAGATGGTTGGTTGGTTAGAGAGGGTGTTCTTTGAAGGTTAGTTTTGGTTTGATGGAGAATGGTAAGCTCCAAAAAGGTGTCACTAAGGTGTTGGTGCCAAAAAATTTAAAATGTGGGTTTCCTGACCATCAAAGGTCAAGGGTCCCAAACATCAACCATCGATGGTCACCCTAAGCATCGATGGTCAAGGTGAAACCCTAAAATTTCAAATCTTTAAAAGTGAAAAATAGAAATCATTTTCACTATTTGATTTTTGACTTTTTGACTCTTATGTATTTGATGACTTTGGTGTTTTGTAAAAGAGTGTTGATGAGGTGGGGTCAATTATTGATTGGATGATAAGAGTTTGTGTTGAGATAGCATGGGACTGAATATGCAGGGTAGACAAGGACATGACTGAGTGATGGGAGCTAGGATTCTTCCTCAATGATGATCAAGGAATGAGGTAGGGGCTACATTGAATTGATAGGTGTAGAGACCAGAATTGTGTCTAACCCTTGTCATCCTCCCCTTAACCCCTGTCGACCATTTTCCCACAAGCCTTACCCCTGGCAGCATGTAAGAGTGAGTAGAAGGCTAAAATTAGCCTCTATCTCCATTCTGCATCTGCTGACACCGGTCACTACTCGATCGACGTCGCCGACGTCGGTCACCTTTTTGGCTGACATCAACATTCCTGCTGGTGTCGGTCAACCTTAAACTACATCCATTAATTCGTTTCTCAATCCGTTATCCGTTATTCGATTGCCAATCAGTTTGGCAACCAGTTATCAGACCTGCGACATAAAAACATTTCTTTGATCCGAACCCCGCAATAATGATCAACCAGTTTTCTTACATCCAACCGAACGATCACCATTTTTTTCTTGCATCCAATCAATCTGTGATTAATCTCTCGTGTCTCTCTCTCCAGTACAAGAATTTTGCTTCGGTCATCTGGCAGCACAATGACAACTTCAATCATGTTTCTTATCATGTCTTTAGTGTGTAACAGGTAAGTATCTTGCTCTGTGTTTTTGTTTTATTCTCTGGTTATTGTTTTTTATTTACTGTCATCAACTCCTATTTAGACTTAGACTACAGCCCCGAGACCTTATTTCTTCCCATATCAACACTGTCTACCATTCCAAAATATACAATCACTCTACCCAGATCCCTGTAAAAACCCCCAAACAATCCTTCTGACTCCTAAACTGACTCCTTAACCCTCAGACACCATTCTACAACCCTAAAACCTGTCTAAAACCTGACCCGACCTGACCAGACCCGACCAGACCCGACCAGACCCTGTCCAAAACTGTTGCCCTGACTGACGCTGGTCATTACCCTGACCGACGCTGGCACTTAAACCGACGTTGGCACCCTTCCCTGACTGACGCCAGCATAGAGACCGACACCGGCGACTGTGCAGAGCATTTTGCTGCATATTAGGTACGCATTTTTGTTTTCTGTCTTTATTTCTTTCATTCTATCTTTCATTATTTCTATTTCAGTCAAATATTCTAATTTTTATCAGTGGGTTGATATCTCTTAAGGAAGTCTTCATACTTCAGGGATCAAGCATTTGCTTGACAACCCACTGTCTCTTCATCTAACATTTTTTCGTGTTTAGTCTCTTCTTCTTTGCAGGTGTCATTCCTCCACAGCTAAAGAGGAGTACCTTCCAACATCTGATTTCGGTGCGCACGACCATATCCAGGTATCTTCTAGCCTTGACCATTTCTTTTAGTTTCTCATTTTCTATCTTTTGAATGTAGAAAGCGATTTAGCGTAGAAACATTCTGGCACACCCGGTGGGACCCTAGGGCCTTCCTTGGGTTCTTTCTTTCTTTCGTTCATATAGGTGCATTAGGTTCCTTCCCTTTTCACCTCTTTTGTCTCTTCTAAATGACATCATAAGCAGGACTAAAAAGAACTTTTCTTTTCTTTCTTGCACTTCTAGACTAGTCAAAACTCATATTCTTTGACTATTTCTCCATTCGTCTTCATACGAACAAATATTTTGACTTGGGGCATTAAAACACTTTGCATTCATTTTTGTTTGCTTGCATTTCTTAGACCACACTTAGTAATTAAACCGCATATTGAATTAATCTAGTCCACTTGATGTTACACAACCAAACCACTTGCACAAAACAAACATCTTAACTTACCTGAGACAAGGCCCGACTGGGATTTCATCCCCCAGTGGATACCTTACCTGTCCCGGCGATCTTACTTGGATTTCATCACCAAGGGGAAAGCCCACTCCGTTCTCTAGTGGAGTCTAATCTTTAGGGGAAGTATATTTTGGCTAAGCGAGCCCAGTTTATCACTGGACTCGTGAAGTGAGGGGAGCTTGCTCCTTAGCACTAGGCCTTGTACGAAACCTAACACAAACTTCTTGAGCACCATAACTAACCCAAAACCATCCATAGACTACTTCTTCTAGGACCCGACTCAAAAGCCAATCTTCCTCTACACATATTCTAAGGCATAAGCCACTATAATCCTAATAATTTACTCCTAGGGTTTTAGGATCTGCTTGTGTTCTTCATCTTTTTAGTTCTTATCTGCTTGTTTGAGCTTGTGAGGATGTTCTTCCTTGCCTTGAATGGTTCTGACTCGTAGCCAAGCCAAGGCTCTAGTCGATCACGCGAGGCATCATCTACTTCTATCTACCCCGTCCATAACCAGCCCTATAATGGAGTTCCACTCAGAGACTGAAAGAACTCCTACTAGACCATCCCCAACCCAGTCGCCTATTGTCTCAAAAGGGGACCAAGATTTTTCAAGACTCTTGGACATCAATGTCATAGCCCTCCAAAACTATCTCGCAAGGAACCCAATGCGAGACCTTTCGGGCGAAGTGGTGGTGACATCGACACCGTCCGCTACCCAACCTTTTGCCTCAACTGTTAACCCGACCATGGCCTATATGCAAAGTTTGGCCTCCCCGTCTATTTTTAGATCGACCTCCATCGGGGTTCCATTACCCCCTCAACCACCTGCAATTCAACCAAGTTCTACATCATACCAGAACTTGATTGTCTCGACCCCACACACTCTTGCGCCCATATATGCAGGAGTGCCTACCTCACCCTTTGTCAATGCTGTCACACAACCACCTTTAGCGATATCTACTCAGCTTATGCCTTCTACCTTCATAACCTAACCACCTTTGGCCTCCACTTCTGTCCCTGTGACTAGTCATCCGTACATTGCACCCTTACTGGTACAACCGACTACATCGTATGCCTCCTCTAACCTCTTTCAAGCACCTTACAACCTAGGGGGTGCCTCATCCACCAATCCATCAGCAGATCTCATCAAAATGCTGATGGATAAAATGTCCAGTCTCGAGACCTCTATCTCCAGCTCACACAATGCTCTCTCGTATGAGAAAATTTTCAACGAGCCCATTCATCCTTCTGTGCCCTTCTGACCATACCCCAACCAGTGGGAACTTCCTAATTTTTCTCATTTTCAAAGTAAGGAAGACCCATAACAACACTTATGGGCATTCAGACATGCCTGTTACCTTATCGCCCATGATGATGCGTTACTTCTACGCACGTTTCCTATGTCTCTTTCTGGCCCTGCCCTTGACTGGTATAGCTCTCTTGCCAGACATTCTATCTTTTCATTCATTCAACTCACCCAATTATTTGTTGACCATTTCTCAATCAATATCACTAAACAAGTCTCGATCACAGACCTCTACTCCATTAGGCAATTTGACGATGAATCAATAGTCGATTTTGTCGCCCGTTAGAGAGGCTTGATTAACCAGCTCTCTTTCTCCTTGCCTCAACCTGAGCTCATTGAGCTCTTTTCTCGAGCATGTGTCAGCCACATCTCCTCCACCTTGAAGATTCAGACATTTTTCACTTTCGACGAGGCTTTCACCATGGCCCGAAAGCTTGAACTTCATGCCATTGAAGAAGATAAGGTCAAATTGCATAATACTAATGCAAGAACCAATGACCATTCTTCTTCCAGACCTTTTTCTTCTACCAATTCCGAATCTAAAGGAGTGGCCAACACTGTGGTCATCAGATCACCATCTTCGACAACAACTAATCAACCTCAACCTTCAACATCTCAAAGCATCACAAAACAATTCCAACAACGGTACATACAATCCTTCCCTAACTGTCCTCCTAGCCACAACAACATTCAGACCATGACCAATGACTCTCATGACCATCATATACACACAGTCAACACAATTTCACCTCTTGTCCCTGACCAACCTCCATCACAGGTAGAAGAGCCATCTTCTCCCGTTTGTCTTTCACAGGTAGAAGAGCCATCTTCTCCCATTTGTCTTTCACAGGTAGAAGAGCCATCTTCTCCCATTTGTCTTTCACAGGTAGAAGAGCCATCTTCTCTCATTTGTCTTCCACAGGTAGAAGAATCTTCTTCTCCTATTACTCCTCCATCGACCTCTCCCATATTGGAGGATGCTTTGACCACATCAACACCAGCTGCCTCACCTTCATCCTTCTTATCATCCATAGATGATCATACCTTTTTAACTCCTCAACCACACGCAAAAGCCATGACTACTTCGGCGCTCTTTCCACTTAAAGAGCCCACATCTTCAATGCCTTCTCCATCGAGAGAAGAGCCATCCACATCTAAGTCCAAACCCGTGTAGGCGTCCATCATGCCCAAAGAGATTAAACCTCTTGGTGTTCACCCCACATCTAACCTCGCCTCACACAAAGGTGGCCCTCAACCCAAACCAAAGAAGGCTACTAAACCACATCGGAAGCCTCCTCCCCCACCTTTGTCATTACCTTCAATTTTAGGCCCGCATCCATCCACTTTAATAGGAGTTCTTCCTACTCCCATACTTCATAGAGGCAAGTCACCTCCATTACTCTATCAACCCGTCAGACTTATATCTCTTCCAATCCATCGACCAATGCCTCCTAAACCAAAGTCATCAACCCTCACTACAACAAAACTTCTAGACCCATTAGCAGGTTCTTATGCCTTGCTGTTATGGAAATTGTTGCAGTCCTCTCGTATCTATCTCCCACCACTTAGACCATATCAATCTCTCAGACCAAAACCCCCTGGTTCGATGACACTCACATTTATGCGTATCATTGCACGCCTGGGCACGACACCAAACATTGTTGTGCCCTCAAGGTTGTCATTCGCCAATGTCTGGGGAATGACACCCTTCTTCTCGACCACATTATCCATAAACCTTCAATACTGCCCCACTCATCAACTCTCGGATCAAGGCCATCTTGGTTCGACAACTCTAAATTCTGCCACTATCACCACACTCTGGGACATGACACTGAGCGTTGTTGCGCTCTTAAAGCTGTCACTCATCAACACCAGAAAAAGGATTCCCTTCTCGTCAAGGATCCTCTTGACCAACCCTATGAAAAATCATCAACACCGACCCATGCTTCTCCAACCTCATCACCTAAATTAGGATATCCACGCTAGACTATGGTCCCTTTGCTACCTTTAACCCCCTTATTCAACATCAACACAGTTAATCTAACCACCAAGCCTCAACTGACCTTGACCAATCTATTAAACATTCTCCCTAGCCGCTGGGGGAATTCAACCTTCATCCAAACCTCGACCAATTTTTAAACCCAGTCTCAATCAAATATCAATCACTTATTTAATCCTAAACCTCGACCAAGTGTCCATCGACCCTACCTTCGATCAAACATTCAACCAGTCTTGACTAATCAACAATCAAATATCAATCAACCAAACATTCAAACCAAACATTCAACCAACCTTTTTATCAAAACATTCAACTAGTCTCGACCTATCAGCGACCATATCAACCAATTTCACATCCACTCATCAATCAACACCTGACTAATCTGGAAAGAGGCAAATGGGGCAAATTTGCTCCTAATTAACTCAGACCTTTCATACACGCACAAGCATGGACCAGGGACTTATCAGAACCTGAGCTTCTTTATGCCTTTCATCTGCGACCATTCTACTGCTAGTCGAGTACTCGTCCACTTGACATTTAACTTGAGCTCGTCCCTTGAGCATTCCCCATCCTCTTAGTCCTAATTCCTTTTATCCCTATTCCCCTTAACAATTCCTCTATAACCCTTTTATGATGTATGGATGATTTGTCCTAATAAAAGGGAGCCCTTGACCTTCTATAATCTTGTCCATGACTCACATTTCTATCAAAACCAATCAAGATGTCAAAATATCCACGGTCACTATATCAATATCAAATCAAAAGGCAGACTACTCCCTCAAAGGACAGCTATACTATCATTACTTTAATTAATAGACTGCTCCCTTGAAGGACAACTATTTAAAAGCCCTTATATTAAACAAAATTCTAGACCACTCCCTCGAAGGATGGCTATGACTAACTCTGGCAATCAACAACACTATCTTAGAAGCTTCTCGCATTGATCAGCTTCACAACTGACCACCAAGCAAATGACATCTCTATGCAGACTTCCCGTATTGATCAGTCTACACCTAAAAAAAAAAAAATGAGTCATGGACTTGACTTATAGTTGTCTCAGGGTCTCCTATAAAAAGGGGCAAAGTTATCTCTGCTCTTAAAATGGGTTACCCTATTTCCTCCTCCTATCACCTGCTCAAGGGACTTCGAGCTCACTTTAATGTCAAAGTGATTCGATTACCGTTCTAACACAACATCTGGTCAATGACGTCATGCATGAATGGGGCTCTTGGTTCTAATAACCCCTATCTGTGCTGTCATTCTGGTCCTTGTCAATGAAAGAGCAATATGCTTTTCACTGCTTCTGCACTTTGGTCACATTCACCTTCATCACTTGTCAAACCTAATCAACCCAACTCAACTCTCTTTTTCAGGCCACTCCCATAGCCTATTCACACTAGTTTCTATGGACACCAATACACATGGAAACTATCGACCAGACGCAATTTATGTTAAGCATAAACCAATACTTGCTGAAGCATAAATAGACCTCAATTCATCTTTAGCATACATCCATCACGAATATGGAAAATTGCTAGGGATGAAAGACCCCTCAACCAATGTTACAGAATACACCATTTGGAAAAGGCTGTAACATCATTTTCTCCTCATCATTTCATCATGACCAAGACTAACCTATCAACCACTTTGACCAAACCAATCATCACTCAGTTTGTCTTCTCAACTTGTTTGAACTACATTGGTCTAAGGCCCTAAGATCGGGGCTATGTAGGCAACACTCAGATGATACGACATCATCTAGGGTTAGCTCGACCACCCTTGTTTGTTCATCTCTCTGATGGATAAAACCTTCTTTCCTCCTTTCAACCATGACCTTGCCCTCGACCAAGACCAATTCCATCCCTTTGACCCTTCCTCCCTTCTAGGGAGAACTACATTGCCCTGAGGCCCTTCCAATAGGGGCTATGTAGGCAGCACTCAGTTGACATGGGGTCTTCTGAGGTTAGCTTGGCCATTCCTTCATCCATTCCTCCACCTCGACCAATGACCATTGGAGATCATGCCTATCTCCTCTGACTTCGACCACTTCCAAGACAATGTTGCCTTGGTTGTTTTTGCATGCATGCTACCTCATGACTGGTTAGTAGAATTGTGCGCAGACTATTTTTGGACCCTCACAAGTATCAGATCGCAAGCTGATTGATTTGCACTACTTGTGACTTTTTCATGTTTTCTAGGAGCACTTCCTTAGTCTGGGATACCTAAAACACGATGACCATTGGAGCTTCAGCTTTGATTAAATAACCCGATCAGTAGATGACTAAATGCTGGGGCTCAATTATTTCAATTTTGGCACTCCATGACCCTTGACCTGCGATAATTTGACCTGACCATCTCGTGAAGTGGTATACGCGCAATCTCGAATTTTGCTGCATTCACCCTCACCCTTTCTTCATCCATTCTTTGTCAAATCAGCACCCGATTCCCAGTTCCCTTCCCTCGACTCCTACTTTGAGGGGGAATACCTCATCCATAATCGAGGCAACCCAATCCTCTTGTTTTTGTCTTGCAGTTCATTCGAACAACCAACAAGAAAGAATCGACCTTATCCCACACCTGGGGCAACCACCTCCTGTTTTTGTCTTGCAGTTCATCCAGAACAACCAACAAGACAAAAAGGGGCAAATGTAGACACCAAAATTGTGTCTAACCCTTGTCATCCTCCCCTTAACCCCTGTCGACCATTTTCCCACAAGCCTTACCCCTGGCAGCATGTAAGAGTGAGTAGAAGGCTAAAATTAGCCTCTGTCTCCATTCTGCATCTACCGACACCGGTCACTACTCGATCGACGTCGCAAACATCGGTCACCTTTTCAGTTGACGTCAGCATTCCTGTCGGTGTCGGTCAGCCTTAAACTACATCTGTTAATTTGTTTCTCAATCTGTTATCTATTATTCGGTTGCCAATCGGTTTGGCAACTGGTTATTGGACCTGCGGCATAAAAACATTTCTTTGATTCGAACCCCGCAGCAACGATCAACCAGTTTTCTTGCATCCAACCGAACGATCACCATTTTTTTCTTGCATCTAATCAATCTGCGATCAATCTCTCATGTCTCTCTCTCCAGTACAGGAATTCTACTTCGGTCATCTGGCATCATAATGACAACTTCAATCATGTCTCTTATCATGTCTTCAGTGTGTAACAGGTAAGTATCTTGCTCTGTGTTTTTGTTTTATTCTCTGGTTATTGTTTTTTATTTACTGTCATCAACTCCTATTTAGACTTAGACTACAACCCCGAGACCTTATTTCTTCCCGTATCAACTCTGTCTACCATTCCAAAATATATAGTCACTCTACCCAGATCCCTGTAAAAACCCCCAAACAATCCTTCTGAATCCTAAACTGACTCCTTAACCCTCAGACACCATTCTGCAACCCTAAAACCTGTCCAAAACCTGACCCGACTCGACCAGACTCGACCAGACCCAACTAGACCTTGTCCAAAACTGTTGCCCTGACCGATGCCGGTCATTACCCTGACCAACGCCGGCACTTAAACCAACGTCGGCACCCTTCCCTGACCGACGCCAGCATAGAGACCGACATCGGTGACTGTGCAGAGCATTTTGATGCATATCAGGTACGCATTTTTGTTTTCTGTCTTTATTTCTTTCATTTTGTCTTTCATTATTTCTATTTCAGTCAAATATTCTACTTTTTATCAGTGGGTTGATATCTCTTAAGGAAGTCTTCGTACTTCAGGGATCAAGCGTTTGCTTGACAACCCACCGTCTCTTCGTCTAACATTTTTTCATGTTTAGTCTCTTCTTCTTTGCAGGTGTCATTCCTCCACAGCCAAAGAGAAGTACCTTCCAACATCTGATTTCGGTGCGCACAACCATATCCAGGTATCTTCTAGCCTTGACCATTTCTTTTAGTTTCTCATTTTCTATCTTTTGAATGTAGAAAGCGATTTAGCGTAGAAACAATAGGTTAGGTTGATTTTGGTCATTTGTTAATTGAATTTGGTTAGTTTATTATTGGTTTAGAGTTTTGACCTAGTTTTAGGTTAGGTTGTTTATTTGTTAAATTTATGGGTAAAAATTAAAATTAGGGAGGAATGTAGGTTGGGGATAGGGTAGAAAACATAAGTAAGGTAATTATGTGTTAGATATGGTTAGTTGAGTGGTTTTTGGGTAGGGTATGGTTAGGGTTTTACCACCAATGATCACATGCAATGACTATCAATGGTCATACCTAACCATTAGTGATCATAGTTGACCATTGACAGTCAAATATTGGAGGCAAAATTGCCACCCAACCATTGATGGTCACAGTGACTGTCAGTGGTTGACTAAAGGGTCAAGGGGGTGTCAATAAAAGGTTGAAGGTAATAAGTTAAGGGTAAGATGTTTTTGATTAAATATGAAGGGTAGTGTTTTTGATACAAATGAAGGTTATAGTTGAGTTACAAATGTTTTTAGAATTATAAATGCTAAGTGTTGTTTAGTTTTAGGGTAGGTTAGAAGAAAAAATGTAGATGTTGTTTGTATAGGTGCAACTAGGTAGGTGAAAATGGGGTAAAAGGGTGTTTTCCAAGGACAAAGTATTTTATAGAAAACTAAGTATGTTTTCTAACAAATTTTTATAGGCATAATATCAGATCCAGATGTAGGATTGAGTCTCTTATATATTTGTGGATATCTAGATAGTAAGGGATGATGAATGAAGATTGGGCACAAATAGAGGAGGTCATCTTTAGTGTGATGATGTAATTACAACATGTGTCAAGAGATGTGATGATGATCATGGCCCTCATCAAGAGATGGTATTTGACCAAAAAAACTTTTCTCCTACTGATGGGTGAGATGACCATCCTACTAGAGGATGCACATATGATTACATGACTTCCCATTTGAGGGGATCCAATATATCATATTAAGAGTGAGAAGAGAGATAATCCTATGGATATCTTATATGGAAAGGATTAGGCCTTCACTAGGTGGCATGCTGGTAGCTTTAGTTATAGGCCATTGTATCAGAGGGCCAGAGGTGATAGGTGGTTGATGACAATGGTGATGATGATGATGATGATGGAAGTCTCCTACTTTGCATTGATAGATTTGAGTAGTGAGAGGTTTCCCTATTTATTATTTGGAGTTTTGTGGAGATGTTGCTTGGTAAAATAGTTTTTAGGTAGGATCTTATTTTTTTGGTACAAATTTATAAGGATATATGGGGGTTCTGAGCTCATCAAAGATATGACATCAATGTGGCATTTTTGCTTTATTATTGGTCTTATGAGCATATTTGAGTTTTGAGATTGATGGGGTTACCATGGGAGGGATATACCCATATGGACTTCAAGGTGGGTTTTATGCAGTGGAGGAGTGATTATGTACTCATAAGAGCTAGAGGAAGCTCTCAAGATATTGATTGGTTTAGAGCGGCACTAGAGGCCTTGGTGGTTGGGGGTGTGGTTTGGAGTTTATATGTTGGCTTCCTAAGGTGAGCCCACTATACTCAACATATTTTATCAATACAAAGCTACAAGTGGATTTTTGAGAGGAGAGAGGGTGAGATTGAGCTCATCCCTTTGTTAGGTTTCACAAGTAGTTCAACCTGGTACAGGGGATCCTAGGTTCATTCCTAAGGTACAAGCAGGAAAATGTTGAGTTTTTTCTTTCAATGCCACAACTAATGGAGGTAATTCTTGATCATAAGGAGCTACCCATTAGAACAAATATTGATGATGCTAGTTTTATTGATGGATATGTGGCATGGTATCAAGTCATGTATGCAGCTATAAATTTTAGATGGGATGATGGGGGTAGGTATCCCATGGATGTAGATCTAGCTAGTGGGGGTCCACAAGTATATGTATAGGGAGGTGGCCCTAATGGACAAGCAGTAGTAATGACCACTATATAGGTTCAAATCATAGATTTATAGGGATAGGTGGCCATATTTTAGGGTTAGGTTATGACATTATAGGATCAATTTCCACTATGATAGGTGAGAGGGACCAAGCTAAGACTTCACTAGGCTTGGTGACCTAGGAGAGGGATACTTTGAGATAAAGAGAAAGAATAGTTATATCACTAGTAGGACCACTAGGTAGTATCCCTATGGCATAGTACTTGGCCACAGTTGAATATTTGCACTATTATGAGGCCATAGTTCTAACACAGTGTCTATAAGAGCCCTGATAGGGTGAGTATAGAGCCAGCTTGGTAGGTGGTGTAGGTGTAGTGACTCTAGGTTAGTGGGCCACTTTGGTGGGTGGATAGGTAGTCACCTTAGGGAAATAGGCACCAGACAATAGTGGTTCCCCAAGTGCATAGGATATTATATGATATGTATAGATGTATATGATTTTGATATCATCTTGTGAGCCGATACAAAGAGATGTATATTTTTGAGAGAGAGATGCACATGATTATATGTACTTTTTTATTTTGATGAGACATGATGTATATGATGTGATGATGATATATATGTTATTTTATGGTTCATGGTTTATGGTTTTGGTGTTTATAGTTATCATGATTTATGCTTATAATATGTAGACACATTAACTTAGGCATGTGATGATCATAGATGATGTTTATGATGATTATGATTATGCGATACTTTGTTTTACAAATGGATATGATGTTTATGATTATTTATGTAATATGGTTTATGATTATGGTTGTGATTATTGGTATGTGATGTGGTTTATGATTATAGAAGTAATGTGGTTTATGATTATGGTTGTGATCATGATGTTTTTATTATGGTTATGTGATGTTTATGATAACACATAAAGTATGTTAGATAACAAAACTATATGTGGGAAAAGGGATGAAAATCAGGAGACTTATGTCTAAGTGAATACATGAACCAATTATGAGAGATTGATGAAAGGGCATGATGCTTCTTCATTGTCAAATACAAGAAAAAACTCAAAATTCGATTAGATTAAGGAACATAAACCTTTTAAATGCTTTTCGTTAGCATGCGTTGGTTGATAAAATAGAATCTTGATCACATCATGTCAATTAAACTCTGAATCCCTTGATTTGTAGATGGTATAAAGGGGAGATAGGTGATAGGTGGGATGTAGGGTAGCATAGCCTTTTGAGGGTTGGTTTGCCCCTTTTATAGGTGACCTAAGAACATTAATAGATAAGTCCATGTTTTAATATAAGGTATAGATTGATCAATGTGGGAAGTCCACTAATGTTATATATGAAAGCTAATTGTAGCTTCCTTGGGATAGCTTGTTCTTGTTTTGATATAGGGTCTTTTTTTTTATAGGTTTGTGAAGTTGATCGATGAAGGAAGCTTTAAATAATTTCTTTTGATAAAATTGACTTAGCCATCATTCAAAGGAGTGGTCCAAGTTTGGATTTCTTTATTTTGGTAGCTGTCCTTCAAGGGAGTAGTCTATCTTTTTAAGAAATTTAGATTTTGGGAAGTTATCCTTCAAGGGAGAAGTCTACATGCTAAAGATATTTGACCCAAGTGATATTTTGGTATCCTAAATTATTTTGATGATAGGTTAGACATGGAAAAGTATATTTAGGCTTAGATGTTTACCTTTATGAGGTAAAAACCTAGAGCACAAGAAGGTTAATGATAGGTGAAAGGGGTGGTTTTGAGAGATAATGACCATTAGATTTTGTTTGATTAAGGATAAAAAGTATCCATGAGAACCATGCCATGGGTAGAGCCATGGTACCCATATTTAGGATTAGGATATGACTATGATGGTTAATCACATGGTTCTATTTTGTAATCGGTTGTCCTTAAGGGATAGAATGAGGGTATGAGAAAGGTGAAAATCTCATAAATCAATGGATAAGCTTAAGTTAGACAAAAGGTTAGTTGTATCCTTTTAACAAAAAAAATGATGTAGATGTGAAGCATTAAGAGGATTATGTTCTAGTTTGCCTTCAAGAGAGGATAAATGATAAGCTCCTAATCTATACTTATGGGTTATGATGTAGGGTCCAAGATAATTGAAAGCACATTTGACTCACTTGCTTTTATCCATATTGGTCACATGTTAATTTTCCTTCAAGATGAGGTCTCTAATGTTGAATTCTCACTCTTTTAAGTGCTTTCTATAAGCATGATTAATGCGTTATTGGTAGATATGAAGGTGATTAAGCATAACTAGGTAGCATTCATCAAGTAGCTCAAGTCATGATAGATCTCTTGATGATAATTGCTCTCAAAAATGATGTCTTGTAAGGATATGAAAAGAGAGGGAATCTAGAATTTGAGAGGCAAAATTGATCTACACCAATGCACAATGCATCTCCATACCTCCCAGTTATCAAACTACCTGCCATGTGTTCCAACTAAGAATCACCTCAGGTGTCCTCAAACTGGCCATATAGTGGTTTGGAAGAGGACCCAAATCACTCCAAAGCTTTTGGCATGATGGCCAATCTTCTATTGGTATCAGAGCTAGGTCTCAAGGTTAAGTCCCGTAGAAGTTGGTGGGCCTGATCTGCACCAATGCACGATGCATCTCCGTGCCTCCTAGTTACCAGACTACCTACCACATGTTCCAGCTGAGAATTGCCTTGAGTGTCCTTAGACTGGCCATATAGTGGTCTAGAAGAGGACCCAAATCACTCTAGAGCTTTTGGTGTGATGACCAGTCTTCTATTGGTATCAGAGCTAGGTCTCGAGGTTGAGTCCCATGGAAGTTGGTGGGCCTGATCCACGTTGATGCACGATGTGTCTCCATGCCTCTTGGTTACTAGACTACCTGCCATGTGTTCCAATTGGGAATCACCTTAGGTGTCCTTAGACTAGCCATATAGTGGTCTGGAAGAGGACCCAAATCACTTCGGAGCTTTTGGTGTTACGGGTAGTCTTCTATTTAATAGAAGACTGGCCATCACACCAAAAGCTCTAGAGTGATTTGGGTCCTCTTCCAGCCACTATATGGCTAGTTTAAGGACACTCGAGGTGATTCCTGGCTGGAACACATGGCAGGTAGTCTAATAACTAGGAGGTATGGAAATGCGTCATGCATCGATACAGATCAGGCCCACTAGCTTCCATGAGACTCGACCTCGAGACCTAGCTCTAATACCAATAGAAGACTGGCCATCATGTCAAAATATTTGGAGTGATTTGGGTCCTCTTCTAGACTACTATATGGCTATTTTGAGGACACCTAAGGTGATTCTTAGTTGGAACATGTGGTAGGTAGTCTAGTAACTGGGAGGTGTAGAGACACATCGTGCATCAACACAGATTAGGCCCACTAGCTTCTGTAGGACTCAACCTCGAGACCTAGATCTGATACCAATAGAAGATTGGCCATCACACCAAAAGCTCCAAAGTGATTTAGGTCCTCTTTTATACCACTATATGGCTAGTCTAAGGACACCCAAGGTGATTCCTGACTGGAACACGTGGTAGGTAGTCTGGTAATTGGGAGGCACAGAGATGCATCATGTATCAGCATAGATTAGGCCCACCAGCTTTTGTAGGACTTGACCTTGAGACCTAGATTTGATACCACTAATCCAAAACTCAAAAGCTTTGGTTGAAATATAATTTAAAAATAAGAACAACATAATTCAAATAATGCTATCTCTGAAAAGAGATGTTTTATTTATCAAAATTTTAGACCCAAACATATGCTTATCTCTGAGAAGAGATGTCTAATTTCCATTTTGGGTTGCATCTTCATTTATACATGTTTTGAAGGTGTGGGGAGGATATGGAAGGTCACCAATCTCAAGGGAGATGAATTGGTTTGACTTCCATGATTTACAACAATATAGAATTCGAGGAATTACTATTTTTAAAAACTTACTATTTTTAGACTACACTACTAAAATTGAAATTTAAGACACTTTTTTTGGGTTTTAGGGGGTCAAAATTCAAATGGCGAGTCAATTAGAGCTACGGTATAAAAGTTATGGCTCCCAGAAGTTCCACCATCAAATAGGGTGGACCCATCACCCGAATTGTCATATGAATTGTTGTCCAGATCATTCCTCCCTCCTTGAGAAGTAATGGTCCCCATTACATCAATATTTTTCATCAAGTGTGGTATTTTTACTTTGATTTGATTCCCATTACATACCTGATTGTTCACCATTTCTATCTGACCATCAGTCTGTGGATGGAAGGTTGTGAATTTCTTTAACTCGATATCTATTTGCTTCTGTTATTGTGTTGTTTGTGTAGTTAGGGTTGTAACATTGGCCCTTTTAGATTCCTATGGCTTGACCACCATGATAACAAATTTCTTGGCACTAATCAGAGAGATGAATGTAGAAGGTGGTACTTCTGGTACCCTGTAGCACCGTGTTCCAAGAGTGAGAGTGATCCTTCTAGTTCTTGATTCATATATACCATGTCGATCATACATGAATGGCTGACCAAAGAGTACATCAAAAACATATAGATGGACCACATCACTCAACCTCAAGACCTATCTTTGATACCAATAGAAGACTGGCCATCACACCAAAAGCTTCGAAGTGATTTGAGTCCTCCTTCAGACCACTATATGGCCAGTCTGAAGACACCCGAGGTGATTACCGATCGGAACACGTGGCAGGTAGTTCGATAATTAGGAGGCATAGAGACACGTCATGCATCGATGTGAATCAAAAACCACCTTTATTATAAAGACTAGATAGAAAGGGGTAGCACTCGTATATGTTTGAATGCTAGTGTGATAGGTCCATAAAGCGAAAGGGATGTGTAAGTGCCAATCTCAACTAGAAGCATTGACCACTTTGGTTAACATCTTGTTGAGGGTTTGTTTAGAGGTTTCCACCTATCCATTTGATTATGGATGATAAGGTGAGGAAAATCTTAACTTAATTCCAAATGCATCATAAATACCTTGGAATTTTTTGTTTTTTAAGGATTTTCCATTATCAGTGATGATATTATGGGGAACACTGAAATGATAGATGATATAATGACTGATGAAGTCAACAATATTTTATACTTTAGTCAAGATGAGGGGGATATCCTCCACCCAGTTGGTAAAATAATCAGTGGCAATGATGATGGATAGGTGTCACTATGAAGAAAGAGGATTGATTTCCCCAATGAGATCTAGTCCCCATTATGATAAGGGCCAAAATTCTTTGGATACTTGAAGGCCATGGGCTAGTGTATGATGTAAATTGGCATGTTTTTGACATTTAACAAATTTATTTACCTAATCATATTGGTATTGGTTGAGCTTGGGATAATAGTAGCTAAGGCAAAGGATACATTTAGCAAAAACAAGACCACTAAAGTGTCCCACATAGATCCCATCATGCATTTCCTTGATAGCATGGGAAGATTCATGGTTGTGTAGACAACAGAGAAGGAGGCCATCAAAACCATTTTTATAAAGTATTCCCCCTAGTATGTTATAATGAGATGTACTCTGAATAAAGGCTCTTCTGATAATTCTAGATAGGTTGTGAAGAATGATGATGAGGTTGAGGTAGTTAAAGGTTTATTGATACTAAATGTTTAATGGATATTCCTCCACATTAAAAATGGTAGGGATGTTAGATTGGATATAAGAGGGGGTGATAAAATGATTAATGGTGACAAAGAGCTTGGAATTGGAGGATTGATATGGGATCTAGGAAACAAGTGAAGCCATTATATCTACAAATTTTTTAGTAGATCGTATAACAAATTAGATAAGGTAATGATCAAATTATGCTAAGAGTATATCTACTAGTTGTTTGTACTATTGAAAGACATCATTCTTACATTGGTAAGATCCATTGACCTAGTTGACCACAAGTTAAGAATCACCAAAGACACTAATCATCCTAACTCCTAAGGCTAGAGTAGTTTAGAGGCCTATTATTAGGGATTCATACTTAGCCATATTGTTGGTACACTCAAAATCAAGTTTGAATGAAAGAGGAAGAGGTTTACCATCAAGGGGAATGAGAACAACTTTGGTAGCCCCGCCATGCTATAATTTTAAGCCATAAAAAAACATGGTCATTTGGTAGGTAATGTCCTCTTAGGAAAGATTCATGTTGGATTTGTCCAAGAATGCAAGAGGAAGTGGTTGGTTGTCTGGAAAAGGAGCTTCATCTAATTGATCATCTATTACTTATCCTTTAATCAAATTTTATTGGAGGAACTCAAGGTCAAACTCAGCTAGGAGCATGAGCCACTTAGCCATACATTGGTTTTGGTATGGTTTAGAGTGCATATACTTGAGTGGGTCAGTGTGGGTGATGACAAAGGTTTTATGATTGAGGAGGTAATGAAAAGGTTTGGTAGCCATAAATACTAAGGTGAGACAAAGCTTCTCAGTATGGGTGTACTGAGCCTCATACTATATAAGTTTTTAACTTATATAGTAGATAGCTTTCTCTTTGTTTTGTTCATCATGGTGAGTGAGAATTTCCCGTAAGGAATGGTTAGTGGTGGATAAATAAATATATAATGGTTGGTCCTCTTTAGGTGGGGTAAGAATGGGTAGAGAAAGGAGGTAATATTTGAGTGAATCAAAAGTTTTTGGGTAGTCCTTAGTCCACTTAAAAGATGTATATTTTTTGAGGAGATGGTGAAAAGGTTGACATCTATCTAATAACTAAGAGATAAATCTATTAATGGATTGAAGCTTCCCCTATAGGATTTAGATTTGGTTAAGATGGGTTGGAGGTGGCATGTCGATTCCTTGGAGAGAGATGGTAAAGCCAAGAAGCTTTTCAAATAGGACCCTAAAGACACATTTCTTAGGGTTGATTTGGACATGGAAATGGATTAGATAATCAAAGATAATTTTGATAAATTCAAGATGATCCTTGTGATATTTGGATTTCACAAGGAGATCATCTACATAGTCCTCTATGATTTTTTGGATGAGATCATGCAAGATGTAGGTCATCGTACAATGGTAGGTTGCTCCAACATTCTTTTGACCAAATGGAATGACCCTATAGCATAAATTTCCCCATGGGGTGATGAATAAAGTATTATGTTGATCCTCAAGGGAAATCAAGATTTGATTATATCCCAAGAAATCATTCATGAGAGATAATATCTCATGGTCAACCATAAGATCAAAAAGTTGGTCGATGCTAGGTAAAGGGAACTCATCCTTTGGATAAGTAAGGTTGAGTTCATGAAAGTTGATATAGAGGTGAAGTCCCCATATGGGCTTGGTGATATGAATAATATAGAAACCATTGAGGATAGTCAATGGGTTGGATGAAGTTGATAGATAAGTGGTGTTGAAGCTCTTCTTTGACTAGAAGGGTGATATGAGGGTACATCTTACAAAGTTTTTACCTAACATGCTTAGCATTAGGATGAGTGAATATGTTGTGGAGAGAAATGAAGGGTCAATTTGAGGCATATCTTTATATGACCAAGCAAATGCTATGCTATGGTCATGAAAGAAGGAAGGGTAATCATATTGCTCCAAAGATTCTAAGGATTGACCAATATTTACAATGTAGGGGTTATCCTAAGTACCCAAGTTGACATTGATGGTGGATTTATTCAACATGGTTTGGTTCTTAAGAGGAAGGGATTTGTGGATAGAATAATCCCTTACACCAAAATAAGTGAGAATGGAATCATCATCATGACATTAGATAGTAGGAGAATCATTTTCTAACATTTTAGGATGAATCAAAGGAAAATTTCTAGTTTGGCAACCTTTTTGATAGGTGAGGGGGCCCAAACTAATGGTATTAACTAAATAAAAAAATTAGACATGACATCTTCATCAATAGTGGTGATGGTTTTGGGTGAATCGATGGGTTCTTCTGGTGGTATGAACCCAAGGCCAAATAGCTCATGACATTTCTTGGTTTTGATTAAAGGTAAATCATGGGGTCCATGTTCATAATGGTCAAGGCCAAATCCCTTCTAGACACACTTGTGAAGGTATAATTTGGCAAATTCTAGTTTATCCAAATAAGAAAAATTAGAGGTAATTGGTTTGATAAAAGAGATGGTGGAGGGAGAAAGAAGTGGATGATCAAGTCCCCTATAGATGAAGTTGGTTTAGTGGTTGGGATGTATAAAAGAATTGATGGTTTTGATATTAGTATCATAATCAAGATCATGGTCAAGGTCCCCATACTCTTGAGGAGTAGGGAAGGCATCCAAGGCCAAAATATGATACTCTCCCAATGAGAGGCATTAGAAAATAGGTTCTAGGGGGTTCTCTAAGGTAATGTGAGAAGAAGAGATAGATGATCTAGTTGAATCTTCATCAATGGTAGGGTTAGAGTTATTTTTGGTTGGCGGTGAGGTGGATTATTGAGGAAGAAGAATATCTTTAGGTCGATATGTCATGTTTCAAGAGGTGAAAGGACTAAGGTTAGTTTGCATGGTGATGATTTGACCCTTGTGTTTAAACTTGACACATTGATGCAAAGTGGATGCGACACAACTCATGGCATAGATCTAAAGACATCCAAGTAAGATGTTGTATTATAACTTGCCTTTTATGATGTAGAAGAGTTTTACAAGCATGAGGTCCCAAACAAATGTGGAAGATGACTATTCCCAAGGTTATGGCTATAATATCATTAAAGGAATGGAGGACCATTGAGGTTTTTGACATGATATTCTTTGGCATCTAGAGTTGGTCATAAGCATGAGAAGAGATAATGGTAATACTAGCTCTTCCATCAATCATCACCCTTTTGATGCAGGTTTGATTGATGTATGTAGTGATGAAGAGAGGTGGGTATGGATCTTTAGGATGGACAAAAGTTATTTCTAAATCCTTGAATGTAATAAGGGGAAAAATTTAAAGGGTTTTGATAAAGGCTCCAAGAAGTTGAGGGTTTTCAGGCTGGACCTCTATACATTACAAAGCCTCTATTAGTGATTGACAATGATGGGGCGAGGTGTTTATCAATTCATATATGCTCATATTAATTAGTGTTTGGTGAAGCTATTTTAGAATTAATCATTAGATAGATTCAAAAGGGTTGGAGGGAGAGGCACCTAAAATGGATATTTTGGGTTTTGGTAAAGGTGAAGGTGAAGGTGCTTGAGCTTGACTGGAAGGTTGAGAGGTGGAATGATATATCCATGGAATGGACACTTTGGCCTTTCTCGTATCTTTTTGTTTGGATCGAGATTAGGTGACCATATAGATATTGTGGATGAGGGGAGGTGTTGGGCTAGAGAGCTACTTTGGTTCCTCTTCACTCTTAGATGAGAGTGGGGGAGTGGGTAAGTGTTGGATAGGTTCATTTTGTGGTTGGGTTGGTAATGGGCTCAAGAGAGGTTCATTTGACAATAGATCATCCTCATCCCATAAGTTATAGACAAGTGCTTGGAGAGATTTACAAATCTCTATGTCATGTCCAAGTGTCTTATGGTATTAGTAGATTAAAATGTCATTGAACCAAGATGGTTTAGGACTTGAAGGGGCAAAGGACTTGATAGGTTTTAGGCTTAAGGAATAGGTTTAAAATAACCTTTGTAAAATGTTTGAATAAGATTCAAGTAAAGGTGTTGAGGGTGATGAGGTTTTGGTTTTTGGTGGGGGAGCCTTCTTAAAATTAGTCTTTACCATGGGAGTCATGGGTGGTATAATGGTTTTGGTAGAAGTGTTTGATTGGGGTTGTTGGTGTTGCATGGTTTTGAAGTTGAAGGTTTAAATTTTAAAGATTTAGAGGTGGGTGATTGAGATGATGAAGGTTTGAAGATAGGTAGGAAGGTGGAGGTAGATAGTTTGGTTGAAAATGATAAGGAGGTTGATGTTTTAGAAGGGGTAGGTAAAGGTAGAATGAAAGGAGGAAGTTTAGTTTGGGTAGTTTTGGGAGGGTTCACCTTCTTGGTACAAGGATGAGATCTTAGGATGGAACAAGGATGATGTCCCAAGATAGAAGGTAAGATGGAAGGGGGTGGTATGGTTATATTTTTAGGTGGGATTTTGGATGGCTCCACCTTATTAGTTGGTTTGGTTAAGGTATTATTTGGTAGAATAGATGGGTTTAAATCTAAATTAAAATATGGGTGGATAAGGCTAGGAGTATAAATTATCCCTAAGTTATTTATGGGTTTGGTTAAAGAGGTGTAAAGTGATTTGATAATTTGGGATGGAGATGGTTTAGATGATTCTTCCATGGTTTTGGAGGGAGAGGTGTTTGATGAATGGATTGAGATGATGATAGGTTTAATGGTGGATAAAATTGAGGTTAAATGTTCATTTTTATTTTGATAAGGAATCCCAAGATGGTTCCAAAATATGGCTCAATCTATATTGGGTTGAGAAGAGAATTTTAGGCTTTGGACCAGTCTAGAGAAGGGTTTTTAGATGGGTTTGGTTCCTTGGGCATTAGATTCAAAGATTAGGTCTAGAGGTTGAGGCAAGGTAATGGTTTATTCACCTTTGTTCTTGATGGAAGGTTACAAGATTTGGGAAGATGTTTTCCCCATGGAAAGAGCAGATAAGGTGATCTCTCTCTGTGAAATGATTTCCAAAAAGAAAGAAGGTGATTCCATGGTGGGAGAGGAAGGTGTGATGGCAATGGTTGTCTCCTTTGGTATTTATATTAAAGGGGAGGTGGGTGAGTCCATCTTCTTATCAAGCAAAGGAAAGGAGGTGGCTACTTCATTTCTTTGGGTATCCAAAGGAATGGGGGTCATTCCACCACTTCAATAAGTGGAGTGTAGGAAGAGATAGTTGAGGCAATGGTTTTCTCAATGATAGGTTCACTAATAATAACATTGATTGTATGGACCTCACGAGCATGAGATTATTATGGTTTATTGTCATTATGGTTGGTAGAAAGGGCATGATTAGGAAAAGGTTGACAAGTGACTGACTTAGGGGGGCATTGGGATTATCCAATACAAGTTCTCCTTTATCAATCAAATTTTGGAAACTCATTTTAAAGGTGTTGCACCTACTAATGTCATGTCCAATGATGTGGTGGAAAGCACATAGATCATTCTCATTGTACCAACTAGGAATAGGAAAGAATAATAAAATTGTAGAGGGGGTTTGATAGGGGAAGATATATGATGTTGGATTTGAGAAACTTGTCCAAAACTAAAGCATGACTCCCATAATGGAGTGTATTGTTTTGGGTAGCCTAGTTTTGATTTCAAGTTTTTTGATTGGAGGAGTTGGTTTAGTTGGGTTGGTTGATAACCAGATGTGGAACTATTTTAAGGACAAATATTTGTAGCTACATTTGGTTTGGTGTTGGGTTAGTTTAATTGATTGGTGATTTTGGATGGGGAAGGGTTATTGGATTTGAAGCTAGAGTTTTTGTTTCTTAGTTTCAACTTCCCCTCATCAATAGCTCTAGTTTCTAATTTACATGCCATGGTGAAAGCCTCATCAAAGGTTTTGAAGGTTTGAATATATAGAGTGGGGGAAATATGTTTAACACAAGCTTGAGATAAAATTTCAACCAAATCAAGTTGGGATAGAGAGAAGGAGAGTTGGTTGATTAGACCTCTCCATCGACCTACAAAATTAGCAATTGATTTGTCATAAAATTACCTAATAGAGTAGAGGTCGGTAATGGAGACCTTATTAGATATATTGATCAAGAAATGGTCTAAAAAGGTTTGGGAAAGTTGGGAAAAGGAAAATATGGAGATCTTGGTGAGAGAACTATACCATTCTAATGCTAGTCTAGATAAACACATAGGAAAGGTGTGAAGGAGAAGAGCATCGTCATAGGCAATCAAATAGTAAGAATACCAAAATGCTCTTAGGTGTTGTTGGGGGTCCTCCTTTCTTTGTAATTTAGAAAATTTGGGTAATTCCCATTGAGGAGGGTAAGGTTGGATAGGGATAGATGGGTGGATATGTTAATTACATATTTGGTCATAAGATAAGAGGTTGTGAGCCCTATAGACAAATGACTCAAGGTTGATCATTTTATCCATCAACATTTTGAACAAATCTATTTGGGGTTTGGGAGATCCATAATTATATGGTAATTTTTGTTGGGGTTGGGTGGATACAATATATGGATAATTGGTATAAGGTTTAGAAGATGCCACATGTTAGTATATAGTCATTAAAGGTTGGGATGATGCCACATATGGGTTAATGGGCATAAAAGGCTGGGTAAAAGGTGAAGCTATGTATCCTTTTGGATTGGGAACATAGTGTGGGTAAGGTGTCATAGGTATTGGTTGAGTTGGTGTGGATTAGTTTAGAGGTATGATGGGATTGGTATATTGGGGAATTGATATAGATTGGGTTGGAGGTGTGGTATGGTTAGGTGGTTAGGGGTGAGTGGTAACCCTAATATTGATAGGTGGAAGGGTAGAAGGTATAGAAAGCACCATACTTTGAAGTGGGGTGGAAATTGGTAGGTTGGAAGTGATGAGGGGAATAGTGGAAATATGGGTAGAAGGTATCCCTATAGTGGATGGGGTTTGGGTAACTAAATTTAAGGTTGCCCCTGTGTTGGAAGAGTTATTGGTTGGTGTAGGGGGTGTTTGGTTATTGGTTGGGTGGTTTGATTGAGTTTGGATGGAGGTAGTAAGTGGATTATTGGTGGAGGAAGATGATTAAGTGATCATAGGTTGGGTATAGGTAGTGGAAACCATAAGATGAGGAGTCATTCCATAAGGTGGATCACTAGGAGGAACCAAATCAGTAGGGGTGTGGTGAGATAAGGTGTTGAGGTAATATTTAGGGATATGGGGTTGTTATCAAGGAAGGTAGAAAATTTTGTATCACCTTAGGTAACAATCCGAGGCATGGTAGGGGGTAAAAGGATGGGGATAACCCTCAACATCCAAGGTATACTCCATGGAGGAGGAAGAAGAGAAGGTGGTTCTTGGTTGGGTTGGTTTCTTAACTATTGTCTAGTAAAAACCATATGAGAAATAAAGACGAATCAAGGAAAAACTCACAACTCAAACACAAAGTAAACAAAATAAAAATATCTTAAGGTAATTAAAACATACACTAAACTGCATTTAAAATCCTAGGATATCTTTTATCTCACTTTTGGCTTATGCTTTAGTTGTAAAATATGAAGAATAACTTTGGTTTGTAGAGCAGGTACTAGAAAAGAAGTCTATAATTGGTTTCAGGTGTTCAAGGATCTCAGAAGGATCTGTATTGGAAATCAATGTGTGGATTGGTAGTAGGGCCTACCCCCTCACTTCAAACACCATAAAGATAAGGGTGTTAGGTGCTTATCCAATATATACCAATTTCTAGAGTTTAGACTCAATCAGAGAGTTGAGTTTTGGTTCTCTTCTTGGTAATGACCTCCAAGTAAGATAGCCAAAGGGTGAAGGTGATCTACTAGGAGATGAAACCCTAGTCAGGCCTTATGTCAATTGTTTTGATGTTTAATTTATTTAATAGTGTGTGATAAATAAGTGAAGCTATCATTGATTACTTTTCTTTTAATTTAACTAAATGAGCCAAACATGCAAGCAATAAATGTATGCAAAGTTTATTTTATACCCAAAATAAGTTTTGATTTCTTAATATGAGCATATAATAAGGAAGAAAAGGGCACCTAAATGCTACTAGGTCCCACTAAGCATGCCAAAATGTTTCTCTGAATTTCATCTTATTTTTATTTAAATAATTAAGAAACTAGTAATAGGGATATGGTAGAAGAACCTATTTATTTGTGCATGTGTGATCTAGATGATTGTGAAGAGATCCTCTTTGTTTTGGGAAGAATGGTCTAGTTTGTTGCTTGATGGTTGATAGTTGATCTTGGAGCAATTTTGGTAAAGTAACGGTACTTTACCTCAAGAGAAATTTTGATAGAGGTTTATGTATTTATTGTAGTTTTTTAATTATTTGAAGGAAGCCCTATTGGTAGATGGCTTGATCAATTGTGTGATAGAATTATTTATTATGGATAGATGAGTGGATCCTTTTTTCACCTCCTACTCCCCTCCTTATATAGGCAAAGAGATATGGAGGTATAAGGTTCCATATGAGGGTTGGTTAGTTACTATGATGCATTAGCTTTCCATCCATATTAAAATTTGACATGCTATCTTGCACACAACTCCAGTTGTCTTTGTTCAGATGGGAAAGACCTGATTGTCAGTGGTCAATGGTTGAAGGTTAAGGGGGTTAAAAGGGTAGGTTAGTGAGTTGGGTTTAGTAGTTACCTAAAATCACTCAGGATCATGGTTAGAGGTTGGGTAATAATCTGATCTAGGGGTGTTTTGACATCTAAAATCATCATGTGTGGTTTTATAGTGTCTACACAACTCTCCCAGACATATTCAGGGGTGATTGGTTTATCAGGTGTGTGAGTAAACCCTATATGAATGTGCTAGTTTCTTAGATATTTTTTATAGAATTCAAAGTTAACCAAGTAAAGTATGAAAATAATTGAATGGAGAATTTTTATACTTTTATTTTATGTCCATGATGGTTTCTAGATTATTTATATTCCCTAATTAAGTTAAATTGATCATCTAAGTTGGCTAGTCACTAACAAGCCTAATGGTGGAAATAGTGAGAAACCCAAACAATAGTAAGAATATATTTAGGGATGTGTTATCATGAAATAGGGATGAAAAAAAATTTATGGATATTTTTTTCAAGAATTTTAAGACATGTTCATGGTTGATATAAGTTTTTGAGGATAGTGGTTATAGTGAAAAAGTTGCTCACAACTTGACTTGTCTGGCTTAGTGATGTCTATGTATAGTGAGGTTTGAGATTAGTTTTCAAGACCAATATTTCCATTTGACCATATTGTATTTCTATTTGAATATGGTAAAATTATCTCAGAGGATCATTTTCATATGTTGGATGTCCTTAAAAATGGTCATACAGGTGTTGAAGGTCATTATCACCATGACTATTCTTGAAGGTATTCTAGTAGTTCTAAGTGGGTTATTTATAGAAAAGGGTTTAAGTCATTTTGACCTAAGTTTTGATGTATAAATCATATGGTGATGTCCATAATATCATATATATTATGTATACATGTTTTATTTCTATGATTGATCAATTAATTTATGCTTAATCTTTAGTAATTCAAGATAAACTTCCTATAGGTTCACATGCCTAATTGTGAATAGTGTTAATGGTGTGCTTCAAGTGGTGGTTGGAGCTAAAATGTGTCATAGACCTAAGATGAGAATATTATGTGTCTATTTGAGTGGCATATGAATTTTTTCTCTAGTGTTTTATGTTTTAAAATGTTCCAAGAAGACCAAAGGGTAATGTGTACTAATGAAGGCCTAATTGAATTAGGTCTCCTTAAGGCCTAAGGAAGGATTTGGTCCATTTGAGCTATGTCTAACATAATTTAATGATTTATTAATGTTTTTTGAATGTCCTAAGGACTATTTAATATAAAAAATAAGTGGTAAAGTATACATGTCCAACCAAGAGGTGTATGAGCAAGAGCCTAGTATAAGAACAAGGTGCAATAGGCCTAATTATCTAATTAAAATATGAGTGTGTTGAAGCAGAAGATATAATAATTTTAAGAGATAAATGAGGTATTTTATAACAGTATAATGTTGTATAAAAACTATAATGAAGATATATAAATGGTAATTTAGATAAATATCGAGGTCAAATGACCGAATCTATCTTGAAGAGACCTAGTTGAGTGAAGGAGCCTAGAAGACAGTTTGAGAGGGTAGAAAACTATGAAAATATAAATAGGTGGTCATGATCAGTTGGTTGATAAATAATGTGTCCTAAAGGTGATCAAATAAATTAGGTGCATGAGTTGGTTCTGATTTATCTTAGAGGTTGGTGCCTCCTTGTAAGTGGGTGCTTGGCTTGGTGCTCCATGTGAAGTTCATGCTCCACTAACTTTGGAATTTGTCTTATAAGAATGTATTCCATATGTACATATCAGTGATTTTTCTTCCCTTTGAGGGTTTCCCTTTAAAATAAGTTTTGTATGTGTTATGCTCTTGTCTCATGCTCATATAAATGGTTCTTGATGTGTTGCTAGTTCACTATATTGCTTTGATAGTTCATGAATGATAAAGTAAAGTTGTAAAAGTTTTTTAAGACTAATTAAAACCCACATAAATCATTGTGCTTCCAATTTTTTTTATTATATCCTATTCCTTTTAATCAATTCTAACAGCTTGAAGGTGATCCTAAGAAGCACAAGATGTCCAATGATGAAGAACTCTACTATGATGGTGAAGAAGGAAAAGCTAAAGTTGAACTTGAAGCTAAGATCAAAAGTGCCCTTGATTGTTTGAAGTATCAAAATAAGAATATCAAGGAAATTAGGAATCAATTAGAAAGTCTCAATACAAATTTTATATCAAAGGAAGTTAATTATGACCAATTGAAAATTGAGATAGATTTCTTGAAGGTTGAGCATGAGCATCTCATAGACAAGATGATCAAGTCTAAGAGAGAGTGTGATAAGTTAGAATAAGTCAAGAGTACCAACATGAAAAGACAAATTAGGTAGCCTAATGCAATAAAGGATAAGCTATCATGGGACTATGGGAAAAGGAGTAATCAGTCAAGAGGTAAGTACATAAATGTTGTTTACTACATTTGTCATAATTTATGACACATTACAATATTTTTCTCTAGTAGAGTTAAAAGGCCCTTAAGATTAAAAAAGACATATTAAGATCTTTAAATGCATTATAAGGAACAAAAATTAGTATGAAAGCCAAATAAAGTTAGGATGGATCATATTGAGCTTAAGAGTCAAGATGGACTATTTCTTAAGGAGGAACAAAAGACTAAAGAGGATTTTATGCTAACTCAAACTTCCTTTCACATTAAATATGAAGGAATTAAATGGTGTATATATATAATGGTTTCTTAATCCACATGACGTAAGACCAAAATAAGTTCATCTCATTAAAATTAATGCTATAGGAATAGTGAGGTATAGAGATAACATAACTGCTAATATAGTTGTCAAAGGTGTCTTGATTTTGGATAATAAAAAGACCAAGACAAAAAATGTGTTGTATGTATAAGGTTTGAAACATAACCTACTTAGAGTAAGTCAAATGTGTAATTAAGGAAACACACTAACCTTTCATGATATAGGGTGTGAGATAAGGAAAGCCAAATTAGGAAGGCTAATTGTCAATGCTAAGAGGATTGAGAACAATAAATATCTCTTAAATGATATCAAGAAGGAGAGATGTTTCATGAGAAAGATAGATGAAATTTAGCTATGGAAAAAAATCTTATGTCACCTAAACTTTGAAAATCTCATCAATATTATCACTAAGAAGTTTGTGAAGAACATGCCTAAGATCACCAAACTCACAAACATACTTTGCAAGGCTTGTCAATATGGTAAGCAAACTAGAAGAAGGTTCAAGTCCAAGGAGTACTTAACTACAAGACCCTTGGATTTAATACACATTGATCTATGTGGGACTATAAGAATTAAAATCATTTAAGTAGATAGCTACTTCATGTTACTCATTGATAATTACATAAGAATGAGATGGGTTGCATTCTTGAAAGAAAAGTTAGAAGTTATTGACAAATTCAAGAAATTCAATGATCTTGTTGAGAACGAGAAGAATGAGAAGATAAAGTGCCTAATATTTGATATAGGAAGAGAGTTTTCTTCCAATTATTTTTATGACTTCTATGAGGTTCATGGAATAAAGAGATAATTCTCAAGAGCTTAGACACCCCAGCAAAATGGGGTAGTCGAAAGGAAGAATGAGATAGTTCAAGAGATGGCTAAAACTATGCTAAATGAGTCTATATTATCTTATGGATATTGAAAATAGGTAGTAAGCACTAAAATATAAATTTTGAATATAGGATATATAAGGACTAATGGAAACAAGACTCCTTATGAACTATGGAAGGGCAAACTTGGCAATGTGAAACACTTTAGAGTGTTTGGGAGTAAATGTTTCATCAAAAAAGATGATGAATACTTAGGAAAGTTTGATTCTAAATACGATAAATATATATGCTTAGGATAATCATCAATGAGCTTAACCTATAGATGTTATAATAATAGGCTACAAAAGATAGTGGAAAGCACCAATGTGAAGATTGATGATACAATGAAATCACACTCACAATAAAATGACACTTTAGAAAATCTAGACTTCAAGAATGAAGAGGAGACTATAGAATTTGATGAGGAAGAAGAACAAGTTAAAGTGAGACATGAATTAAAAGGACCCTTAAAATATATTCAAAGAGATTACCCTTAATGTCAAATCATTAGCCACAAGAATGAAAGTATGCAAACAAGGAGAAAATTGGTAAGTAATCTAAATCAAGAGAATTTTTCTTTATTATCCAATATTTAACCTAATAATATTATGTGAGAAAGAAAGGAAATTTTTTGGATAGATGCTATGAATGAGGAGTTAGACCAAAATAGAGAAGAATGAGACTTGGGAACTAGTTCCTAGGCCTAAAAGTAAGAATGTCTTTAGCACAAAATGGGTGTTTAGAAACAAGTTAAATGAAGATGGAGAAGTCACTAAGAATAAGGCTAGATTGGTATGCAAGGGATATACACAATTTCAAGGGGAAGACTTTGAGGAGACCTTTGCACTAATAAAAATATTGGAGGTCATCAAATTGTTTTTAGCATATACAAGATTCAAAGAGTTTAAGGTATAGCAGATAGATGTCAAATTTTATTTTTTGAATGGGAATTTGAAAGAAGAAGTGTATACATTGAGCAACCTGAGGGGTTTCACTATCAGATGACAAAGACTATGTTTTTAGATTGAAAAAGGCTCTCTATGATCTAAATAAATCTCCTAGAGATTGGTATGTTAGGTTGGACATTTATTTATTATATTGAGGATTCAAAAGAGGAGTTGTAGATAGTAATATATACATTAAAACATAAGATGACCATTATTTTATAGTAGTTGTATAAATGGATGGCATAATATTTGGTGGAAACAAGGAAAACATGACCAATGACTTTGCATAGGTGATGAATAAAGAGTTTTATATGTCTATGCTAGGATAACTATCTTTATTTCTTGGGTTAAAATCACTCAATTTGAAAAAGGTATATTCATCTCACAAGCCAAGTACATAAGAGAGATGTTGAATAAGTTTGAGATGGAAGAGTGTAAGGCAATTAGTATATCCATGATCATAGTGTGTAAGTTGATCAAGGAAGATGAGTCTTTAAAGGTCAATAAAATTTCATATAGGTCAATGTTTGGAAGTTTGTTATACACCACTATCTCTAGACCTGACATCATGCAAGCAGTAGGTCTTGTGGGAAGGTTTCAAGTAAATCCAAAAGAGAATTATCTGGAAGGATTCAAAAGGATACTCAAGTATCTCAAGGGGACTATGTGGTATGGGTTATGGTATCTAAGAAGCAAGGATTTCAATTTTATATCCTATACAAATGTAGACTAGGCAAGAATTCTAGGTGATAGGAAGAGTACCAGTGGAGGAGCTTTCTTCTTAGGTGGATGCCTAGTTTCATGGATAAGCAAGAATAAACCATTAGTATCATTATCCACTTATGAGGCTGATTAAATTATAGTAGATTCATGTTACACTTAGTTTGTATAGATGAGATAGACTCTAAAATACTACAAGGTGGAGTATGATGGACATATCCCTATCTATTGTGATAATATAAGTGCTATAAGCATCTCAAATAACCCTATCATGCGCTCAAGAACCAAACGCATTATAGTTAGGTATCATTTTATAAGAGAGTAGGTAAGTTAACAAAGTATTAGAATTGAATATGTTTCTACATACGATTAGATTGTAGACATTTTAACCAAACCACTTCCAAAGGTAACATTTGAACATCTGAGATAGGAATTGGGTGCATTTCTTGCCCCTATCAGTAATTAAGGAAGCCAAGTACTTAAGGATAGACAATCATTATCATTATCTAAAAATAATAGGTGAGTTATTTCAAAAAGGTATGCATGGAGATAGGTGAGCATGTTTGTGTTATGTCTCATAAACTCATAGTTCTATATGTTGAGTGTTTTGGTTGCAAGGAGTATGATCCAAGGAGTTACAGACATCACTTTGTCATTTATGTCAAAGGGGGATAAAGACTAGGATGGGTAGATAAGAATGATTAGTTTGCAATATATTTTTACATCAATGACAAAGGGGGATATTATTGAACATTGTTCATTTTTTTGAGGTTTAGCATTGATTTTGTCATTGATGTCAAAGTTTATTGAGAAAGGTCTTCATGAGGTCATTAAAGAATGTAGCTATGAGAGAGGATATTGATAAAGTGTTGAATTCATTTTGAGAGTGTAATACATGTTTGGTATATGTTATTATGACTACATGAGTGATGTGAAGGTTAGAATGGAAGGTCTTTATTTTCAAAGTTGTCAATTACTTGAACTTAGTAAGTGATTTGAGAAGCTACGTGTATAAGATGTTTAGTCTTGCACATAAAGGGTCATGATGGCTTAAAGAGATGAATGAAAACATGCATGAAAGGATATAAAAGGTTTATTGAGAATTTATATGAGGCATTTGAGCACTCATGTTAGTCTCAGGGTGAACTTATAGGGGTAGGACCTACAGACCTAGTCTGCACCTAGACCACTTCTAGACCCTGCCTAGCCTAATGAGGTATAATGGTTTGTTATCAAGACATGTGAAGGATTTATGTATATGAATAATCATGATATAGGTTTATTGAGTATGTGAATGAGGTGGAGATCACATGGAAATATCCATGAAGGTTAGTTTCAATGTCTAATGTGGTTTGTAGGTCAAGATCCAAATAATCAAAGAGAGAAAGTATGGCCTAATTGGGTATGAGGTTCTATTTACAAGTCAAGTATAGATAGGTGAGTGTTTTTAGAGGTATGGTATATTTTTTAAATCATGTTTACAAATTTTGAGGGCATGGTTTGTAAGAAAAGGCATGAACTTTTTTTAAGGTCTCTTGAGTATATAGAATGTAGGCATGCATACTTGAGGACTTTCAGGTGTTCATTGGCACATGTAACCTCTACATAGGAACTTGAGCTATTAAAGAGAGATGGGGAAGGGTACTAGATAATATATCAAGGCATTAGTTTTGGAAATGAGGGGTATTCCTTTATGAAAAATTGTTAACACCAAAATAGTGTTAACCCTCTCTAAAACCATAATAATGACCTAATGTGAAATATATTATTCAAAACAGACTATAATGGTCTCAAATGACTATAAAAACTATTTTAACATGTATTAAACTCTAAAAATCATCTCCAGGTGTGATTGGTTTGTCAGGTGTGTGAGTAGATCCTATAAGAAAGTGCTAATTTCTCAGAGATTTGCTATAGTATTCAAATTTGACCAAGTGAAAGTATGAAAATAATTGTATGGATAAGGTTGATACTTTTATTTTATGTCCATTAATGTTTATAAATATGTTATATTCCCCAAGTATGCTAAACCAATCATCCAAGTTGGCTAGTTGCTTATAGGCCTAATGGTGGAAATAATGAAAAACCAATGTAGTAGTGAGAATACATTAAGGGATGTGTTATCATGAAATAAGGATGAAAAAAAGTACATAAATATGGTGATAATGTCTTATAATACATGCTCATGGTTTATATAAATTTTTGAGGATAGTGGTTATAGTGAAAAATTTGCTCACAAATTAACTTATCTAGATCAGTGAGGTTTGTATATAGTGAGGTTATGAGATTGGTTTGCAAGACAAATATTTCCATTTGAACATATTATATTTATATCTCAAAATGGTATAATTATATTATATGATCATTTTCATGCATTTTATGTCCTTGAAAATGGTCATACAGGTGTTGAAGGTCATTAACACCATGATTGTGCTTGATGGTATTCTGGTAGTTCTAAGTGGGCTATTTGCAAAAAAGGGTTCGAGTCCTTTTGCCCTAATTTGTGAAGTATAAAGCATATTGTTATGTCCATAAGGTAATATATATTCCTTATATGTGTTTTATTTCCATGATTTATCATCTAGTTTATGCTTAATATTTAGTAGTTCAAGATAGACTTCCTATAGGTTCACATGCCTAATTGTGAATAGTGCTAATGGTGTACTTCAAGTGGTGGTTGGAGTTAAAATGTCATGGAATTAATATGAGAATATTAGGGGTAGATTTGAGTGTTATATTAAGTTTTTATATCATTTTTTGTGTTTTAAATATTTCCAAGAAGATCGAAGGGTAATATGTACTAATGAAGGCCTAATTGAATTATGTCTCCTTAAGGCCTAAAGAAGGATTTGGTAAATTTGAGCTATGGCCAACCTAATGTAATGTTTTATTCATGTTTTTTTAATGTCATAAGTGATATTTATTTTAAAATATAAGTGTGAAAGTATGTGTGGCTAAAAAATAGGTGTATGAGCAAGATCCTAGTATAAGAACAAGGCCTGATAGGCCTAATTATCTAGTTAGAATATGAGTTTGTTGAAGTGGAAGATATAGCACGTTGAAGAGTTAAATAAGGTATTTTAGAACATAATAAATTTGTATATAAAATATTATGAAGATATAAAAGGGGTAATTTATATGAATATCAAGTTCAAATTACCTAATCTATCTTGAATAGACCTAGTTGAGAGGAGTCTAGAAGATAGTTTGAGAGGGTAAAAGAGTGTTAAAATATGAAGAGGTGGTCATCATTAGTTAGTTTATAAATAAGGTGTCCTAAAGTTGATAAAATAAATCAAGTATATGAGTTGGTTTTGATTCATCTTGGTGGTTAGTGCCTCCTTGTAAGTGGGTGCTTTCTAAAGCCTAATCAAGTGGGTGTTTGGCTAGTTGGGGTTGTTGCTCCATGTGAAGTTGGTGATTCACTAAATTTGATGCTTCTATTATAACATTATAGTGCATTTGAAAATATCAGTGGGTTTTCTTCCTTTTGAGGGTTTCCAACTAAAATAAGCATTCTATGTGTTATGTTCTTATTTCATGCTCATATAAATAGTTCTTTATGTGTTGTTAGTTCACTATATTAATTTGATAGTTCATGAATGATAAAGTGAAGTTGTAAAAGTTTTTTAAAACTAATTCACCCCCCTTCTCATTCATTGTGCTTCCAACACCAAGAAATTGGGTAAATATATAATAATTCAACACATGAAACAAGGTCCTTGGGAGCATTATAAAATGCTCATTATTGCATTTAAAAAACATAGACATGGAGAGAAGAAAGATTGTTTTTACCATTTGAAGGAGAGCAAGCAAGAAACAAGTAATAAAGTGTCCTTTTATGTCAAAAGATAAACTCCCATTCATGATAATATTGTAGATATTTCTTGAAGATAGATTAGAGTTTATTTTCATGGGACAAAGTCATATTTTGGTGTAAATAATATACATAAAGTGTATTTTGCACCTTTTAATAGATCAGTTTGAGTGTTTTTTGGATCCATATACGTATCCCCCAAAAGGGTGATCTCTATTATCAATTTGGTTTGTGTTTTGTCTATTTATATTAATTTTATTGATTTTTTAAATTAATATTGAACTTGATTTTAATCAAATAAGCCAATTTCATGTAAAAGGAGGGAAATTAAGAAAATTGTTATGAGTACCCAAAATTAAAAAATAGTGAGAATTTGCATTAACTAACAATTCAGATCACATACCCTCAAATAGAGAAATGAAATAAAAATAATAATCAAGTATCTTACCTCACTCTAAAAAATGAATCATTGATTTGATGTGCTCTTAACTTTTGAAATGTGGTTGCTTGATGAAGTTCCATAAAATAATTTAAAAGTGTTATGATTGATTGCTTGATTGATTGATCTCAAATAGATGTAATAAGATGATTATGATTCTCACACATAATGTCATGATGATAATTTGAATGATTTATTCCTCAAAATGGAGGAAGGGATGCCATTTTATAGAATTTTGGTGGGAAGAATGAATGGTTAGATATAATCCAGATTTTATTAATATTTTTGAATTTGGTGGGTGGATATTTAGTCTATGGGTCCAATGCATTCAATGGATTGTTGATAATTTATTAATTATTGGAGGAATTGGTCAAATGATTAATGATTTTCTTAATTCAATGTTGAATGGGTTAAATGTATTAAATGTATTCAATGGAGTTGAATGTCTTAAATGGGATGGGTTGAATGTGCTTGAATGTATTAAATAGGTTTGTTAGAGGGTTGAATGCCTTAAATAGGGGTGTTTGAATGTATTAAATATGTTTGAATTTTTTTTTATGGTTAATGAGGAGGTTATAAAGATTAAATGAGGTTGGTTGAATGGGATGATGAGGTGGATGGCTAACTTTATTATTATCATTTATTTATTTGGAATTATGTGTGTATGGCTTGATTAATTATTAATTAAATTTACTAATATGAATTAGTTAGTTAATTAATCAATGGGAATGTTGATGGGATAGGTGTTACATCATAATATAAATTCATATTTTTAATGATGAATGGGTTATTAAGGATAATCATGAAAGATGAATGCCAATAATTAGTGGACTAGTAGTGACACTATAGTAGCATAATTTAGGTGCCTACATTTTTCTCTATTTGAAAGGGCATCATGATCAAAATAAGCATTAAATTTTCAAAAAATGAATAAAATTAGAAGGAATATGATAAAAAAATTATGCCCCAAGTGGCATGATTGGTTAACTAGATAGATAGATGCCTCTCGAGAGGACATATGAAGTGAAAAGGAGTGAATGGGCTCTTGAAATGAGAAGAAATGGAAAAAAATGAAGGGAAGGTGTTAGGGGGAAAAATTGGGGGTGAAAGTGGGGTGGGGGGTGGGGTGAATCAATAGGAGGCATGCATGAATTTTAAATTTACACTCTTTCTACCTAAGAATTTTATCTTTGACCTTGAAGTCACCAAAAATTAAAACATCATTTTTTGAAATTTTTATCAACTGAGTTTTTTAAATTGAGTCTCATTTTTGTGACACATGGTCTATTAGTTTAGGAATGCAAATTTTATAAAGTTGTTCTGCATATAATAAGCATTTCTAAGCCTACTAAAGAGCTACGTTATTCTTCCACATGTCTAAGGTAAGCCATGTGCCATTATAACCTATATTTGTAAATTATGGGTCTTTAAAACTCATTTGACATGCAAAAATAATTTAAAATTACCACCATGATCTTGTATTATTTTCATATTTCATGTGTAAAGTTTATAATAGTTTGTGTTATGTGGATTTCTTAAGTTTAAATTACATGTGTGGGTTTCCTAAGCTCAATTTTCATGTAAATAACACTCTAAAAGTCTTCCAACTCTTGCTAAACTTCCAAACAATCTTATTCATACCTCCACATGGCTTTCAATACCATATAAGGTGGTTTAAAAGAAAACAAAGGTATTTTTTAGGATTTTTAAATTTGGTATTGATAGTTTGTGACTTTTATATTCTTTTTTGCATGACGTTGGGACTATAAAAAAAAAATTTCATGTAAAATTCCTTTCAAAATACCATGATATCCTTCAAACATTTGCAAATCACTTGTTCAAGCTTCAAAGTGGCTCACCAACTACTTAGCCATAAATAATTATTTTTATGTGAAACTCACCATAAAAGTGGTTTCAAACAAGACCAAGGTAGTTTTTATTAGTTATACAACAATTTCAATGTCCTGCAAGCTTGCAATGTTCTCCATGTGGCAGTCTAAATTGCCATGCAACCTTTCATATGGCATTCTATCCCTTACAAATCACTTTTCTCTTATTTCATTCATGTAAGCATAAAAAGTAGTTCCTAAGGTAGTTTTCTATATATAAAGCTATTTTTAACAAAATGAGCACCTCCAGATCATCAATTTCAACTTCATAGACTTATTTTATATTTTATAGCTTTTACAAACCCATTTTACATGCAAAAGACACTTCAAATGCATGCCATGCTATTTTTTAAATTTAAATAGATTTTTCAAGACTCTCATGTGGTTTTACAAAAAAACATTGACTATTATTTTTTATCTCATGCATGTTGGTGGTTTTGGTAACCTATAGAATAGTTTCAATTTGTTTTAAAGTGGCTCTAAAGAAGTTCTAGCAGCAAGAATTGTTTCACCTACTCTATGTGGCCTTCTTGAGCATAACTTGTATTGTGCATATTTTTAATGTTCATTTTACATGTAAGAAACATCTTCATATATTTCATACCTATCTAAAATTCCTCCTCAACCTTCAATCAAACCACTTATGCTAAAAATAGTTGTTTAATAAGTGGGTTTAGTGTAAAACACATGGTATTGGCTATTAAAAAGTGGTTCACTTAAAAATAAAAACCTATTTTTGCATGATGTGGTATTTAGCAAGACTTTTGGCTTGTGAAACCTTGGGAAGAATATTTTTCATGTAAAATAACCTATATAAATTTTCCATCCTCCTTCATACTCATTCAAGCTCTCACAAGGTGGTTTCAAAGGGAAGTATTCATGGTTTTAGCTACATCCCAATGAAATTTTGGTGAGAAAGGGTGTGGTTTTATACATATTGGTGTAACTTTGAATATTATTTTATAATGGTAGAATTATATTTGCCATTTTTAATTTAATGTAGCTCTTCAAACCTTATCCAACCTTCCTTTCACTCTCCAATGTGTCTATCTCAAACTTGTTGAAGGTGCTTTTAGAGTGTAAATTCATGGTTTTGGTGTGGTGTGGTTTTTCATAGCCTTGTGAGGTTTAAAAATAACTCTTTCAATACTTATATGTGTATTTCATATTATTTAATTACTCATCAACTCCATATTCATCTAGTTCTTCTATTTTGCATGTAAGCCATTCTTAAAGAGATGAAGGTGTTTTTCAAAGACAAAAGCAATTTTTGAATCATATAGTAGGTATTGGTAGTGTACACATATTTTAAATCATCCCATGCACATCTAAAATATATTATTTTCATGTCAACAAATCCAAATAATCATGCTGGGTGGTTTTTTTATTACATGCATGATCACACATCCTAAGAATTTTCATGTTATCTGCGAAGTTCTTGATAGACTTGGCTATGTAAATAGGTTTTAAATTGTAATTTTCATCATTTTATACATTTTAATCTCTATTGAAACTTTTTCTTGTAGATAAACCTATTTTTTATGCTCACCGCCTTTTTGAATACTCTCAAATAAGCATTTGCATGCAAGAAGTTGACAAACAAGTTTGTAGTGTTTTCAAATGTGATACAACATTTTTATTATTCAATTTTTTTTAAAGATAAAGAAAATAATTACATATATGAATAAGTTTTTATAATACTATTTGATCTCATAAAATTCACAAGATTGTACATGTCTTCATGTCTGTTTTACTAAATTTAGTTCTATGCATGCATTTTCTCTCTATATATATATTTTATCTAAAACAATATCAATATAAGTGCTTAAGTTTATGTCCTATAGGCCAACCTATCAAAAATTAAGTTAAAATACATTGGCTAAGATACCATTTATATTTTAGACATAGACATCTAAAATGTCTCTAATAGAAACATGATTCACATTAACATTGATAAATTTTGGGAGAGGATGGACGCCATGAAAGGGAATCCTTTAGGATAATGGATTTTGGATAGTGAACTTGGGCATGTTTTTAATTTTATGATAGATTTTTAGTGTGTATATATATTAATTTCCTTCATGAAGTACTACAATCTAAAGAGTAAGGAAATAAGATATGTGAATAATCAATTACTAGCCAAGTTGGATAGAACTAATATAGGCATCAATTTTGGTATTAAGTCTCATGATGAAATAGTGGAAATCAATAAAAACATTGCTCAAAAGTTATAGGAAAATAGTCATGAGATATGTAGGAAGATGATAAATTAATTTTGGTTGAATAATAGAATAATAATAAATATCAAACATGATAAAAATCTATACATATCTAATTTTAAGGAAGAACTATCAAATATGATTACTCTTCTGAGTAGGGTCATGGGAAACAAGGAAAGAATTTTTTTTCACTAGATGTTTATGTTCATGAGTGTCATATATTATAGTAAATAATTCATTGATTGGGATTTTATCATCAACAACAAAATTCATGAATAGTTGACCAAGTTGGAATCCATGTAATAATTGTATATGACCTCATATTTGGTCTATTCCATTGCATACTTAGAACTTAACCTAGTTTGATGGAACTAAATAAAAACCTCCCTGATGCATTGAATATGAAAATCTACATCAACTCACTTAGGATAAGGGAAAAATTCATTTTAGGAGAGTAAATGATGCATTCTCCATGATGCTAGTCAAGACATTGAACGAAAACCCTATAGCTAGTATTTCCAATGAAGTAACTTCTCTATTCAGAAAATATGTGAGCTACTTCATTTAGTTCCCAAAGTTCACTTATATAAGGATTGGTAGATCTTAAGGTGTTCTTATCATACTATTGAGATATCCTGGTGATAAAATTATTTTGATTGAGCTTTACATGTAACTCAATGAAGTGAAAAGAATGAATCAATTAACATATCAAAGGGATAACCTTTCCTATCATCCATGGATATTTCATCTAAAAATAAGAAAGATATGTTTCCAATATTGAAAATTCACTAGGGGACTTTTTGATGAACTTCACATGAGGAATATTGATTTTGATAGTAGGGTTTGATGAGAAAAAATCTTAGAATAGGCCCCAATTATTCTCACATTCAATAAATGGAAGGCTATCAGGAGGACTACAAAGATGACTTTGAGGTTATAAAAATAAATTGGTTAAGGATGAATTTGAAATATATGAAATCCTTCATATTTGAATGGTGTAAAAAAAACTTGGAAGATGATGGCACTATCACTTTAGAAGATATTTTCTATGAAATGATTCACCTCGTATCCATACCTTCAATCAATTGGTCAATAAGAGAATTGTTAGATATTTTAGAATGGATGTAGACCATGATAGAAAGATAAAGAGATTGGTATGATATAAAGGTGAGATAATATACTTTATTAAGTCATCCAAAATATGAAATAACTTCAAGAGGGAACTAATATACTTATTCTACTTTGAATGCTCAATCTTTTGTGATAAAAATATTCATAAGAAAATCTAGTTTGTCTATCATAGGAGGAGGATATGGAGAAAATCATAAAATAAAAATAATACTAAATAGACATGTGAGTATGATCTACCAAGGGAAAAAACTCCAAATCAAGATGCTCAATCCATCTAACACTGAAAATGTCATACAATAGATTGATCTTTCAATATTGATTGAAAACACCACTTAATAATTATTGTCCTCTGATTTGGGTTCAATACCCTTTCCTATTGTTACTATCATTGTAGTGTCTTAATCACTTCCATTTTATTCTCCACTTCCACCATCATCATTAAAATGTTTTGTTTCCACCTCCACCTCCCATTTTAACTATGAAACAATCTATTACTCATCCATAATCAATTTAACCTAGATATATTCTTATATCATCCTTGTGATAGTCATATTAATTGCTTCCCTTGGTTTCTTCAAGTAATCAATTGGATACTTCATAGGGAGATATGTATTATTCATGGGTAAAGTATATAATCAATAATAAAAATCCTACATTCACACTAATAGAGATTGATTTTGACATTATTGCCAATTTACTAAAAGGTCTTCCAAAAAATATAAAGTCAAAGACTACTTTGAGGTTGATGATTGATTATTTAGGTGCACAATCTGTAGATATTGACCAACCTCTTCTAGAAAAGAATAAGGATGAAATGACTTTGGCTGATTACAACATCAACAAGATTGATCTTGGTGAATCAAATCCTAAAGGAAATATTCATAATTTTAATGTGACTATAACCAAGTTGATCTAGATGATAAAAATGGATGAAAACTCAAGAACAATTGGAGTATATAGTATATACACTTTATTTTTACAATAAACATATCTTGAATATAGGTGAAACATATTAGAAAGTGATCATTGTACCTACATCAAACTCTTCCAAAACACAAATATAAAGATTTAAATTTAAGATTGATAAGAAAATTATTGCCAAATTAGTAGGTATAACAATCATGGTAAAATTATGGAGTCCTCAGTTGAAGATCTACTTATTGATAGTTTGAAATTTCTTGATGATAATTGAAGAATATATGATCTCATCAATTCTAGTCAAGTGAAAAAGAGAAAATTATAGTTTCCAAGAAATAAATGTAATTACGAAATAGCCTAATTAGAGAATTGAGAGATATGGTTGCAGTGGATGAGAATTCATTGGTTTTAGAAGGTATCCTTGATAAATCTAAAGATAAATATTTATGTTTATGGGCTCAGTGTGTGAATTATAATATTTTTACTATGTATGAAGCTTTGAAAGACTTTCAATGTCATGAAAAATGTTGTGATGAAATGAATCTATAGGTACATTACAACATTTAGACCATTCATTGTGAATTGTTGAATGAATATGAATCGAAGACATATATAACCACATAATTGAAATAATCATTTTATAAGATGGTAAAAGAGGAGTTGTTTGGAACATAAACATTTAACAAATAATTTTAGTAAGCTAAGAAGTATCCATTATGCAATCAAATATTTCACTCTAAATTTATCAAGAATTTTCAAAGGGATCGAAGAGGCTACCAATGCATCATATGAGTGTCTTGCATGTTTATCTCATAAAATTATTCATACAAGAGAAGGCATTGTCTATATTTATTAAAGGTTCAAAATTTATAGGTTAAAATCATTAAAAAAAGAGTCAAATATAGTTAAAATAGTTGAAAAATGTCCCTCTCGATAAAAATCTTGTCTTCTTATTGATAACCACTAAAACTTACTTTTTATCTCTCTAACTTTCTATTTCTCCATTACACTTTTTTTAATCACTTAATAATGTTATGTTCTAATTTTTAAAGTTGTAAATGAAAATGTAACAATAAACTAGAAATTAATTACCTAAAAGGCGGTTATGTAGGTGGTTATTAGGTGGTTAAAAGGTGGTTTCACCCTCTTAATATAAAAATATAGGTTTTATACATTGTAATAGGGCTTTTTGACTCATAAATAATTTTTTTCAAAGGAGAAAGAAGAGATCTATATTTTCAACTCAATGAAGAATAAATAAGAGAGGAATTCTTAAGACTTTGTTGTTAAATTATTAGATGATTTGATGTCCTTTATATAGAATATATTAGAACCTATATAAGTAATTTAAAATCAAGAAATTAAATGAAAGTATGGAAATAATTTTAATTTATTTCTTGTAAAGAATACATGGTTGTTTAAAAGTATTTCTAAGCTCAAAATCTTTGTGGTGTATGGAATTCATTTTTATGCTAGGAACTTGTCTTTTTTGCCTTTATGAAAAAAATAATTTCCATTGTCATTCTATAAAATATCAAGCAGTTATAAAAATTTTCTATGTTTAAATTTTTAAAATTACCCTTTTTCTTTCCTCTCCACTCTCCTTTCTCTCCTTTCACCTTATGAAATTATTCCTACCTTTTCTATTTTAATTTATACAACCTTTTTTTACTTTCAAGTTAAAAGTACAAAACCCCCCATAAAGACACATTTTTATTGTAAATATTTCCATTTCTATTTTTTTCTTTGCTTTTAAATAAAAGTAACTCCACCTTCCAATAGGAAAGGGAATTTTTCCCCACAATATTGACTAAAATCCTTGATTTATCTCATTGATAAAAATTTTAGCCAACAATTTTGGTGCCCACAATGGAGCATGTCTTTGTGTTTTCTATGTGACCACATATAAATCATTTCCCACATGAGTCTGTTAACAACTCATGGGCCATTTCAACAACCATATATTAAGTGGGATTAATCTAGATAACCAAATATCAATTATGATATCATACAATGTGCTTGGGAGTGTGACGAGGTTAGTGTTTCTCAAATTTAGATCATTTTAAAAATATTGAACTTGGAGCTAGACCACATATAAAGAGCATAAAGGATTCATGAACATAGATTAACTCATAGAGATAATCAAGTATACCAAAATATTAATCAATAAACTATGCATATGAATATTACTATGAGTTGAGATCCTAATCATCAACCTAATCTAGATTGAATAGAAGTTGTAAAAGAATATATTACTTCAAGTCTCTAATTTATCACATGCAACAACATAACAAGTTATGCCCAATTCAAAACTATCACTATAGTAATAAACATAGAATAATATCATGCCACTATTGTTCAAATAACTGAAAACATTGTTTCAAGGAGACAATTAATAAGATAAGTGAGAAGATCAGTTTATATAGCTTCCTAAAGATATTCTATAATAATAAATTCTTCTCATGACTATCCCAATAGTTTAAGCTTTAGTACTTAAATTGAATCTCAATTAGTTAAGTGAGACACAAGAGGACATTTATTTTGATTTTCAAGAATTTATGTGGGATAATAGAACTAGTGCATCTCAATTTTAGAGAGTTGTTGAAATATTATAAGAAGAAGATTATCTAAGGAAATAGTTGTGTGAAGAACATAACAAAGAAGATGAACTCAGAGAGCACTCCAAATCCAAATTTCACCTCAATGATAGTAGTGTTCCTTCCAAAGTAGTATAAATATGTAATAGAGTAAGTAAATATCAAAGTAACACATATCCCTTATATTAGTTACCAGAGATTTTTGACTTTAAGTTAAATCCTAAAAAAACAACTAAAATCAATAAATTATTTTGTCTCCCATCTAGTCTCATAAAAATAAAATAGCCACAAGGTGGTTTTATATTAAGTCAATTTCTCATTATCTTAGGTAATTTTCTTCTTTTTAAATCCATTTTTACAACCATGGTAGTACTATGGGTAAAGAAATCAAGCCATTAGCTCTTGGGTAGTTACATGAAATTCTAAGGGTTCGTGGAAGAACTTCCTAATTTTTTAAAAGTGGTCATGAACAACTTCCAAATGAAAATATTTCATCCTTATTTATGGCATGTAGAATATTAAGTATGGAACATGAATAAATTTTAGTTATATTTTTCAAATAAAATCTTAAAAATGGAGTAGCCTATTAGTTCTAACACCTCCCTTCATGCTCCATCATCGGTTGGGATAATATGAAAACTAAGTTTGAAAGCAAATTCAAACTGGTAGAACTCATGCATTACTTTCTCAACTCACATAAATGAAAAATGAAGCATAAAACCCCATGTGGAAATTCATATCCCAGTTAAATAAGCTACTCAAAAATATATTGGCAACTGCTAATTTGATAGATGAGAATCAAAAATATTTCCTTATTAATTCACAATTGTAAGAAGTGAGTTATCAGTTAAGGAGAGCCAAAGTAGTTGATTTATATGTAGTTCAAACATTATATATTTATGTACAAGAAAAAATGATAATGGCCAGGAAACTAAAGAATAAACTTTAAAAGGTAAAAAATAGAGTTTAAATCAATTTTTTATTGAACAACGTCTATAAAAAATGGCTAACAATATAACAAAAATGAAGAAGCAAGTACCTCAAAAAGCTAATGTTCCTCCTTATCAGGACATTATTAAGAGAAAATATGTGCCTTATCAAGGGAATCATCCTTTATTGTAAGCTCCTCCATAAAATATTGCCATAAAATCACCTCTGAATTCAAATACAAATGCTCATGTAAACATTGTTATGGAAACAAAAGATATTTTTGGGTATGAATAAATAAAAGAAGAAATTGAAATATAAAATCTAGATCTTCAAGAATTTGAGATTGAAAAATTTGGTGGTGACTCCACTAACCCATACTTATAATATGATCTAGTTAAATATTAATATGATGATACCATTGGTATATGAATATTCAATCATTTGTAGTCTTCATCAGAGCCCAAAATCATAAAAAGAAACAATAGAGAAATAGGGAAAAACTCCAAAATTTATTTTTTTAAGAGGAATTACATCACCTGAGCAAGTGAAAGGAAAAAAACCATTGAAAAGGTATGTGAACCTCTCAAAACCACTTCTGGTAGTCATCCAAAACTTAATTTTTCTACTAAGAATGATGAAATTATATCCCAATTCATTGAAAATGTTTCCCTAACTAGTTTAGTAGATTTTGACATAATTGAACTCATGAATAAAACCAAAATTAATATGTCCCAACTTGACTATATAAGATGAAAAATTGACTAATTATATATGCCATTATATTTTATCAAAGGTGAAAACCTTAGTGTAAAAAATATAAATGCTAAATGTATACTTATGACCCCATATTATTCTAATGATTTGAACTCCATGGATGTTGCCCCTTCCAAGGCTAGTCAATTTAAACCTTTTTACATTTACTTGTTCCTCAAAGAGTTTAAAGTGAGTAACTATATAACTGATACTAGATCTTATGATAATGTGAGGTTAGATAAAGTTTCACATGCCATAGGTCTAACTTGTACTAAAACCTTCATTCAATTTTATTCCTTGGAAGTAAAATAGGTACCCTTGATTGATCATATCAAATATGCCTAGGTTGGTTTCGTCCCTTTTCCTCAAAATAGAATAAAAATGACTATCCTAGTGGCAGATATCCCAAATGCATATGACATCTTACTAGGAATAATCTTATACAAAGAGTTGAGTGGTGAGATTCAATTAGATCTATCTCAAATTATGATTTCAATCAAAGGGGTTAAATAATGTTTGGAGCCTGAATCAAAGATTAAATATGAAATAATAGGGAATTATATACTCATATCATAGGAGGATTTGATTATACTCGAGGTGATTGAAATTGATCCTAATGACATTTGAACACTTGTTGATGAGAATTGTTCTTTAGTTAGTGAAGGTGCATGAGTAATTTAATATATCCAAGCATGAGAGTTTTTAATTTATTATAAAATTTATAATTTGAATTCACTAACAATACTATCGAGTATGAATCTCTCTTACTTGGTTTATAGGTTGCTGAAAAGATGAGAATCATAAACTTGAAAGTTCTGGGAGATGTAGAATCGGTTGTAAGGAAAATTAAAGGTCAATATTAGGTAAAGAATGATCACTTGTAGCATTACCAAAAAAAGGTATGGGAAAATATAGAATCATTTTAATCCTTTTCCATAACAACCATCCCAAGAAAAATTAATGTAAAAGCAAACTCGCTTGTAGTATTTTATTATTTGTTGACTCCACACTAATTTATCCTTTTTAGGATTATGAAATGTGATCCTACGTTGATAAAGAATTGAGTAATAAATTAGGCAATAAAATAATATAGTATCAACAACCACTTCAAAATAATTTATTTATTTTAATATTCTATAAATAGTAATGAATTAGAAAATGTGTACTTAGCTAGAAAAAATGATTGAGATAGACAAGTAGTGGGTTGGGAAGTCATACAGGAGTAGGGCAGAGTGTTGTCAGTAGAGAATAGGTATTAGGACCCTATTCAAAAAATAACATGACCCTATTTGACAATAACACTCTCTACTATTTACTTTCTATGTAGCGCTAATGACCCTATGTAGGTGAAATAGTGAAACTACGAGTAGACCTTCCCTCTATTATGGGAAGCTTAAGCTTATATGATTGATACTTGGATCATGATTTGTTATATGGTTTGACTAATTTCACTATGAAATCATAATCCTCCATGCTTTATAGGATTTTTTATGAATACAAGTGGAAGAATAGTGGAATTAGTAGGGTAATCTAGGCATGACCTTAACACCCCATGCATTGAGTGCTACCTACATACCAATACCTCAAAATGGGATCAAGCCTGATGTAGTTCTCCTGATCTAAGTACTGATGCAAGTGAGAGTGATGCTATTATGCTTGACTATGAATTCAAATTTGAATGATTAAAGTCTTAATTAAGATTGGAAACTTGAGTAAAACTGAGCTTTGGGCTATTGTAGATTGATGTATGTAGAAATGTGGGTAAATAGGGATCAATAACCTTATTTTACATAAATGTTTATGAGTTTACTCATGATAATTTATAATTATATAATAAATTAATGAGAGTGGTTTTTATATAGTGTTATGATGCTTATTTAGACATTAAAGGAGTCTAGACCAACCCTAAGATGCTTCAAAAAGTGGAAAGATATCTATTAGGGGAAAGGGGAGCTAAGGGTCAATAGTGTTGACCCCTTTTCCAATATCACATTGCATTATATACTAATTGGGTTGTGTTATTATCAAGGTAGCTACCATGTGTGAAAAAGGATCTGGGATGCCTAGGTGATGACTCAATGTGACTCTTTGTATATATGGGCATATGCTAGATACACATAAAGCAAGAAAATAACCAAAAGAGGCTTGAAAATAGGTCTAGGGATAATCTAAGGATAGGGTAGTCTCAAGTGACACTCATTGAATTAAATTAAATTTTATATGACTACATTTACCCTCCTTTATTCTAGAGATACAGGAAAGCAAAATGATTAAGATAAAAAAAAGAGAAATGTACCTAGACTTACCTATGAGGCAAAGCCAATGAATATGGGTATGAGTCTATGAACTGTGCTCCATTGTGTGTCCTAAAAATGAAACATATATGAATCAGTTGTTAATTAAAAAATATCAAAAAATAAGAAAAAACTAATTAAAGAGATGTGAGAGAGGAAAGGAATGAATATAATTCATTGGGTACATAAACCAATGCAAAAACTTGTTGAAATATTATGTGTGTAAATGGTGATCAGATGATGAATAACTTAGAATGAGCTGATGGCTTGGCCAATCCACATATGTGGGTGACTCAAGAACTCAAGCTATCCTTGACTCCATCATTTCCCACCCCTATTTAGTGGATCATAATATGTGAATAACATAGATTGGATTGATGACTTGTCCAACCCTCTTATGTAAGTGGCTCAATAACTCAAGTATAAATTATACCTACTATACCTTTATGATAACTCAATTTTTTTTTAAGGCTACTATAAAAGATCATGGTGGGTGGACTATAGTGCACTACACTTCTGGTAGTGTACTGCACTTTTGTCTAAAAGTGTTGTTTCTAAGAAAAATTGAGACTAATCTATGTATGACTAGATTTTATTTTATTTTCCATAGTCTAAGCTCTATAATCTATCTAAATGATAAAAAATATGTTTTTAGTGAACTAGGCTGGCTTGATCTCTATGATAAATCCCTATGAATGCCCCCTCTTTTGATGAGAGTTGTTGAACCTCTGTAATAACTGTCATAAAAAGAAAAGGTAGGCATCATGTGTGTTAAACTAAAAATATATGAAATTTTCATGATAAACTAATATAATGTGTATACATGACATCATAATGTAAAATAGATTGAGAATAAGTAGGCAATATATGATGTATGCTAGACCTAGAATCCACAAGGTTATAATCTGAGTAAACTACTTAGGGGGATGAAGCATGCTATCAATCAAGGTAACCAAGAAGGAAGGGGAGATGCATGAGGTTCCTCATGGTATCAAAAACTATATGTGAAATCAACAAGAAAGAGAAGGAATGTGTCATAGCCATGATGCATACATGAAAGTATACATACAAATATGTTAGGCATGAAAATTAAGTAAATGGGACACAATACAAGGGACATGGGCACATGTCACTAAGTTTAAGAAAAGGAAAAAACATAAGGACATGTTTAAATGTTTACATATGCAAAATAACATGAAATTTTGGCTTAGATCCATATGGAAGAACATGTTAAAATGTCCACATGCACAATCAAGAAGCATACACAAGGACATGGGCACATGTACAAATCATAAAAGTAGTGAAAGGACAATGGCATATTCAAATGTAATTGAGTAGATGTAGAAATAAAGATATATAATATAATTTAGACTATTAAAGATAGAAATTAATGTATGCATAATCATATGGTACACATCCATATAAGAGCAAAGATATAAATACGTTGAGTCTATAGTAATAATAGTCGACAAAAAATCAATGTAATATTAGATGATCAATATCAAGATATAATCATTACTTAATCTATGATATGGAGTATTGAGATATATAAACTATAAATAAAAAACTATGTGTGTGATGTCCCCAATGGGATAATATATCAATGTTGAATCAATATATATGTGTATGTTCCCATGATGGGTAGATATTATCAAATTTGGATTTGTGTAGAGGACCAGAGTCCTGTAGTAATCTACAAACACTCAAAGGGAACAAGTGAATCATGTATGAATGATAAAATTGACTACACTAACATAAATAACATATGTTGTACCTAGAAATAGAAGGAATGTACACATGAAAATGCATACAATATATTATACCCAACATTACTCTTTTCTTTGAAAGAAGAATGGGGACCCATTTTTTATGATTTGTCCTTGTTTGTCAAGTCTTCCTCTATGTAGACATGCAAATATTATGGGATTAATCCTTAGTCATATCACTTGGAAGTAAAAATAATCATATTATATATTTTTTGACTAACTTATTAATGCATTCTAGGAGTTCTTATACTATGCAAGTTTTAGGACTTTGGAACTATTTTTCTTCAAGAATTTTATTTGGGACTTGTTTATCATAAATTTTGTTTGAAATATTTGTTCTAAATAGTCTTTATCATAGTCTCTATATCAAACATTTTGTTTGGAGTTTTGTAACATACATTTTGTTCAGACATTTTATTTGAATGATGTTTTGAAGTACTTGGTTTTTATTTATAACTCCCTATTTGGGATTTTTGATATCAAAAATTTTGTTTAGAGATTTTCATCAAAACTTTTGTTCAAGAATTTTCATCAGATAATTTTTTCAAAATAATCTTCATCATATTTATATGCTTCAGATCTTTTGTTCAGACATTATGTTTAAACATTTTTCTAAGGGATTTGGTATTTGGGAATTTTGTTCAAGCTTTGTGTTTAGAGCCTTTGGTTTAAAATTAATTGTTGGATTGGTCCTACAACTAAACCTGACTCCTGACTATTGAAAGCCTACTAGACTTAGCCAACAAAGTAGAACTACTTCCTGACATTTTACAAAGAATGTAACCTACCAAATAAACTAATGAGATTTGAATTATGCAGGGAAAAACAAACATATGAACAATGGAAATTAAAAGTGCATGATTTAAAATTGAATACAAAAATCTATATCAATTATGTGTGGCCATCAATGTGTTCATTTAATCACAAGAAAATTCAAACTCAATTCCTACTCTACAAATAAAGCCCTAGCTACCTATGAATATATTACAAATAAACAACTAGTAGAAAGGAGTTTTCATGGTACACAAAAATAGACTTTCAACACACCATACAATTACAGTGGATTCATCATTCAACAGCTTCATAGAATTACTTCCACCATCCTCATTCTCCATCAAGGATTCTACAGAGTTTATAAACATAGTGTTTAACATAATAATATTTGATAATAGGTATGCTAAATACTCAAAATTATGGGATGTCATTAATGTTTTCGATGCATTTTCACATTAATGAAATATATCACCTACACAATGCCAATTAGTTACATACTTTCTCTTAAGAGAAAAATACTACACTTCACAACAACCAAGATTGAGGTTATGCCCTGCATCAACCTATAATGGGGCTTGTTATTTGATGGAAAGATTACAAAAGATGCCTTCTTACATCACAAGGATCACTAGATGGTCATATCCTACATCACTAGTGATAATTTCCAAATGTACTTATCTTTATCGATTCTAGATGCCATATTTGATAAACATAGGTTGGTAACATAGAACAACCATAATTTAATTGAGAAAGTTTTGAGCTCATCGATTATTCTTAGAGAGACTATGGTCCTAAATGGAAAGTATCCCACCCCCATTAGAAAAATCAAAATGGGGGTTCATATTGGGATGGCATTATTAAATAGATTGTATGGCATGCCAAGTATCCATTTTCTCCACCTAGATTGGGTGTCATTACTAGATATGCTAATGACTAATGACCTAAATTTTGTCATGGGAGAGATAATCAGTCTTAAGTTAAAGGAGTAAGTTATACATAAAATCAAGTGTCCCAATTTAATAAGACATTTTTATATGATGTCTTACCTTCTAGATGTAATAATGGGCACAGTGTATAGGGACCTTGGGGAGCTTTGGATACCAACTATTGACTGTATAAAGAATCATATTTGTGATTACTATCAATTTATGCATATAAAAGTAACATGACCCAAAATACTAAGAATGTATATCCATAAATATGGTAGGAAATTCATGAGGCCCCACTGCCCAGAATTAAAAAGAGCAAAACATATACACTAGATCCTTGGGGTGATTACTAGTTATAACCAGATTATATGATGATCATGGTTGCTAGCTATAAGGTCCACTTTCTATGCCTCCCCAATTATGTTCTAGATAATCTTGTAGAGTAATAAATTGCATATTGACACTAGTGGAGTGTTGAAGAGGATTTGATAAACAAAATAAAGGAAGATCTTATGGATCTCACATGATCATAGACAAAACGTGTTATATAATGAAGAAGTATTTTGGGGATGTGGGAAATAAGAGGAAGAACTATCAATTGCCTAACTTACCACATAGAGATTGGGACTCCCACAATTGGATTCAAAAGTATATCCAGGGCTTTGGTATTCCATACCAGCATGTTCTCTATGATCATGAATTTCTATTCTTAAAATAAGGATGACACCCAAGTATTATAAATGGAAAAACTTGTAGGCCTTAAAAAGGATCATTTGAGGATTATTCATCAAGAGCCATCAATTTTAGTTAAATAAGTGCATACTAGGCTCCCATCACCTAGAAGATGGGTTACTTTAAACTTCTGGGTCAATACACCCCAACAACAAATAGAGATACAAGAAGGACCTACCCAAAAAATTCCTCTACTATTAAGGGCTATTAAGAAAGAGCTCAGGTTGAGTGAGATTGATCCTAAGGGAGCACAAGAGGATCTAATTGACTTGGATTCCTATGATAAAGAAGGCCATGAGCACCCAATTGCATCACCATTTTAGACATATACATTGAAAGAGGTGAATACTACCTCAATTTAGTGAGCCTCCTCCCCACCATTAAAGGCTACTATTTGCAATAAGAGGAATCCAAGGGTTCCTCCCCTCATATACAAACTAATAATTGATCAACCATAGGTCATACCTTTAGTTCCCCAATAGCTACCAGAAGAGCAAGAAGTAAATGAAGAGGAGGAATTAGAAAGAGCCAATGCACTAATCTTTATAGTTGATAAAGGGAAGTCATTGAGTAAAGATGATAAATTAGGTAAGAAGGCTCAACCTTTAGACCCATTCTTCCTAGGTTTCCTCTTTTGTTCCCCTTTTTGGTTTAGTTCCCATTAGTGTTATTTTGAAAACCCCTTTTCTCACTCTAAAAGTGGAGGATGTTGCCTCTACCCCTATTATTTCAATTTCCCCCATTGTTATCTTAAAAACCCCTTTTCTTACTCTAAAGGGAAGATGTTTCTCTACCATTATTGTTTAAATTCCCCTCATAGTGCCAATCATGTTTATTATTTCCACCACTACTGACATTCCCTCTGGGACTACTATAGTTTAAAACATGAAAAAGAAAATGGCCTCTAAGAAAATTGAAACAACACCAACCAGTTCCCAACTCCATGTCTCTTCCACACAAATCAACATTCCAATGCCTTCTACAAGTTAGTCCCAATATACTACTATCATATCCTCAGGGAAGGATAAAAGAGATAAGCAAGTATATATAGTCCATCCACTTCCCTAATATGGAGGTGTGGATTGGTTTAAAATCATTTGGCCCTCCCTTCCTAACATAATTATCAAAGGAGTCAAAAAATAGTCAATAGAAGATTTAGAGGTGGAAGATACAACTAAGGATACATAATCAATAGAACCAACCCAACTAGTTATCCCATCATGGGTAGTTTATCTTAGATTGAAGGCTTCTCGAAAGCCTAATTTAAAAATTATAGAACTACCATCAATAACCTCTTTGTTTGATAAGCCCTCAGGAAGCATCTAGAGAGTTAGGAAGAGGAAATTAGAGGATGAAGCTAGGAGGGATATTATTCTTGAATAAAATTAAGAAGTATATGCCTTATCCAAAATGAATAACATATAGGTGGGGTAGTCCCCTTACATAGAATATTTCATGTCTCTTACTTAAACTCACAAGGATGTTATGATAACATTACATAAGGTAATATAAATGGAAAGGAAAGAGACAGAGAAGGAACTAGAACAAATTAAAGAACAACAACAAATAGTCCACATTCTAGTAGGAATTGAGATAGAAGTTTAGGAAGCTACATAAAAATGTTACAATGATCTAGAGGCTATTGAGGTAATGAGGGAAGAATTAGCCCCCAATATAGATATGACACATCAATTATTTAATTCTTTAGAATAAGATGAAAATAAATTAAAGTTATTGATTCCTTACACTACTAATAAGGTATATAGCCATTTGGACTTAATGACACCATTGGAAGCATCAACCACCCTCAATTTGGTGGTGATTAGAACATAAGAATTTAGGGAGTGGGTTACCAAAACTGGGGAAGTAATGCCCAAATATCAAGATCATGAAATTCTTATCTTGTAGATCTTAGATGATTTGAAATTATCTAAGGTTAAGGATGCTAATAAAAAACTTATTAGTAGAATTAATTTTAATCAAATCATTTAGGAAGCATCTAAGAATTTTAAACAAAGTCTACATGGATTAACACTTGAGGATATTGAAGCTCAATTGAGTTTTTCAAGAAATAAAGTAATGAAAGTTGAGATCTTTAAGATCAACTTCTAAAATACAAAGGTCGAGCATGCAAAACTCTTAGAGCAAGTTAACAGGGTACATAAACCCTCATTAATCATCTTAGACATCATATGGTAACAACATGATGTGGGTCACAAATGTTATATTGATTTGGAGGCAAAGAAGAAGAAGAAGAGTAAAGTTGTGATATCTAATTCAAGGCCAACATCGACAGTGATGACTCCCACAAAAGTTAATGCATCAATGCAAATGTCCACTCAACATTAGTTAAAAGGGCCAATTTTATGCATATCAATTCAATATAGTGGTGTCAGTTTTGTACTCATGTATAATTTTGTTAGAACTTGAATAGAATATTTCATAAGTTATTTGTAACCATGCACATGTTGCATTGTATTGTAAAGGCTAACTTTAATTTTTGATAAATGTAAGTTAACTATATGTATAAATTACATACAAATTTAAAACTAGAGTTAGAATTGAGGTTCTAACTATCTCATGTAATCAAAAAATTTGCATGCACTTGGAGGATGAGGTATCCCCTCCTAAAGTCTATTTAAACATATGTAACCCTCATTTTCAAGGGTTGGAAAATTCAATATAGAATCAAAATCAATTTTTGATTGTTAAAAAATGTGTTCGCATATTTTCTCTCCAATTCTATATAATTAGGTTATATCTTTTGGGTTGTTGGATTCAATAATTCTTAGTGTGAAAAAATGATAAATAATTATTATTGGTATAATTAATATGCTAGTTTTATATGTGCGAAATCTATTGAATAATTAGAAATTATATTGATCATTTTCAAATAAGTTAATTGTCTCATATTTCTAAGTGTGTAGAGGTGTTTTTAATGATATAGTATTATGTGTATGTGCAATAGCTATCTAAAATACCTCATGGGTCTGAGTCATAATCTTGTAATTAAGGGTGTGCAACAGATACTCTAAAAGGAGTAACCTCTGACTAAGATCTTTGAGTTTCCTATATCAAACTATCTTAGACTACTTGACCATATTTATTTGTGTATGTGCAACAACTTCTAGTAATAAACATTGGTTATAAAAGCACTTGTCCACTTAGAATCTAACTTAAAATGTGATTCTTGAATCCATAGAGTCCTTTTTTATGATATAACATTCTCTCTATTTTTTAGTTTATTTTTGAGATCTATCGAATCTAGATTAGCAACCACCTAGCCACCAACTTGCCTAGTTTTTAATTTATTTTAAAAACCATCCATTCATATGTAGTCCTATTTAACAACCTACATGCCATTCCTACTATTACATCACTTAGTTTTTAAAATTGCATACCTACAAGTCATGCCTTGGAGTGGAGTTTACCTCCATTGAGATCCTAAAATGTTAGAGGCTACCTCATTATGAATTGGTGTGCATACAAATTGCATCAACATAATCTAACATTTGAATTTTATAATAAATATTTGAATGTTTTTGTATTTTTGAACATATTACATTTTTTTATGTTTTTTGAGTATAAGCAACATGAAACTAAAAATATGTACAAGTAACATGAGAACTTACTAACTGATGAGTCTTATAAGAGACTCACTATGAAGGTAACCTATATCAAGTAAAGGAAGAGTGACCACACATGATGTGTGAGAAAGTATCTAAAATATAAAAACCAAATGAATTGAATAATCTATGTCTAAAATTGACTATAGAGTGTGGATATGAATCTATAGAGATGATTGAACTAGCATGTGAACTATGGGGATCTTAGGAACCCATCTAGTAGAACAAGTTATAAATAGCATGGATGCTCTATGCAGAGTACTTTGGGGACTCAATAACAATGATTTGGGTGGGAATGGGTAGAGAGAGGTTCTATAGAATCCAAACCATGTCTCTAACATAGGGGTATCTATAATAAAGGTCTTCATGGGAGAATGTGTATATGTGGTAATGATGTAGAAGTAGACCTCACCTACTCTAGTGGATCAACTAATATCTGAGGTGTGCTAATGGAATTTGTATTTAGAGTTATTAATGGTGACTATTGAGTAACTAGATATGGATTAGTAAAGGAACTCATATGGAATGCCCTCAACCATAACAACCTGATTAACATGTATATACTTAATACATATATGTATGGTGCAGGGAATGGCTCAAATATATTATATCCAAGGCCTACCCAAAAATATATCAAATGTTTTAGTAGTAGTAAAACTATGCATTTGGTGGCCACATATATGGGCCCAACATGTGTTAGAAGTATGATATCCCTAATGGAGCTTTGGACATGGACACTAAATCCATGAATAACCATATCTATTAAATAAATATATTGATATAAATAGCCCAAGTGATGCATAAGTGTAATAGTACACATATTAATGCTTGACACGTTGTCAACCATGACACTTTGAATATGATGATGATTAATGGAAGCTCATATAAAGAGTGCATATAAATTTGAGTCATCATTAATGATCTCTTATTCTAATAAATTGATAAGAGGCCTAGCTGGCACTATATTATGATACATACCAATGATATTATGTATAGGGTGTGTGTCCTTTATATGAGTATGATAAGATATGGTGGTGGATTTTCTTGAGAAGTATAATAAACACCTAAAGTGTCTATTGTCTCATTATCTATATGTTTTGGAAGTGGATCATAAAATATTATCATTAATTTTGATTTAGTTGGTTTTGCTTTGGGTGTTTCTATAGATTTTTTCACATCAATGATATTATCATCTATCAAATCTTGGTTCTTATGTTGTAAGATGATGCAACTATTTATAATATTGTAAAGGGCCTTGTGATAATCATAAATTGCATTAGAATCTTAATTATTTGGAAGAGGCTAAGTCATATCAACCTATTTGATAGGAGGTAGAGATATTACATTGCATTTTAATTTTTTTTGGAGAACATGAGTTGGTAATTCAAGAAGTTTTGTAAAAGGTCTCCTTGAAGGAGCTGATAAAACCACACGAAGAGCTAGTTTTTTTATTGTGTTAATTATTATATTTTGATCATTCATATTTTCATTGGGCCTCACCTTATATGGGAGATTATTTGAAATCTTATTAGTGGAATTTGAACCATTTATGTACTTTAACTTACCCATGGAGATAAGTTTGACTTCATATTCCTTCACTGTATGGCATAGATATGTAAATGATGGAAACTTTTTGAATAATGTAGATTCATGTAATGCTAGAAATAAACATTGCTTGAATATGTCCTTTATTTATATATCTAACATGGGGATAATCATCCTTGATAATATGGTTTTATATCGCAAGACATATTTAACTATTAGCTCATTAGAATTTTGCTTTAGTTGAACAACTTGAGCATAGGAAAAGTTGTCACTGATGTTGATTGAAAAATGTGACAAAAGTATATCTATGAGTGGATTAAATTCCATAATTGACTGATTAGGGAGATCATATAACCATTGTAATGCATAGTCATTTAAAATTTGATGAAACAACATAGTCAATAACTAATCGTTGGACAAATAGTCCAAACATGCTTTGTGAAAAGCACGTAGATGATGCTCTATGTTACCCTCACCATTATACAAAGTAAGCTTGGGTGCCACAAATTTGGATGAAAAAGGAGTTGATGTTATATGTTATTCCTATGGTGTATGTAGGAGAACATAAGAGTCCAAAGCATGAGATGGTCTAGTGTCACCCTACTCAAGATGTAACACCTTGGCCTACAGAGAATGGTTCTCATGCCTCAGGGATTGTAAATCTAGAGAGGAAGGATGTGTACTAGCCATATGAGGTGTTGCCATTGGTAAGATTTACCTAGCTATATTGGGTTATAGAATATGAGTTTCCCCCATAGTAGGTGTAATAATATTAAAATTTGTGGGGTTAGAGGATTGACTAAGTGATGTGTTATTTATTTCTAATATAGATTAAAAAATTTGTGCATGATCATGGGGTTGTTCTCAAAGTCTATCTCTAATTTTTTTAATATCTCATCCTTATTAATTATAATATTATCATCATTAAAGGGGGAGTGTGTCTTGAGTCCTATATTATGTATCATTATGATATTAATTATAATTTTTTATGTTTTGATGTATTATCATTAAAGTCCACATAATCATGATTTGAAGGATAAATTATATGAGTTATAACTAGTCCTTTATTCGAGGTATAAGCTCAAATGGAAGGAAGAGATAAATTTTTTAAATGGAATTTAATAAACAAAATTAAAGAGTGCCACTTAAAATATATATGAAATCTAAAAATCCTAACACAACAAATGAAAATAGGAAAAAAGGATATAAACCCTAGTAGCATCTAGGGTTAGGGTTTGGATGTTATTCAAAGTAAGTCAAGTTCACTAAATGATTTATCTTTTTTAGGATTATAGAATGTAACCCTAGGTTGATAAATAAATGAGTAATAAAATACTACAATATAAATAGCCACTAATTAACAAAATAATTCATTTATTTGAATATTTTATAAATAGAAATAAATTAGAAAAGGTGTACTTAGCTAGAAAAAATGAGTGAGATAGATAAGTGGTAGGATGGGAAGTGATGTAGGATTAGGGTAGAGTGTCATAAATGGAGAACATGTATTATAACCCTCTTTGTATAACATAATGACCCTATTTTCCAATAGCAAACTAAACTATTTACCTTCTATGCAACACTAATGACCATGTGTAAGTGAACCAGTGAAATTATGGGCAAACCTTCACTCTATTTTGGAAAGCATGTGATTATATGACTAAGACCTAGATCATCATTTTTTATTTGATTTAATTGATTTCATTATGAAACCCTACGACTCCATGATTTCTATGGGTTTTGATGAACACAAGTGGAATAATAGTGGCATTACTAGGGTAGGTTGGGTATAACCTCAACACCCCATGTGCTAAGATATGCCTACATACCAATACCTCAAAAGGGGAACAATCCTGATGTAGTTCTAAAAATATAAGTGTTGATGTAAGTGAGAGTTATGTTATTATTCCTAAGTATGAATTCCAATTTGATTACTTTGAGTGTGAATTGTGATCCGTAATCAACAATATTCAAGTGTCATAATTTTTCTACAAAAAACCACTTGAGTTAGATCAAAACCTTAATTAAATGATTTAATATAAATAAATATTTTAAATGATTATTAAATTTTAAAAATTCACATTAATATAAATTTAAGAGTGTAAATAAATGAGACAAAAAGAAGAAATACCACACATGATTTGATAATGGAGTTCAGCTATAAAGCCTATGTCTCTGGATCCACCCTAATGGGGGATCACTCCTTATAAATTATCATAAAAAATCACTTTATAATTTTAATAAAGTATTTAAAATCATCTTATGGGCTTTAATTCTATCCCAGAGATACTCTTAAAACAAAACTATATTATTTGAGGCCTTTAAAAATCTCTAAGTCCCTTCATCACTCTTATACATGCCTTATTTCCATGGAATAACACTGAAAAACATGATTCAAATATAAACTCAACCCATTTATATAATTTTTGGGATCCATAGTGCAATGGTGGGAGCCTTATCCTTTCATTCCATGGGTGTAAGGTTTGATTCCCATTCCAACATTTTTGGGTTTGAGGCATATCATTTTATCCCACAATTGGGATGTGGGTGTTTTTTTAAAGTATTTAAATGCCATAAAATTCATGGTTATTTAATGCCTTAAAATTCATGGTCCATGAAGTGGACATTGGTACATGGTGGAATGTGGATATTGGGATATGGAGCATGGGGTCACATGGTAGGTATGTGGTTAGGTGGATGTGTCACATAGAAGTGGTAAGGTTATTTGGTTTGTTTAGAACATTAAATGATAATTAATTATAATATAGTTAAATTAGACCATAGTAAATGGTGGAAAGCCATGTGGTGGCTTGAGGACCCACCACATGGACTAATCTCAACTCACCACTTGTCATCCACTCGCCAATTATCGACGTCTAACTAGATGTTTCCCTAGACCAATTTTTTTCTTTCCTAGTTTGATTTTCAACATGAAACAACTTATGCATACAAAATCCATTTTGTGAATCATGAAATGTGCCAAAAATGTCTCAATGAGCTCCTTGCCATGGCAATGGTCAACCTAAAATTTGATGAATTCTTTTTTGAAGTGAAATATGGATCCTCCTGGATCAATCCTCCCCACTAGGAGATTTTGGACCTCCAAAAGTTGATTAATTGGTAAAGAGGTGAGGGTATAACTCATTCACTCTTTTGGCTTCCATCCATTTGGCCTTGTTCAGGTGTATCCCTTTGAAACCAATAATGAATATATTCAATATCTCCCCTTCATGAAATCTAAACCTTCTTATCAAGTATTATATCTTCCTGCAGTTTTGTTAGATACTCAAGAGAAAAATCATCAACAAAAGGAATAGATACACTCTCATCATGATCTACAATCATAAGAGGCTCGTAAATTTTTTTAGATTTTCCACATTCACAACTGAATAAATCTGTATATAAGATGGAAAATCCAACTAGAAAGATTTTTTACCAATCTTTTCTATAATCTAGAAAGGACCACACTAGATTGGTTTCAACTTTTTACCTTCACCTATTAGCCTTTCCTTACTGATGTGAAGCCATACCAAATCACCTATAGTAAACTGGTGATCAACATGATATTTTTCATGTCTTGCCTTATACTTTGCCTAAATTTTCTCTAACTGATCTTAGATAGTTTGGTGTACTTGCATTATCTTTTCAATGAACTTCTTGGATTTAACAACATCATTACATTCATCAACAGTTGAATCCTATCCATAAAAAACATCTAGAGGAGATTTAGGCAAATATCCATAACAAACTTCAAAAAGAGATTGCATAGTAGAAGAATGAAGTGCATAGTTGTAAGCATGTTTAATATAACATAAATGTTCATCCCACAACTTGGGATGTTTACTACAATAACCCATAAGAAAATGTACCACTGTATAGTTGAAAACCTCTATCTAACCATCAGTCTATGGATGAAATGTAGTGCTCTTATTCAACTTATTGTCCATCAATTCCCATAGTGTTGACCAAAATTCCCAAATAAATTGATAATCCTGATCAGAAACAATAGAAGTGGGCAAACGAAAATGAACCCATACATGCTGAAAGAACAAGTGTGTCATACCTTCCCCTATAATCCACTTAGTGAAAGGAATCAAAACACACATCTTGCTAAATCTATCCACTACCACATACAAGTAATCATGTTTCCTCTATGACATAGGCAATCCCCCTACAAAGTCCATGGAAATGCTTTCTCAAGGATGGGTAGGAACAGGTAAGGGAGTGTAAAGTCTCAGTTTCCTATTGCTAGGTTTTCTTTTGGCATAAAGAACACACCCTTTAATATATTTTTCAACATTTTCCTGCATATGGGGCCAATAACAATACATTATCAAATGTGTAACCATTTTACTAACTCCAAAATGACCAAAAATAAGAGAAGTATGTGCTTCCCTAATCATGTGCACCCTTTCATTTTGAGGAATGCAAAGTTTACCCAAATGATACAAAATTCCATTATGCACATGATAGTCTGATTCTTTTACCTATATTCCACTCATCAAGTCTTTATACACATCCTTAAAGTCAACATCATGATCATACTATCCTTTATAACTTTCATGAGTCAAAGAACTATGCTGTAAAAAAATAGATGTAAATACCATATGAGGTCTAGAAAACATGTCAACAACTTTATTCTGAGTACCTTTCTTATACATGATCACAAGATGAAACTACTGTAGGAAACCCATCCAATGAAAATGCCTAAACTATTGTAGCTTGGCCTATTATTGGAGATACTGAAGGGGATGATGATATGTACATATCACTATATCCTTACCTATCAAGTAATGTTTCTATTTCTTAACACTCTAAACTAATGCATACAATTCATTATCATAAGTCAGATAGTTTCTTACCACACCTATGAAGGTCTCAGAATGATACCATTCTAGTTTCTTTCCCTACATCAAGACAACTCCCATAACATAATCACTTACATCCATCTCGATCGCAAATGGATACTGCAAATCAAGAAGTGCCAAGATAGGAGCAACACTAATCTTTATCTTCAAAGTGTCGAAGGCCCTTTGTTACTTGCTTCCCCATTGCAAGACATGTTTTTTTCTAGTCAAAGAATGCAAGGGTGATGCAATAAGTGATAAATTAGCAATGAATTTTCTCCAATATTGTATTTCACTAAGAAAATTCTAACCTTAGTTACATTATTGGGTTTAGGCTATTTAACTATAACCTCCACCTTTGTAGGATCAATTTTCAACTCACCATGTCCTATAATATAACCCAAGTAAACCAAATAGGTCTTGTAAAATTCACATTTAGACAATTTAAAATAAAATTTCTCCCTTCTCAATGCATCCATGACTTTCCTAATATGAATCACATGATCTTCCCATGACTGATTGAAGATCAAAATATTATCTAAGTATACTATAACAAAATCATCAAAGAATGGCCTGAAAACATCATTCGTCAAATGCATGAATGTAGCTGGTGCATTGCATAACCCAAAAGGTATGACAATCCATTCAAATAATCCCTATTTTACTTAAAATTAGTTTTCCAAATATCACCATCATTAATCCTAACCTGATGATAACCACTTTTCAAGTCTAACCTAGTGAAATAGATAACATTTCTTAATTGATCTAGCAAATCATCAATATGAGGAGGGTAACGATTCTTAATAGTATTTTTTTTCAAAGCATAGAAATCAACACAAATTTACCATGTGCCATCTTTTTTTGACACCATAATGATAGGCAAACCAATAGGAGATATACTAGGACAAATAACACCCTTTTCCAAAAGTTCTATTACCTACTTTTTGATTTCCTCATTTTCCACCACTGATAACCTATACAACCTAAGGTTAGGGAGAGGATAATCCTATAACAATTGAATTTCATGTTGAACTCCCCTTTTAGGGGGCAATCATTTAGGATCCTAAAACACATCATCATAACTAGAAATGATTTCAACCAATTCTTTTTTATGTTTAGGATCACAATTTTCCATAACCTAGGAATATTCTTTTTCCTTAGACTTAATCAACATGAGACAAAAATTCTGGCTTGAATTGACTAGTCTTTTCATTTGCCCTATTGTAACCAAGGAAATACTTGTCTTAAAATGATGTGCTGTGACTATATATTTAATGTCATCCTTAACAAGCAAGTATTTATTCTCCTCCTTATAGAAGATTGCTTTTCTATCATAAAGATAAGGACTTCCTAAAATAATCCTACATATGTCTAGAGGGACTGCATCTAGATCAACCTCATCCATGGATTTGGATGTGATGACAAATTTCAATCTACAAGTTTTGGTTACTTGTAGTTTTGCATCATCACATACACAACCAAATGGATAGGATTTTGGATGGGGATTTGTTTTTAGGCCTAATTTTTAACAATCTTTTCAGAAATCAAATTTTATTGTGATCCAATATCAAATAAAGTATCAATCTTAGTATGTTTTACAACAACCCTAATGTGGAACAACTCATTTATTTTTTATCATCATGCATATATTTTTGTTTTAAAGAGGAAACAACATTAGCTGACTTAGTAATAGAAATAGAAAGAGAAGAACAATTCTACATACTCATAGTTATGATTTTAGTTTCATCCCTAGAGTCTAAACCTAGATCCTGAACTACAGTATTAGCTTTTTTGTCTTTCTTCTTAAACCTATTAAAAGGACTTAACTCAAGATATAATTTCCAACATTTAGATTCATCATGATTTTTATTACAATGATTGCAAAATGGCTTGCCCTCTTCTTTATGAATAGTAACAATGGATTTTTGTTTATCCTTTCCAGAACTTTTCCCTTTAGAATGCTTAACTTCATATTTATTACTTTTAACTTTAGGAAAATATTCTTTTGTATATTTTCCTCTATCCTCTAAATGAATGGCTTTAACACATGCTTCATCTAAACTAGTGGGATTGAGAACCAGAATCATGTGTTTCAAGTAACTATGCAATCCACCTATATACTTAAGAAGCGTTTCATATGTATAAAGAGGAATATTCAAAAGTAAAGCCTTTTTCCTAAATTATTGTGTATAATCTTGAACACTTTTGCCTTTAGTTGATCTGAAATATTTCCAATCCATCATGGATTAATGCATATAGCCTAAAGGATAAAATTTCTTTCTGAATGCATCAACAAATTCACTACAAGTGGAAATCAAGTTACCTATGTTAATCTCTCTTTCCTTCAACTTACTCTCCCACCATATGAGATTTGTGCCTCCCATGTGAAGAGTATCTAGGTGAATTTTAGCCTCATCATCTACAATCTTCTAGACCTTGAAATATACTTCAATTTAATTTATCTAGTTATCCAACTTTTTTGCATTAATCTCACCATTAAACATCAACAAGTCAAAATTAATATCTAGCTTAAGTGAAGGAAGAGATTCAATAGTTTTTTTTCTTTACCATCACCTGAAGAGGAGGAAGGTTTCTCAAAAATATTACCAACTTCATCATGCTCTATTGTTCTTCTTCATTCACAATAAAGCTCATCAACCATATCCTTCATTTATAAGAAGACCTGTCAAAAAACTTGATCAAATTTGAACACTTCTTATGACATTTCTAGAGCACATCTTGTCCCAATCTCTAGATTATACTCGGTCAATTCTCCTTCACCCTGCCTAGATCTCAACCTTGTCAACATACACTAGAAATCCACATGATTAAATACAAATTCTTCTCTAATACTAAAACTTTGATCTGTAATTGGCAATATTCAAGTGTCATAATTTTTTTGTGGAAAAAAACTTGAATTGGATTGAAACCTTAATTCAATGATTTAATATAAATTGATATTTTAAATGATTACAAAATTTTAAAAATTCACATTGATACAAATTTAAGAGTACAAATAAATGAGATAAAATGACAAAAATACCACACACAATTTGATAATGGAGTTTATCTACAAAACCTACATCTTTGGATCCACTCCAATGGGGGATCGCTCCTTATAAATTGTCACAAAAAAATGATTAAATTTTTTAATAAATTATTCAAAATCATCTTACGGGCTTTAATTCTATCCCATATATACTCTTGAAATAAAACTATATTATTCAAGGCCTTTAAAAATCTCTAAGTCCCTTCACCACTCTTATACATGCCTTGTTTCCACGAAATAACACTAAAAACCATGCTTTAAATATAAACTCAAACCCTTTATATAATGTTTGGGCTCCATAGTGAAATGGTGAGAGCCTTATCCTTTTATTCCATGGGTGTAGGGTTTGATTCCCATTCCAATGTTTTTGGGCTTGAGGCATACCATTTTAACCCACATTTGAGATGCGTGTGTTTTTTTAAATTATTTAAATGCCACAAAACTTGTGGTTAGTTAATGCCTTAAAAGGCATGGTCTATGAAGTGGACATTGGTACATGGTGGAATGTGGATGTTGGGATATGGAGCATGGTGTCACGTGGTAGGTATGTGGTTAGGTGGATGTGTCATGTGGAAGTGGTAAGGGTATTTGGTTTATTTAGAAAATTAAATGATAGTTAATTGTAATATAGTTAAATTAGACCATAGTAAATGGTGGAAATCCATGTGGTGGCTTGAGGACCCATCATGTGGACCAATCTCCACTCACCACTTATCATCCATTTGCCAATTGTTGACATCTAATTGGATGTTCCACCAAACTAATTTTTTTACTTTCTCGATTCAATTTTCAATGTGAGATAACTTACACATACAGGATCCATTTTTTAAACCTTGAAATAAACCAAAAATCTCTCAACAAGCTCTTCACCATAGCAATGGTCAACCTATAATTTGATGACTTCTTTTTTGGAGTGAAATATGGATCACCTTGGATCAAATTAAGACTAGAAACCTGAGTAAGACTAAGCTCTAGGCTGATGTAGATGGATGTATGTAGAAAGAGGGGTAAATAGGGATCAATAACCTAAATTTGCACAAATATTTATGATCTTATTCATGATAGTTTTCATCTATTTAGTAAATTAATGATATTGATCTTTATATAGTGTTTTTATTCTTGTCGAGACATTAAATGAGTCTAGGCTGACCCTAAGATGCTTCAGGAAGTAGAAATATATTCATTAGGGGAAAGGGAAGATGAGGGTCTATAGTGCTACCCCTTATTCCAATAATGCACTATGTGATAGACTAATGGGGCCATACTATTATCTATGTGGTTGACACATGTGAAAAAGGATCTAGGATGCCTAGGTGATGGCTCAATGTGACTCCTGTTATATTTGAGCATAAGCTAGATGTACATAAAACACGAAAAAGGATCAAAAAAGGCTCTAAGATAGGTATAGGTATAATCTAAGGATAGGGTGGTCTCAATTGACACTCATTGCATTAAAATGACATTTTATATGACTACACACACTCAAATGTCAAAAAAGAAAAGTACACAACTGAATTGATGGATAGGCCCAGTGTGCCAAACAACTTAGAGAACTGACAAGTTTTCAATAATGATCAATATATTATCAATTTAATTAAAAACATAGATATTTTTAGAAACCTTTGTTTTGAAAGAAGTGAATCAACATATAGGGAATATTCAATGTAAACTAAGAAAGAGGGAATCACTAAAGAGCAAGATGAAAAAGTGTTAATCAAACACAAAGGTAAAAAAATTCCTAAAGGGTTTAGTCTCCCTTGAATAACTTTTTGATAAACATGATAGGTTTATAAAAAAAATGTAGAAATATTCTTTCAATTCAACTGATTATGAAAAAGTGAACATTAGTTCTATAAAAGAACCAAGACTCGTAAATGTAAGTAAGTGTTGCTCACTTGAAGAATGTATAAATTTTATCACACTTCTTTGAAAATACATTGATATTATTGCATACTCATATGTTGATCTTCAATCATTCTAGCTAAAAGAAATGCAAAATATAATAACTCTCAAGCCTAATGTTAAACCTTTCAAGAAAAAACAAAGGCAATATAACTTGAAGATAGTCAAAACCATTTTTGAATAAATCCATAAAATACTAAATGTGCAAATCATTTTCCCAATTCAACATTCGACATGGTCATGAATATAGTGTGAGTTTATAATAAAAGTGAGGAAATTAGGACATGCATTGATTTTCAAAATCTAAACCAATCACCCCTAAAAGATAACTATCTATTACCTATCATGGATCAATTTCTTCAAGTAATTATAGGTTCAAAAATGCTTTCTATGCTAGATGATTTCTTGTGATATAATTAGATAAAAGTTACCAAAGAAGATCAACATAACTACCTTCACAACTCCTTGGGGTACATTTACGTATCAAATAATATAATTTGGTCTCATCAATGTAGGATAAAAATTTAAAAGGGATATGGATCTTGCATTTAAATATTTTAAAATAAATTAATCATGGTTTACTTAGATGATTTGACACTTTTCTCAAAGAAGAAAAAAATACCATTATGAACATTTAGGAAAAAGTGTTCAAAAAATGTCATCTGCATGGTATTTCTCTCAACCCCAAGAAATATATATTTATAGTGACTAAATAGAAGCTTCTTGGGCATGTCATCTCAAAAAAAGAACCAAAATTGATCCTAAAATAGTTGAAGCAATTCAGAAATTGTCTTTACCAACTAGTAAACTTAGAGTGCATTCATTTTTTTCTTAGAGTGAATTTCCTGAGGAGGCTTATGCCAAAATTTTTATAACTCACTAGGAATATTACCGAGATGATGAAAGGAAAACACTCAAAATGTAATAGTGAAGGAAAATGAGTGTTTTAAAAGATAAAATCTAAAATTTCACATGTTCCCACTCTAATTTGTCCAAATTTCAAGAAAGAATTTATCATCTACTATTATTATTTGGATCACACCCTTTTGGCTATTCTGATTCAAAATAACAATGAAGAGATTGAGTCACCAATCACCTTCATAAGTTGTGGTCTCAAGGATTATGAGTTGAAATTTTCTCCATAATAAAATTAAACATATGCTATGGTGAAAGATGTAAAAAAATTTAGGTGCTATATTATTCATTCACATTCCATTTTGATGGTACCTAATATAATAGTAAAGTCTATATTGACTCAACAATAACCAATTCAAAAATAGGTAATTAGATCACTAAGGTTTAAGAGTATGATATTGAGTTTAAACACACTAAATTAGTCCAAGGTAAATGTTTGTATCAACTAATGGCTAAACAAATACATGTTCAATTAGTTTTGAATTCAATAGGTGAAGATGATTGGAAAATAAAAGAATCACCTTTAGTGTTGTTTGTGGACTCTACAAGTGAATGGTTCTTAGATATTGGTTTTTTCATGACATACGAATAATTCCCATGGCATCTATATGCTAAAAATAAATAAAAATCAAGTTAAAATAAAGCATGTGATTTTGGATGGCACATTGTTAAAGAAAAGCATTGATGGTTTCTTTATAAGATGCATAGATCAAGAAAAACAAAAGAATATTTTAGAAAATTTCCACAATTAAGCTTTTGGTGGACATTTTTATACTATGGTGAGAACATATAAAATTTTGAGAGCTCACTACTATTGGACATCACTATTAAAATATTCCTATGAATGGGTGAGAAAGTGTGAAGCTTTCCAACAATTTATTGGTTGACCAAAATTTTTAGCCTTTCCTGTCAAGCCTATGGTGATAGAAGAATCTTTTAAATAATGAGGACTTGACTTTGTAGGATCTTTGAATCCTCATTGATTAGTTGGTCATAATTATGGTATTACATCTAAAAATTACTTTAGTAGGTGGGTTGAGGCAACTTTGTTCAAGCATACAACTTTAGAATTTGTATGAAACTTCATTAAAGAAAATATCTTGGGAATGTATGGTGTTTTACAATAGATTATAGCTAAAAATGAACCCAAATTCTCTTCTATAGAATTAGTTGTATTATTTTATGGCTATGGTATTTATTTGACTCAATACTTTGACTAAAAATCTAAGCTAAGTCGTGTGGCCTTTACATGTCTAAGCTAAGCCATGTGGCCTTTATAACCTCCATTTGTAAATTGAATATCCTTAAAACTCATTTGACATGAAAAAATCATTTCAAATGACCACCCTGCTCTTCAATAGTCTCCATATTTCACATCACAAGTTTAGAGTAGTTTATGTTATGAAGTTTTTTTTGAGTTTAAAATATCTGGTGTAGGTTTCCCAAACTCATTTTGGATGTAAATAGGACTATAAAGTCTACCAATTATTGTTAAGCTTCCAACTAAGCTTATTCCTACCTCCACATGGATTTCAAGACCATTAAAAGTAGTTTCAAAGGAAATAAAGGTGGTTTTAAGGAGTTTTAAATGTGGTATTATTAACTTACATTTTTTATATTCTTTTTTACATGATTATGAGACTATAAAAAATAATTTTCATGTAAAAATCCTTTCAAAAGATTGCAATATCATTAAAATGTTTCCAAATTACTTATTTAAGCTTCCAAGTGGCTCACCAACTACTGAGTCGTAAACCATTCTTTTGTGAGTACAACTCACCATAAAAGTGGTTTAAAACAAGACCAAAGTAGATTTGATTAGTTCTAAGGCAGTTTCAACATCTTGCAAACTTAAAATGATCTCCATGTGGCATTCTAAAATACTCTGCAACCTTCCATGTGGCATTCTAACCCATTCAAAGTTATTTTCTCTTCTTTCATTGAATGTCAGCATAAAAAATAGTTCCTAAGGTAATTTTGAAGATATAAAGGTAGTTTTGGTGACATGAACACCTCAAAATAATTGGTCATGACTTCTTAAACTTATTTTTGTAGTTTGTATCTTTTATAAACACATTTTACATGGAAAAAACACATCAAAATCCTGCCATGTTCTTTTTGGCATTCAAATAGTTTTTTCAAGGCTCCCATGTGGTTCTCCAAAACATTTTTAGTTATTATTTTTATCTCATGCATGTAAGCATTTTTGATAAGTTATATAATGATTTCAAGTAGCTATAAAGAATTTTTGGTGATAAGAATGGTTCCAATCCATTCTATGTGGCCTTCTTAAGCATAGCTTATATTGGGCAATTTTTAAAAGTTCATTTTCCATGTAATAAACATATTCAAAGCTCATATACCTATCTAAAATGAATATTCATCCTTCATTCAAATCACTTAATGTAAAAAGGGTTTGAGAAGTGGTTTTAGAGTAAATCACATGGCATAGGATATTAAAGAGTGGTTTGCATAAAAATAAAAATCTATTTTTATATGACACAGACTTTAGTAGGCATTTTGTATTTTGAATCCTTTAAAATAATATATTGCATGTAAAATAACCTCTATAAAGCTATAATTCTCCTTGCATACTCATTCAAGCTCTCACAAGGTGGTTTCAAAGTGAAGTATTTGTGGTTTTTGTTACACCCCAAGGGAATTTTGGTGAGAAAGGTCATGTTTTTATGCATATTAGTGGACCTTTGAATATTATAATATATATTTTCAACCTTTTATTTTTCATTTTCCATTCGAATAAGCTCTTTAAACTTCTACCAACATTCCTTTCACTCTCTAACATAGCTATCTCAACTTGTTGAAGGTGGTTTAGGAGTGTAAATTCATAGTTTTGGTATGGTGTGGTTTTTGACATTCTTGTGAGATTTAAAAATAAAATTTTCAATCTTTATATGCATTTTCACAATATTTAATTACTCATCAAATCCATACTTAGTTTTTCTTATTCTATCTTGCATGTAATCCATTATTAAAGAGACTAAGGTGGTTTTCAAAGACAAAAGATAGTTTTCAATAATATACTAGGTCTTGGTAATGTACATAGATTTTAAATCATCCCATGCATGTACTAGATACATTATTTTCATGTGAGTAAATCTAAATAATCATACTAGGTGGTTTCTCATTGCCTGCATGCTCACACATCCCAAAAGGTTTCCCATTATTTTTAGAAGTTATTGATGGCCTTGGTTTCATAAACAAGTGTCAAATTATCTTTTTCATAATTTTTAATTATTTTCTAGATTGTAATATCTCTTGAAACTTGTTCTTCTAGAGAAAACCTAACTTTGTATGCTCACCATATTTTTGAATACTCTCAAATGAGCATTCTCATGCAATAAGTTGACAAACATATTTTTAATGTTTTATAATATGATATATGTATACACATAATATTTTCAAACTTTATCAATTATTGATGCTTTATTTCTTGTAACAACCCATCAAGTCTCAATCTATTTGAGTTCACACCTTAAGGGGTACACTAGGAAAGGGGTGGCCAAACCATTGGTGCTCCATAGGATTGTTTTCCCTTTAATACTACTTGATATCTACAAAACCATCTCCTAAAAACATTCCCCTAAGGTTTTCCTTCTCTTTTGCACCTTCCTCTAGTCATTTTACACCTTTATTAACCATTCATTAGCCTAAATTCCTTTTTGATAGTTTAGAATACACTATTGGCTCTATTGACCATATACTCTAATTAAAAAAATTCATTTAGGGTCTAGGTCGACCCCTGGCTGACCTAGACCAAGGGTTCAATAATAATATAGAGTCATTGGGCTAACCTTGTTGGCTGAAATTTTAGAAAGGACTAGGGTTAGATTTAACTATATAAACACATTCATTTTGTCATTTATTAGGAAGAGAAGAAGATATATATATATATATATATATATATATATATATATATATCTTCTTCTCTTCCTAATAAATGACAAAATGAATGTGTTTATATAGTTAAATCTAACCCTAGTCCTTTCTAAAATTTCAGCCAACAAGGTTAGCCCAATGACTCTATATTATTATTGAACCCTTGGTCTAGGTCAGCCAGGGGTCGACCTAGACCCTAAATGAATTTTTTTAATTAGAGTATTCATTTAGGGTCTAGGTCGACCCCTGGCTGACCTAGACCAAGGGTTCAATAATAATATAGAGTCATTGGGCTAACCTTGTTGGCTAAAATTTTAGAAAGGACTAGGGTTAGATTTAACTATATAAACACATTCATTTTGTCATTTATTAGGAAGAGAAGAAGATATATATATATATATATATATATATATATATATCTTTTTATCCACCATTATACTTAAGGAGCATAGTTTAAGGTTTCATACTTTTTTTGGAGATACGGATCTTGTATTATGGATAAGTCTTTTGGATGCATATATAGGCTGTGTAGCCTAGATCTGATTTATCCTTTCCATCCTTACATACCAAAATAACCTATTGTTAATCACCTTATCCAAGGGAAAGATTGAGGCTCAATAGGTTCATCTTAAAAGGTAAGTATTCCTAATATTTTTTCCTTTATAGGAGTAGATAGATATGCATTTTTACTTCTCTCCCATGCATTAGGATTCTATATACATTGGCATGAGTATATTTCTTCTATACATGTTTAATTTTCATATTTATTATCCCCATTTTGTGCCAAATTTTTTGGTGAGCGCTAGATTAGACTTTGCCTTATCATTTACTTAGTGAATATGAAAACATAGGACCTAGTTAGGGTTATTTCATAGTTTTACTTTAATGGAGTCTTTGGAACCCCCCTAGTGAGATTATTGTGGTAAGAGATCCCTTGGATAGGTCTAATGGATCCATATTGGTTATTACCTTGAATATCTAATGTATCAATAATCAGAAGTGTAAGTAGGATTTATCTTCTCTAAGCTAGGATTGATTTATAGACCAATTGCATTTCCCTTTGCATACATTTTGGTGAACCTAATGTGAATCTAACCCTTATAGGTTTTATTTCACTCTATCATTTTTGTATTCATTTATATTTTTCTATATTTTCAATATTGTATTAAACTAGTTGGTATAGATCTAACTTTATATGTATAGGTTTAACATAGTCACTTCAACAAAACTTTATTTTGTCTATGTAGGTCTTCATTAACTATAGGTTACTACATCGATCAGTATGACACAATATTATTTAGTTATATATTAGCATACACTGTCAAATAAGTGAACTATGTCTACTATTTTCTTCTACCAACATATAGGTCAACAAACACTATCAAATAGTTGAGTCTATTCATTATTTCTTCCTCAACACACATGGTTTTGCAAAACTTGGTCAAACTAGTTGAATCAATTTATAGAATTTGAAAGCAATAACTAAAGCACATAACATATAAATTTGAAATCTAAATCATCTTCAAGCCTACCAAGGCTAATTTCTCATTTTTCTCTATCATTTTAGTTCTTCCTTCAATTTATTTCGTAAGTTAGAAGTTTTCAAAAATGTAACCCTATAGCTAACTAGGTTAACCTAATTGACTTCGTTTTATAGTCCACATTTTGTTTCAGAGACATAGTTGACCTGTTTAACTCTATTCTTAAAGACCTTGATTTTGTAGAATAGTAGTGACCCAATCAACTCTATTATATACTATTTGCATATAGTGTTACCTAAACTAACTCTATACTATTATCAATCAAGGAATTAACATCTATTTTGTAGTGATTAATTCACATTTCTTTTTCAGTTGTGTGTATGCTTAAAGTAACTCACATAGTCTAATTAGGTGGTTTTTAAATTACTAATTTAGTTACACTATTTTATTCTTTTTCACACACAACCAAACCACTTTACATTCAAAAAGCATTAAAAATTTATCTTCCCAAGGCCTACCTACTTAGATTTCATCACCAAGGGGGAAGTTTGCTTGGTTTTTTGGCCAAGTATAACTACGTGGTTAATAGTATATCTTGGGAAATCACATAACACCCTTATCACTATAGTATTGTGAAGTGAAGGGGTATGCCTTAATACCAATCCAATACCATTGCTAATACATATCCCTTTTAGACCAAACATCTTGAAACCAACCATAGATTGATTTTTAGTTTCATATTTAAACCAATTTTCCTATCATATTAAAATCAATTTTTATTATAATCTAATAACACTTAGGTTGACCAATTAGTAAGCATTTAATTTTTCCCTGATTATTTGCTCTTTGATCATTGTCTGTTGTATTTTAAAACTTGCATTAGCTAGCAATAGTGAAAGGTTTATGTTGTGTGCCCAAATTGGATCAATCACATTGATCTAATTATTTATGTGTTTTCTTTCATTCTTTCTTCAAACTATATTGAAAATTTTTATCCTATTTCAACACACTATCATCTTGTTTGATACAGTCTCTTACAAACTATTTTTCACCTTCCTATCTATAGTGCATAGTTGACTTTCATGACTATGTATTCTTATCTCTTTTTTCTATACCATATCTAGTAATACATAGTCGACCCATACGACCATGTATTCTTTTTATCTCATATCTTAGTAGTACCCTATTGACCCAGTTGATTTTATACCTATTGGCTATCCCTATTCTCTATCTGTCTGACTCTATTCTCTATCTAGCTAAATCTATCTCTGATTCTCCTTCTCTTTTAAATTCTATTTATTTCCTCAAAAATATTGAAATCCCCTATCAACATCTTCTTGAAAAATTTAAATCCATTTAGACACTATATGGGGTGCTCTTTTTTTCCTAACTTTTCTTCCTATTTTTAAACTTTGGGGCATCTTGCGATGCCCACCCACATGTTACTTTAGCCATTGGGACATCTTGTGATGCCCATCCCTACATATAATTACCCTTTGGGGCATATTATGATTCCCACTCGTATTCTACATTGTATCACACCAAACAAATTTAACTTCAAGAAACTTTTCAAGATGCATAGGCTTGTCTCTCATATGTTCATCCTTGATATAAATGTTAGCCTAGTTATTTTCCTTCTTATAATTCTTTATATATGTTATCTTTATAACACTTTTTTTATGATACTTACATGGGTCTCACCCTCTATAATATTCTCTCTTTTCACAAACTTTAGTTCCTCTTGTTTGGTCCTTTGGTTTTCCATTTTCTCATGAGTTGCATTATAAAATCATGAATATGACCCAATATTCCTCATAATTTTCTATTTGTTCTCAATATTTATTTATTTTCTAATAATTATTTCACCCCTTGGGTTTTTCTTTTATGATTTGTAGTGTAAGACCATGGATAGGACCTGAACTTCCTCACAAATACCATCTTTATCTCATTTACTTTTCACATGCTTTGTGCACCCTCATGGTTTTATCTTTTATAAATTGCATTGTAAGACCATGTATAGGACCAGGTCTTCCTCATAAAATCACCATATTTAAATAATTTAGTATTCCTTATCTAGAATGTGTCTAGCAATGGTCATGAGTTTTTTATCCTTATTATCAACTTTGGATTTTGCTTCTTTTTTGGATAAAATTTGCACAACAAACTGTGTTAGCATGTTTTCCTACACTTCCCTCATTATTATGATAAGGAATTACACTTTACTCTCATTTTATCCCTTTTCCACCTTTTTCACATTTTTTACAATTTGAAGTAATTCAAATTGTTTCATGTTTCTTTCCTCTTTATTTCCTTTCCTTTCACTCCATATTGTATAAACCAAGATCAAAGTCAAGATAAAAATTTTATTCTACTTAAATTAATGAGGCTATTAGACACCGTGCTCTCTAAGTTCCCTTTCTTAGAAACCAATTCCAAAGTCTTTAAATGATAGTCATATTTAGTACCTATGTTTGGTTTTCCAAATGTGTAAGGAGAAATAAAAAAATCCATCAAAAAAGTTAAAAGCCAAATCATTTGAAACAAAATTCAATGATACAAAAGGCAACATACAAATTCAAAAATTCAAAATCACACCAAAAAACATGATTAATAATGCATCTATCTCTAATCAAAGATCAAAATCCACAATTGGCCTCTTGATAGAGTCGAGGTCTATTGGGTTGTGGTAGACCAATATATTGGAATATGATAATTCAACAAAATCTATGGTGATACCTAATTTCTCATGAAGGAACCCAATATTCATCGTAGAATAACAACTATGTAAGGGGTCCTAAGGAATGGGGAACATGTTGTGGGAAGGTAGATCTATTTTAATTTTCATGCACATAGCTTTGATGGGATGATCTACATACTTCATTTGTTGAGCCAAGATTTGTGTGGCTAGGAGAAGTTTTTCAGATTCCTAAATGGCAAAAGTCCTCTTGTGTTGACAAACCTAATTTGAGTGTCTTGACTTTGATAAATATTTTATCTACCTTAGTTTTTATTTCATTCTCCCCTCCACCAATTTCAATCCCCCCTTGACATGCAAGTGTGATTCTAATTTTTCCCCCATTATTTTTATATCTCCTCTTATTCACATATTACAAACATGCTAAAACCACTTTATTTTATTTTTATCTATCCTTAGAATAAAAAAATATGCTTGAGTGACTATGGATTACTTTCTTTATACTAAGGCTTTAATTTCCTAGACTTACTTTTCGTTCTTTTACCAATTTATATTATTGTGCCTCCTTTTTTTCAGATACCTAATTCCATTTCTACTTTCATGCACTTTTTCCATTGTTGAGTGTGGTTTTCCACTTACTTCTCACTCATCAATGTTGTTTACCTTTTTATGCACTTGTTCCATTGATGATTGAGTAAGGATTGTTACTGGTTACTCATCAATGTTGTTTTACCATTTTTCTTTCCCATATTTGTTTAAGGATTTATACTACTTTCACATTGACTTTTGATTACCATTTTGACAAGTATCGTTGATTTGACTTGGTGAGTTTGCCTTTCATAATTAAGGTTTACTCTTTTGATTTTTTTAGTTTTTAGTAGCTTTGGATTTTTGGTTACCTAATTTAATCCAATTTTGACTTGGTCATTTGGTCTAACATAGCATTTTTCACCCCAACTTCTCAAATTTACAAGTATATCCCATCCATACAGCATCAGTTATCTTGGATTTCTTATATTTGTTTATTTTTTCTCTTTAGTTTTGTATCCTTGGGTTTGTCGAAAGTAGTATATGTGCCCTCCATGATCAAAAGTATAAATAAAATAGACAACCATCCAAAAATAAAGGTAAGTCAAGATACACATACATTTACTTTTATTTTTAGTTATTTCCTTTTTAGTCATTTAATTTTAGTTATTTATGCTTTAAAATACTATAATTATTTAGCTTTACCATTGTGTGTTGCTATGTTCTTTTCTCAAAGCACCATCCCCTATTGCAATTGAGTGACATTGATGAGCTTCAAGTGGGGAATATGTATACATACAATATTTTCAAAATTTATCAATTATTGATGCTTTTTATCTTTTAGGAACATGTTGAGTTTTAATCTCTCTAAGTGCATGCCTCAAGGGGTGTATTAGGAAAGGGGTGGGAAAACCATTGGTGATTTTAAAGATTTTTGTCCCTTTAATACCACTCGATATCTACATAAACATGCCATAAAAAAATTCGCATAAGCTTTACCTCCTATTTTTCACCCTCCTCTAGTCATTTTTTCCATCATTATCCCTTTATTATCCTAAATTTATTTTTGATGATTTATGATACACTATCAGCCCCATTGACCCTATACTCTAATTGAAAAAACTCATTCAGGTTAAAGGTCATCACTTGAATGACCTATACCAAGACCTAATTTATTTTTTTCAACTGACCCTATCAGCTAAACTTTTAGAAAGGACTAGGGTTAGATTCAACTATATGAGCACATTCATTTCATCATGTATTAGGAAGATAATAATAAGATATATATATTGTGCATCTAATTATCAACCATTTTAATTAAGGAACATAGTTTAGGGTTCATACTTTCTTTGGAGATACATATTTTATCTTATGGAGAAGTATTTTGGATACATATATAAGATGCATAGTCTAGAGTTGATTTATCCTTGCCATATTTACATACCACAACAAACCCTTATGAATTACCTTGGACAAGGGAGATATTGAGGCTAAATAGGTTTATATTCAAAGGTAAGTATTCTTAGCTTTGTTCCTCCTTTGTAAGAGTAGATAGATATGCATTTATACTTCTCTCCCATGCATTAGGATTTTGTATACATTGACATCAGTATATGTATTTTATGTATGTTTAATTTTCATGTTTATTACCCCCATTTTTTACTAAAAGACTTGATGATCACTAGATTATACTTTGATTTTCTTTATCATTTATTTACTTAGTGAATATGAAAACATAGGACCTAGTTAGGGTTATTGCATAGTTTTGCTTGATTGGATACTTTATAACCCTCCCTAGTGATATTATTATGGTAAGAGATCCCTTAGATAGGTATACAGATCCATCTTGCTCATGACCTTGAATATATAATTTATCAAAAATAAAAAGTGTAAGTAGGATTGATTTTCTCTAAGCTAGGATTGATTTATAGAATAGTTACATTTCTCTTTGTATACAATATCATGTTTTTCATCCTAAAAATATTATTATAGACTCAAGATAATCATTACATGAATGGGTAGGTTTTAGAATACTATCTGATATCATAGCTTCATGTTTTTATAGGTCTTCTTGTTCATTATATTGAATTTTGTTCTATTCACACATTTTTTCTCTCCATATTTTATCTACAACAATATCAATATGCTTGCCCAAGTTGCTATCCTATCAATTACCTTCTCAAAAATGATGTTCAAGTACATGGGATATGAGTCCATTTCTCTTCTGGACACGTACATCTTGAATGTATTTGATAACAACATGAATCACATGAACATCAATTAACTATGGGAGAGGATGGATGCATGAAAAGGAATATTTTGGGAGAATGGATTTTGGATAACAAACTCAAGGATGTTTCTATTTTTCAAACATAGTTTTAGTTTATAAATACAATACTTACATGAATGAAGTAATACAATCTATAGAGTAAGGAAATAATATTTGTGGATAGTAAATTAATAGCCAAGTTAGATATAACTTCTATAGGCATCACTTTTGATATTGATCCCCATAATGAAAAAAGGGAGATCAACAAAAACACTACTCAAAGTTATTGGAAAATAATCATGAGAGATGTGAAAAGATGCTAAATAAATCTTAGCTGACTAACAGAATAATAATATATATTAAACATCTTAAAACTCTATAAATATCTAATTTTTAAGGAATAATTATTAGATATTAATACTCTTCTGAGTAGGGTCATAGGAAATGAGCTAAATTTTTTTTATCACTAGATGTATAGGCTCATGAGAATCATATATTTTGGTAAATAGTTCATTGATTTGGATTTGAACATAAAAAATAAAATTCACAAATGATTGACTAAGTTAGAATCCACACAAGAATTTTATGTGACCTCGTATTTGGTCTATTCCATTACAATACTCATAACCTTGCATGGTTTGATATAAGTGAATAAGAACCTCCATGGTGCATTGGTATATGAAAATTTCCATCATATCACTTAGGTGAAGGTAAAAATTCATTTTAGGAAAGTAAATGATGCATTCTCCATGATGCTAGTCAAGATGTTGAACACAAACCTTGCATCTAGGATTTACAATGAAATAAATGCTCTAATCAAAAAATATGGGAGCTAATTCATTTAGTTATCAAAGTTCACCTATATTAAGGCTGGTGTATTTTAAGATTTTCCTCTTAGACTACCAAGATATCCCAATGTCAAAATTATTTTGATTGAGATTTACAAGTAGCTTAGTGAAGTGCATAAAAATGATTGATCAACATATCAAAGGGATACCCTTTCCTAATGGCCTCATATATTTCATCTAAAAATCAACATGAGATGCCTAAAAATATTTAAAATTCATTGGTGTAATTTTTAATTCAACCACACATAAGGAGACTTGCTTTTGATAGTAAGGGTTTAATTAGAAACAATTTCATAATATGCCCTAATTATCCTCTTATTTTAGAAATTAAAGACTATTGGGAAGATTGTGAAGATGAATTCGAGGTCAAAAAATAGATTAATTAAGGATGAATTTACAATAGATGAATACTTCATATTTGAATGGTGTAAAACAAACTTTTAGGATGATATCACTAACACTAGAAAAGATTCAACTCACATCCATCCTTCCAATCAATTGGTCAATAAAAGAATTGATGGATATTGTAAAATGCATGCCGACCATGATAAAAATATTGAGAGATTTGTATGATATAAATGTGAGATAATATACCTTAGGAATTCATCCAAAAGATGAAGGAAATTTAAGAGGGTAACAATAGACTTATTCTTCCATGAATTCTTAATGTTATGGGACCAAAATATTCATAAGAAAATATAGTTTGGCTATCATAGGAGAAAGAGATGGACAATATCCCAAGTAAAATAAGACTCCTAAAAAAAATGTGAGGATGATTCACCAAATAAATAAAATCCAAATTAAGAGGTCCACTTCATCTAACACTACAAATATCATACAAGAGATTGATCCTTTAATTTTGATTGACAACACCACTCAACAATTCTTGGACTCTTATTCAAGTTAAATACCCTTTTATGTTTTTGAAATTCCAATTGAATCATTAGTGACTTCATAACTTCCATTTTACCCTTTGTATACACATAATATTTTTAAACTTTATCAATTATAAATGTTTTCTCTCTTGCAAGAACCCTTAGAGTCTCAACCTCTCTGAGTGCATGCTTTAAAGGGTGTATCAAGAAAGGGGTGGGCAGACCTTAGGTCCTTTTAAATATTATTGTTCCATATACCACCACCTAAAACTGATATAAATCCCCCCTGTACATTTCTCTAAGCTTTAACACCTCACCCACACTCTTCTCTAAGCAATTCACCACCTCAAATAACCACTATCTAAGTAAAACCCTTTTTTACCAGTTTAAAAATGTAGTCAAATGGGTCAATCTAGTATTAAGAATAATTCACATTATGGGATTGAGTTGGACTAGGAAAACTTAGTTTGGAACCTAAAAACTCTATTTTCCAACTAACAAGGTCAACTAGGCCAACTACGTTAACTAAAATGATAAAAGGGATTAGGGTCAAATATAGCTCTATATATACCCATATTTCACCTCATTTATAATAGAGAGAATCATTCCTTTATGATTTATTATTTGAATTTATACCATTCTTCTTAAGGAGTCATTACTTAGGGTTTCATGTTTCTTAGAGGTGAAACTTTGTCTTGTCAAATCTTGAGATTCACTAGCAGGTCCTTGGCTAGACTATAGTTTATTATCCATCCTTAGCTTATTCAATAATACGTAACAACCTATTGAAAAGCACCATTAGCCAAGGGAGAGGTTGATGCTTGATGGGTTCATATTCAAAGTAAGTATTCCTAACTTTTACTCTTATTTTTGTAGATAGATTTGTATGCATAATGGCTAATGAATGTATTATCTCTCCTTGATTATAATTACCTCTACATTAACTTGAGTATAGTTTCAATTTGCATGTTTATTTTTATGTTTATCCCCCATTTATGCCAAAAGCTTTAATGAGCACTAGATTAGATTTAATTTGTTATTTAATTATTAGACCTAGTCAGGGTTATCATGTGGTGTTTCTTGACTAAAGGCTTTGAAACCCTCTCTAGCCATATTATATGATAAAATATACCTTAGATAGGTTTACCAGATCCATATTAGTCATGAAACTAATTTTATAAGTATAAATAGAAATATAGTTAACTAATTTATCTTCTCTGAATTAGGATTAATTTGTAGATTAGTTTCACTTTTACTTGCATACATTATAGTGAATCTGATGTGAACTAACCCTTGTAGATTTTTATTTTATTTTAGTTTTAGACTACTAGATTTATTATGTTAACTCAATATAATAGTTTCTATGTAGCTATTAATACTTTGTCAATCTAATTGACTTAGTTTAGATTTGTGTGTAGGTAAATCGATCAATCTAATCGACCCATTTATATACTCTTTATAGGTCATCTTCTAATTCATCAATCTGATCAACATAGTTAGGCTATCATTTTAAAGGTTTTACAACTGAGGTGAGCCCATCATCTTGTTCAGCTCTTTTTTATCATAATTTCCATCTTAGCATGCTAGATTGATCTTATCAATTTATTTTTTCATCGTCTCTTAAATTTTCTATCAAATTATTTTTAGACTATTAGATCAATTTAGCCAACATATTTTCTTTCTATTATTTCAATTATTAAGTTATATGCAAACTCAGTTGACTTGTTCAACTCCTTTTAACATTTTATCTTGCAAGTTCTAACCCTCATCTAGACAACATAGTTTTAAAAAAATAATTCAACATCTTCATTACATTACTACATAAATCCACTTGACTTCATCGTAATCATTAGGTTCATTTTAACTAGCCTAGTTGTTTCATTTTTATAAATTACAATCAAATTTCAATTCTATTTTTACCAGTTTTACAATTTTATAAATTTCTACCCTTATAATAAAATAATCAAATTGCTTGACTTAGTTATATAAATAATTTTTTCCCAAGAAACTTAGTCAACTTGATTGACTACATTTCTTTAGATTAATTTTTAACAGATAGACTCAACCAACTCAACTCCATTCTATACTATACTATTTTCATTCTAGGTCAACCCAATTGACCTAATACTGTGTATTTTTATAAAACAAAGGAAATTAACCCACATTGGTAGTAATTAATTCATTTTTCATTTATCTACTTGTTTGTTTAAGAGTAGTACACATAGTATAACTAGGAAGGTTAATTTATCAGATTAGTCACATTATCCCCTCACACACTATGAAATCCAAATAATATCAAATAAACATTTAAATAATTATACCTAGGTATACCTATTCATATTTCATCACCAAGGGGGAATCTGACTCAATTTTATGGCTGAGTATAAATACATGGTTGATGGTATATTGGCAAAGCATTCAACACCCTTATCATTGTGAGATTGTGAAGTGAGGGGGTAGGCCCTAATACCAAACATGTATCATCTCCAATATAGATCCATTTCATCCTTAACAAACCTAAAACCAAATTTAGCTTACCTTTTCTTAGTTCCTTTACAAATCCAAATGGCCTATCACATTTTAAATCATAATTTCAAATATATATTAATGTTTGCTTAATAGATTAACATTTACATTTTGGTATTATTTCTTTCTATTTGCTAATTGTATTGTGTATTATAAAATTATATTAGCCAATGTTGGTAAAAGGTTTGTGTTGTGTGATGTAACCATATTGATGCAATTGACCTAGTTTCCCATGTGTTTTACTTATTTTTATGCACACAACCACTCAATCATCCAAATTTATAACATTTCAAAATTTTCCCAAGGTAAAAAACATAGTCAACTCATTAATTCTATCTCATACATGCTATTTTTTTTAGTTTCCCATAGAACACAGCCAACCTGTTAACTCAGTCTCTTATAGGCTATTCTATTTTTTTTCATATAACACATTTGACTCAGTATATTACAAGTTATTATATTCATCCTCCCATAGAACACTATCAACCCATTTGACTTTATTTCTTGCCCACTATTTTGCTTACCTTATTATATAATACAACCCATTCAACATAGTATAATAACTATTTCTCATCATTTTTAATAAGTGTTTAAATTCCTAATTTCATCATGGAACATTTTTATGATGATTCCATAGATAAAAATTAGACCAACATGATGAAATTCACCAATATTAAAAAACATACTAAGCCACATTCTTAGGGTAACTAACTTAGATTAAAGTAACATCTATGTTACCACTAGATCTACCAAATACAAAACTCCTCCCTATTTTACATCACTTAATGTCTTATTTATACAAAAAACAAGAGATGAAAATGATCTTGAATACATGGCTGCAATAATTCTTTTCATCAAGGAAAATCCTCAACATAGAGGTAAGGATCCTTCAGTCATTTATAACATCATGATGGGACCTCATTTTGGAGAACCCTATTCACGTTTACCTAGCCTTTCTGTACTACTTGGGGTAAGTAAATTAAAAATTTACTCCACACCATTACCCTCCATAATATCTCATTCTAACACTATGATGTCATCTTCCATGTCTTCTTTCACCTCCATGCCCAATATTTCTACTTACATGGCTGGTGTATCTTTTAGTGGGCCTACCCCAAACATCCACACTAATACACAATTTCATTCAACATAATGGATCTAATATAACTAGTACTTATCAAGCTACTACCACTTCTCATACCAATACTACATCTAATGTTACTATTTCATCCCAACTTATTAATACCTCACAACATAATAATGCATCCAAAACTACTTTTACTAGTCAAACTAGTGCTCAAACTAATCAAATACTATTACAAACTCTAAACCAAATAGCTACTTTTCAAACCAATAACGTAAACCAAATAGTGTATATGTAAAACCACTTATTGCATCTCTAAATCAACCTCAACATACTCAATGGGGATCACCAAATCCTAATGCCCTTACCTCCCCTTAGGTATGCACATGGTAACCTTATACCTCAACCCCCACTTACTGAAAAATTTATTAAACACTTAAAAAATGAACCTCTTATACCTCAAATTATAAATATTAACATAGGAGGTATAATTCACACTATCACTTATAATGAATATATGCATCCTACCTTGCACTCAATTTTTTTTAGAAACCTATACAAAGATTGGGTTAAACTTACTACATTTGCTTCCATCAAACTCTTAGCCAAAACCCTCTCTAGAGATGCTCTACATTGGTATAATAAACTTAAAACCCACTCCATCACTAGTTTAGAGGACTTGGTCAATGCATTGGGTCGAGAATTCCAAATTAATGACCTTATAAAAAATAATTTATCCTACCTTATCAACTGTAGACAATCAAAATATGAAATGACATAAATTTTAATTAAATGATGGAAAGCTTTAAATAATAAAAACAATCATAATATGGTAGATGCGAACCTCTTCCACTTATCCAATAATGCTCTTCATCCTAAATTACAATATTGCATTAGGATTCTTTCCCAAAAATCTTTATAAGTGGTGTTTTGACCAAGCTAAACATCAATATTTATTTATACATCAATTTTAACCTTCCCACCCTCTAATGGGAACTCACATTATTTTAAATGCTAAAAAATGACATGAAAAAAATGATGGTTTTATAGATACCTATCCAATAATGCAAACCTCTTCCACTTATCCAATAATGCTCTTCATCCTAAATTACAATATTGCATTAGGACTCTTTCCCAAAAATCTTTATAAGAGGTGTTTTGACCAAGCTAAACATCAAGATTTATTTATACATCAATTTTAACCTTCCCACCCTCTAATGGGAACTCACATTCTTTTAAATGCTAAAAAATGACATGAAAAAAATGATGGTTTTATAGATACTTATGATTCCATACACACCATCCAAGCCATTACTCCAAACACTATAATGGAGCATGCTCCTCCAGTTCCACATAATAACAATTCTCATCCTAGTTACTCATTACCTTTACAACATAATATATATGTGAACAAACACATTTCCTTAGTTGAAATTTAAAATCATATTCCTTGACCTTCACCATGATATCTTGACCCTACACATCTTATGAAACACTGGTATGACCCCAACTAATTTTTTTTGTTTCATGTGATTTGGTGTCATTCTCATGAAACTTGTTGCTAATTGAGAAATATTACTATGGACTATCACCTTAGACCCAAATTTGACCATTAATCACTTATACTTAAATGTCAACAAGTCTATGAAATACCACTTAAGGATCACAAAACTAAAACTAAAAATGAATATTTAAATCAAGCCAATGCTAATCTAGTTATCTATAAAGATCCTCTTCCTAACCATCAAGATAACACTAATCAACCTACCCATACCACCAATAACATTGAAATTACCATAGATCCTAACACCAATGATGAGAATGTGGTCAACATGAATTATATGAGGAGAGTAGTTTCTTATATTGAAAAATACAGAACCTCTAACCATCATAAATCTCAAAACCTACACATTATTTAAGACACTTAACCATCACATATAATAGAATTGGGGGATGTGAAACCAACAAAAACATAAGTATTACCTATAAAAATGAAAATTGACCATACTTCTCATATAATTGATACAATTTCTACACTTCCTCCAACTAAGATAACTCAAGTAGCTATCCCTCAAACTTCACATCAACTTTCTTTCATTTAGACACAAGAAAAAATTAAATAATAACTAGATCACCTAAGATAGATCAGCACGGTTCAACCAAACCTAAATTAAATATACCTTGTTTTCATAAATTTAAATGTGTATATAACCCCCTTAAATAGATTTATTACATCATTATTCACCTTTATCCAATAATCCTCTAATGGGTTATGATGAATGGGATCCTATAGTATAACTTTCCTATCTTCCATCCCAAATTCCTTTCTCTTAACTTATGAGAACTTTCCCTCTTCATTGTTATTGAATAATGTAATTATTATTCAAAATAAAAATCCTTCATCCTCCACTAGTGGGGCAAGAAGCTACATTATTAGGATCTAAAGACAACATTCTCTAATAGTATGAAGAGATGTCCATCCACATTGATGAAATGGTAGACACTTCTCTTTCACTCAAATTTTCTATCTCTTTTATGATTCCTGATGATATATTACTTCATGTGGATGAACCCATCTCTTCATTAACATATAAATAAGAGATATCCAAGTCAAACATGATTTAATTGAAGGGTCAGACACTTGTGATTTTTCCCTTAATTTTATTAAAACAAGCATATATTCTAAATGTAATATTAAATCCACACAAAATACATGTCAAGGATATCATAAAATACAAATGCCTCTTTTAGGTTGTGTTTGGATTCCTATTACCATTCCTCCCATCGTTGTTCATAATAAAGTTATGCTATTTAACTTTACACTTTCCTATAATATATTACTTGGTTGACCTTAGACACATCATCTGAGAGTAATTACCTCATCCACATGCCAATGTGTTAAATTTACCTATAATGGTGATATCTATAATATTTAATGTGACACAAACCCTTTTAATTTTGAAAAATTCCAAGAATGATGAGTTTTCAAAATACCTACCCTTGAACCTTTACCTACCATTCCATTTCATGAATCACAACAACTCTACTCAAGGTTATAATGGTCTTCCTAAATTAATAGGAAATATTCCTCCAAACCTTCTAGACTCATATGGTGATGAATCAAATGAGATAATTTTTAAGATAAAACCTTCATATCTCTCTCCTAACATCATTGATACATTACCTCATTCTCTCTAACCTCATTCCCATAAAAATCCTTTGGGTGAAATACTGGTTACCTAACTAAAACTATAAATTCTGTTTACCATGCTTTTTTAGATGATAAAATAGTTGATGCATGTAGTATTGACTTATATAAACCTAATTATGATGATGAATATTATCTAGGTGACCCATTTTTATCTATATTTATTCAAGATAAAAATTTAGAGGCACTTAAATATTGTTATTTCTTATTACAGTCTCTCATTTCTATTTCTATAATTCTTTCTCTTACTATAATACTTGATATTAGTTTTTCCTCTAATGTTCATAGGTCAGAGATGGAGCACACACTCACTACACATCCCATCACTATTGAAACTCTCAAGATTATGTTTATGGAATATGACATGATGAGACATTATCATTTTGCTAGATTCTATGATCCTTCCAATTTTCTTCCTCCTTAAGTGTCAGCCACTCTACTTTAAATCCATTATGAAGCCAACCATGCATATGATCAAGCCTAGTTCAAATCCCAATCCAGCTTATTTCCTCATTTTTTTGTAATTATACCATTACTTAAGTTTGATCCTCTACCAAAATAATGAGAATATGATCCCTATTATGCTATCCATAGATTTTTTGGTCATTAGACCAAGGATTTTTATACATATCCATAACAATAGGCATTTTACTCTAATAATTTATATATTAGACCTTCACCATCTACTAATATACTTATTTTTTAATTCATGGTACATTTAACCATTCTTATACTCATTTTTTATAGCTTAGGAAATGCATTGATACATTGTGTCCAACCATATCACAACCTAAAGACAAAACTATACCACCTCCTAAGCTACTTCTAGAGTATATCCCTAACTATGGGGAAGTATATTTCCTTTAGAATTAGTGTAATACACACCATAATGATATATTTCATGTACTTTAGAATAATATTTTATATATTACATATCCTATGCCTTTACCAACTTAGACTCCTTCTCCAATTCATCCATGGGCAAAGGATTCTTCTTCCTCACCACTTACATCTCCTCACATATTTGAGGACACTAGTTACATTCCTAGCATTGAGTATTACACAAAGGAGGTGCCTCATGAGCATCATAATTATTAGACCACACCTACTTTTTAAAGATATGATATGAAAGGAAGTCTTCTCACAACTTTTTATGAAGATTGATTAGACTCTAATTAATGTTAGATTTTAGATACATAAAGATGTATCAGATGTTATAGATGATTTTTGTAGTGAGATTTATTAGTATTTATGAACACATCATAGTGTTATATACATTATTACATTATTTTTCCTTGATTTATGTTTATTTATACATTCGATATGTTGTTTGTCCTAAATAAGAATCAATTTGTCATTGTCTCTAGTTTCCTAGAGAATTTTCTCTAGGAGATTCGTTTTGAATATTACATGAGTTAATTTTCATTTGGTCTCATTTATATACATATTTTTATGATATCTTATATATTATCCTTATAATTTTTACCAACTTATATTTATGGTTCATAATTCTTTTCCATGGATTACTTTTTCTCTCTTTATGCTTTTATAATTACTTGTTATCTTCAGTTAAAACAAAGATAGTTATTATTGTGACTTGTATATTCAACCCACATCCCCATAATATCCTATCTTTACCATCTGATCAATTAATAGGCATAATTATCATTATATACATTTATCTCTTTTGATCTCCATATATTAACTTCCTTTCCCTTCTTATATTAAGCACACATGGTTGAGATTTGAGATCACATACTAGCTTATAGGAAATATAAATTGTTTATTCAATCATATCTCTAGAGATCATGTTTCCTATAACCAAAACCTAAAGCTTATTTGTGTTTTCACTTTTTTCATTCATGTTTGGTTATCTATAAAATACTTGAAAAGTTAAAATCCAAAATCATTTTAAACAAAAGGGAATGATCAAAAGGCAAAAATAAAAATCTAAAATTCAAAATCACAATAAAAGACATGATTCATAGCACATATCCTATTCTTAATCAAATATAAAAATCCACATTTGGCCTCAAAATAGAGTCAAGGTCCATCGAGGTATGGTAGGCTAGTAGATTAAGATAGGAGAATTCAAAATTATCTATATTTCTACCTACTTTCTCATGCAAGTACCTAATCTTCACAATAGATTGACATCTCTGTAAGGGGTCTTGAGGAATGGGGAACACTTTGTGGGAAGGTAGGTCTATTTTAATTTTCTTGTATATATAACCTTCATGACTTGATCTTATTACTCCACTTATTTTCCCATAAAGTTTTGTCCATTATGAACAAATATCTTTTGCATTTGAGGGTCACTAAATTCTTTTCACATTCCTATATTATTAGTATGCCTCAAGTATAATAAGGTTTCATTCTAAATTCATATTTCATGCTTATTCCACTCCATTAATTCACTACAACAATCCCAATATTCCTCTTTGATGAATATGACTTGTTAATTGATCATACTCCTAGAGTTATTCCATTGTGAGTTGTAGTATAAGACCTTAGAAAGGACCAGGTATTCCTCACAAATCTATTCTTATTCACTAATAATCATATTCCATATTTCACCTTAGTGGTGTTCCCTTTTTGAGTTGAATTATAAAACCATGGATAGGACCATAAATTCCTCACAAAATATTCCTAAAAACATATATACCATTAGTCACACAAATAACTATCAAAATTTGACTATTGAGTTTGTTTTTTATACTCTTCAAACATTTGATATAACATATTTTACATTTTAATATAAAATTTTCATGCTTACCATCTTGATTAGTATGATTTATCTTGTTTTGATTTAATGTGTTATTATTTTTCTATTACACTATTACACACATTTATTAATTTTACTTAATTTTACCATTTCAAGTAACTATATTTTCATCTATTTATTTTACACATTTCCCATTGTGATTTAGTTGTATTACATTTTATGATTATTTATCTGCTTCTCCAAATTATATGTTTCCTTTTTAACCGTGTTTGTGTCTCAAGTAATGCTATAAAATTAATCCCACATAACATATTTTCCCAATTCATATACATCAAAAAATAAAACACATGTGTTACAATGAAAATAAATACATACATCCATACATCCTGACACAAATGTAACTTATAAACCAAGAAATGTCCATATCTATATATATCAAGAGTTTGATATAATAAAACATAATACAAAGTATAAGTACAATATCCAATTTCTTAGTAAAATAATATGGCCCATAGTATTCTACACTCAAGACAACATACCATACATATTATGCACTAGTTATACCCAAATAACCAATCCCAAAGCATAAAGCATGCCCTTATCCAAAATAGACTGACATAAAGCCACAACATACAATGTCACCTTCCCATATGACTTGTGACAAATAAAAAATGATAAAAAATTTCCTATAATAGCCTTTAATATATCCCAAATGGTTGATATATATACATCAAATAAGCGTACATGAAACCCAACAAAATATCTCTCTAAGCCAATAGCCTCTCAACCTTAGAATTTTGGTCATCATAGATCATAAGATTAATTACAATGGGAAATACAAGAATATCATGGAAATCCTCTAATGTGATCTCCAGCTCTATCACATCCCCATCTACCTCCCATTAGAACAAGTTGGTTAGTCACTCCCATGCTCTAAGGAAGATACGACTAAGTCAACACTTAGGGGGATCATGCACATATCCATAATACCTCAAAATCATAAGGAGTATTATTTAACATGGTTATTAACTGATAGTCTCTCTATTAGATCCAACATCCATGCTACATACACTAAACAATAGAATCTTTGTTGCCTCTCCAAAATGCCAAACAACATAGAATGCATTAAACATTGATATAAAATAATAAAAATACATTATAAAAATATTTAATTTAGAAAATTAATTAATTCATAAACCTATTTTTATCACTTTCACAACCTTTTATTACATATTTGACCACTTAAAATTGAGTTGACCTTATTTTCTATTTAGTCGGCCACTTAAAATTGAGTTGACCCTTTGTTTACGTAGTCAACCACTTCTTACTAAGTTGGCCCTATTTAACAGATAAATTGACCACCTCCTATTAATTTGGGCTTGTCTCGTAACTAATTCAGCACTTCTAACTAAGTTGGACTTATCCTACATAGTCAGCCACATACCAAATAACTATGCTGGCCACTTCATACATAATCAACCTTAATATAATCCCATCTAAATTTTAACTAAGTCAATGTAGCTAAACCTATTCAAACTCAGTAATGATTTTTAAATTAATTATAATTAATTCCTTAGGCATTTATTTCACCTGCCACTTCCTATCCTTTGACCCACATAAATCCTACTCTACCTAAAAAATTCGTAGGGCCAATTTTGCTACAAGGTTTTCCCCTACTATCTAACTATCCATAACTAGCCTAATTTTTAATAAAAAATACCAATAATTTGAATTCAATGCATCACTTACCTGAGATACACTAGTTACTTACATTCGGCATTCTCCATCTCCTACCTTCCATCCCCTCACCATCATTGCTCTCTATGCTTCTCTAGGTCTCTTAGAGCTCTATTTCTTTAGAATCAAAAAAATATAAATGAATCATTTTTTAACCTATTTATAGTTACAATTTAAAATTATTTAACTATAAATTATTTACCATAAGATTCTTAATTTTACTTATAATTATGTTTCTACTAGCTCTTTTTTTGAAATGAAAGATGTTCTAGAATCATGACATCATAGAGAATTTTTCAACATACCACATGTATTTTGTAAAAAAAACAAATTTTACCTTATTTTACAAGTTTGATTAATGCTCCCTATGTTGGATGCCTCTCCATTTATCTCATATAATTTATTCTCTACAACACTAATTTAAGAGAAGGTATGCATTTTTTAATTCTTTCCTTTCAAATTATCTTATTTGTTTTATATTGTAATTTATTTAACTCAACATTGTTTGTTGTTATGTCTTTTCTTGAGGCACCATCCCCTGTTACAATTGCATGACATGTGATGAGATTCGAGTGGGGAATATGTATACACATAATATTTAAAAAAAAATCAATTACTAATTATTTCTCTCTCATAAGAACCTATTATTCTCAACCTCTTTGAGAGTATGCCTTAGAGGGTACATCAAGAAAGGGGTGGGAAGATCTTTGGTGCTTCTGAAGATTGTCATTCCCTATACTAACACCTAAAACAAATACTAACCCTTCCTATATATTTATTTAAGATTTGACACCTTGCCCACACTCTTCTCTAAATAATTCACTACCTCAAATAGCCCCTACCTAAGTAAAACTATTTTTACTAGTTTTTGAATGTAGTTGAATGGGTCAACCTAGTTTTGGGAATAGTGGATGTTATGGGACTAAGTCATTCTAGGCTGACTTATTTCAGTACCTAACAAATATATTTTACAACTAATAAAGTTGATCATGCTGACTATATCTGTTAAAATTTCATAAGGGTTTAGGGTCAAATTAGGCTATATATACCCCTATTTCACCTCATTTCTACTAGAGATAATTATTAATTTGTACTTCTTTATCTACATTTCCACCATTTTTATTGAGGATTAGTTACTTAGGGTTTCATGCTTCTTAGAGGATAACCTTTGTCTTTTGAAATTTTGAGATTCAATAAGAGGTTCTTAGATATACTACAGTTCATTATTCATCCTTAGTTTATTCAACACTACACAACAATCTCTTGCAAAACACCATTGGCCAAGGGAGAGGTTGAGGTATGATGGGTTCATATTCAAAGTAAGTATTCATAAATTTTACTCTTCTATTTTAGTAGATATATTTGCATGAATAATGGATAATGAATGTATTGTCTTTCTTTGATTAGGATTACCTCTACATTGACTTGAGTAAAGTTTTACTTTGAATGTTTATTTTTTATGTTTATCCCCCATTTGTGCCATAAGTTTTAATGAGCACTAGATTAGATTTACTTTATTATTGCATTATTAGACCTAGATAGGATTAATTTGTGTGGTGTTGATTTACTAGAGGATTTGGAACCCTCTCTAACCATATTATATGATAAGAGATACCTTAGGTAGGTTTAGAAGATCCATATTAGTCATGACCTCAATTATCTAAGTATCATTAATGGTATAGTTAGTTGATTTATCTTCTCTGAGTTAGGATTAATTTGTACATCAAATTAAATTTCAATTGCACACACCTTCCACTTCCACCATACTCATTCCTAGTTCCAACTCCACCTTGACCATTTTTTTCTCCATAAAATAAGTCATTAATCCTCCACAATCAGTTAAACATGGATCAATTCTTGTATTATCTTTGTGACAATCTTATTTATTGACTCTCCTAGTTTCCTCAAGTAATCAATTGTATACTACACATATAGATATGTATTCTTCATGGGTAAAACATATAATGAGCAAGATAAATCATACATTCACAGCAACAAATATTTAATTTGATGTTGTTTTTGATCTATTATAAGGCCCTCTAAAAAAGAAAAAGGCAAAAACTAATTGAAGGCTAATTATTGAATATTAAGGTGCTAAAAATGTAAATATTTACCAACCTCTTGTATAAAATAATTAGGATAAAATAACTTTTGCCAATTACAACATAAACAAGATTGATCTTGGTAAACCCACTCCTGAAGGTAATATTCAAAATTTCAAGGTAACTAAAACCACAGTGATCTAGATGATATAAGAAGTGATGAAAACTCAAGAACAATTGGAGAAAAATGTATGTATGATTTCAGTGTCCATCAAACAAATATTTTATATAGGTATGATTTTAATGTGCATCAAACAAATATTGAATATAAGTGAAACCTTTAAGAAAGTTATCATTTCACCTGCATCAACCTCTTCCACAATACAAATACCAAGATTTGCATTTGAGATTGGTAAGGAAATGATTGCCAAAATCAATAGGTATCAAAATCATGGTAAAATGGAGTCTTGGGTTGAAGATATACTTCTTGATGGTTTTAAATTTATTTATGAAAATCAAAGAATATATGATCACATCAATTCTAGTCAAGTAAAAATTAAAGAGGAAATTACAAATACCAATAAATAAATTATAATATGGAACAAATTGATCAAAGACTAGAGAGATATGGCCACCATGGATGCTAATTCATTGGTTTCAGAAGGTATCCTTGATAAAGCTAAAGATAATTATTCATGTTTGTGGGCTCAATGTGTAAATTGAAAAATACATGCTCTGGATGAAGCTTTGGAAGACTTGAAATGTCATGAAAAAGGATATGATGAAATTAAATTAGAACTATTGAAAGAAATTGAACTAAATTAAATTATTAATATACATGTTAACATTTGGGTCATTCATTGTGAACTGTTGAATGAAGATGAATCAAAACATATATAGCCACATAATTTAAAGAATAATTTTAGAAGATGGTAGAAGAGTTTTTTGGAACATAAACATTCAATAAAGAAGATATGATTAAGCTAATAAGTATCCATTATGTAACAAAATATCTCACTCTAAATTTCTTGACACTTTGTAGAAGGATCAAAGAGGCTACCAATGCATCATACAAGTGGTTTTGCATGTCTAGCTCATATAGTTATTCCTAAAAGAGAAGGGATTATACAAACTATTCAAAGGTTAAAAATATATAAGTTAAAATGATCAAAAAAAGATGAGCCAAATATGGTTACAATACTTGAAAAAGGTCCCCCTCAACAAAAAGAGTAGTCTTCTTCTTGATAACCACTAAAAGTCACACACTCTCTCTCTAACTTTATATTTATCTATTGCACTTTTTATAATCACTTAAAAAGGTTATGTTTTACTTTTTTAATTTTTAAATGAAAAAGTATTAGTAAATAGAATTTTTTTACTATTAGTGTAGGTTTTTATATTTTTAGGTTTATTTTCATTTTTATTATGTCAGCTTGCTTAGGCATACACTTGTCATGGAGGAGTTACATTCTAAGTGGGAGTCACCCTTGACTGACTATTCTAGGCATGGGAATATTTTGACCATGACCACTTGTCATTTGACCTCCACCACTTTTAATTTGGGATTTACACATTCAATCCTTTTTGTGTAACTCCTTTTTGTACCTCTCCTTGGAGATCTATTCTATACAGGACTTGACTCATTTATTAATGGATGATTAGAGGTCTTGGATGAATCCCATATGGTACCAAAGCTCAAATAACAATGTTTTCTACCATTTCAAATCCTTAGTGAGTATATTCCATTGCATGCATTATTGTTGTTATTCTTCACTAGCTATTTTTGAGGGTTTACTCAGATTTTATTAGAATCCTTATAAATACTTACATAAATGGCTTAGATTATTAAAAAAATTATAGATTATTTATGGGTTTTTCATGTTATCTAATGGGTCTTAATTAGTTTGTGGAAATCTTCTACAAGTTTGGTTCTTTTTGGAAGTTTTTTAGGTAGTCTAAGTGGTAAGTAGGTGTTTTCATTGGCACCAACCTAGTATCTAATGTGATTCCTTAATCAAATGGATTTCACATCCAATGGTTCCTCCATTGGTGTCATCTTTGTCTCCCATGACCTACACATCAACCTAGTATCTAATGTGATTCCTTATTCAAATGGATTTCACATCCATTGGTTCCTCTATTGGTGTCCTCTTTATCTCCCATGACCTGTACATCAACCCATATCTACTTGGAAACCCACCTACAATAAATTCATGGAATTGGCATTCTAGTGGAGCACATTTAGATCCTACTAAACTATTGAATTACCTCCTACCATCTTTTGATTAGGAAACTTTATCTCCCTACCATTGCATGTATTCCAAACTTGTCTATCTATTTTTCAATAAAGTATATGGAGCAAGATCCTTTACAAGTGTGAACCTTCTCTAGTTCATTGAATCTGATCCATGGCCCTCTTTATCCTATCACCATCCTCATCATATATTTCTTTGATAAAATCCTCCAATGCTTGGCATTGATGTTGACACTCTCATCCTTTTCTTGATCTTTTCATCATGCATGGTGGAGTATATTCTACTTAGGCTATTTTTATCCTCATGTGCCATTTTTTCCATGCGTACTAGATTTTCACAGTCTTGACCTACTTTGTGTAGTCACTTGTCATGAAAAAAAACACCTTGTGTTAAAATTTATCATTTTTACAAAACCACTACTATTTTTTTGAACCCTCTGGACTTTATTTATTTATTTTTTTAAATGGTGAACATGGTGGATTTTAATTAGTGGGGGGGGGGGGAGAATTATGGTGGGGACTTGGAATATTTTTTTATTAAAATCAATTTAAAGTTACTTTTAATTATTTTTATATAAAATAATGTATTTTTTGGAGGTATATTATATACATATACATATACATACATACATACATACATATATATATATATACATATATATATATACATATATATATACATATATATATATATATATACATACATATATACATATATATATATATACATACATATATATATATATATACATACATATATATATATATATATATATATATATATATATATATATATATATATATATATATATATATATATATATATATATATAAAGAAAACAACCTTGTAATGGTGAGGGGGTCATTATCTTTTTTATTATGTTTTTATAAAACAATATCATCGGGATACATTTTGGGAGATATAAGGAGGTATTATAAAAATGTTTTTTTCTTGGTCCCATTAATTTCATTCCTCTCATTTGTCAAAGATGGAGGGTGAGGCCCGATTTGGTAGGTAGCCAAACCCCTCACAAGGAAACCAATTTATTCTCCTTCTCTCATTATCTCCTTTCTTATCCCACTTTTTTCACTTTTACCTCTTAAACACATTATCGATAGAGCTTGACATCTCTCTAATTTCTCTTATTTACACACTAATTTCTCAACCTATATTCTCAGCTGTGTCTGATGTCTATGAGTGTGTTTATACTTATAACATTATGAGGGGTTAATGTTATTTGTTTTTAGGGGTTATTATGTGGTGATGTGTTTTTATTTCCATTTTACACTCTCATTTTCTACATTGTGTTGATTCTTACACTTACTACTCATTTGGACACATTCTTGACTATGCTTGACATCCTCTTCATGAGCGTGTAAAATTTTAGCATCATTGTAGAGTTTGTTATGTAGTATTGTGCTTCCTTGGTGGGTTCTCTTAGTCATGAAAAATACATTTGAGATATTCTAGATGATGAGAGTTGATCTTACACTAGTGGTTCTTCTTAAGAATACCAACTACACTTCTTAGCATGCGTATATAGAATACTTACTCACATGCAATAATCATATTACATTTCTATATGGAAATATTCTTATTCCCACTGACCTTGTTTGGTTTGATAAGTGGGATAACACTTATGATAAGATTCTTGGTATCCTATTGTTACATGTTTTCATGGATCTTCATTTCCATGTGGAGCATATAAAGTGTCCCTGCATTAATTATATTATCATGTATTCTCTTTTCAAATGTCCCACTAAGATTTACATCACACCTCATCCTCCTATTCTTATCATGTCTTTAGAGATTGTTTTTCTCTCTCTTATATTCTTATGATGACACACTATGGTAGATAGTGCTATTCCTTTTGTATAACCATCACTATATGATGAGATTCTACTAGACATTAGTTATCTCATTGCATATTCTACTTCCATTATGTGCATGATGTTTCTCATCTATATCCATCATATAATGGTACTACATAGGACTCTACTATTTCTAGTGAGAGTACACCTTGTGAGAGCATTGATGAATCTTATTTTCTTGTGTATATTCAGACTATGGATCTGTGTGATTCATATGTAGTCTCTTATTCATCTTCAAGAGTTATTAAGATGTGTTTTCCACTTCCCATGGAAATTTCTTTAAAAAATGTTCCATGTCATTCTTCTTCATTAGACTCACCTATACTTTATGACACTTCTGAGCCTGAACACTTTTTTGAGACTAAGGACACTTTTTCTAGAACATATAACTATAATAGTGATGTGGACACACCTCCATAATTTATTTGCCATTTTTCAGATATTGAGGATTCATTTCCTAATCCACCTACCTATAATACACTCTAAACATTATAAGATACATGTATACTAATCCAAGACTCATCAAACATTGAACTATCTATTCTACAACTATAGAGCACTATGTAGTCCTTCATAGCCTCTATTACATCCTCATTATATAGAGAAGTTGGCCCTATTATTATGCATGATGATCATAGTTCCTTTTATAGGGATTACACCTCAATTGGAGATCTATCAAGCACCTAGAAAAAACTTTCATTACTCTAGGTTAATTCACTCTTCACTGCACCTACTTATGAAAGGTTCACTTCAATGGATCTAAATTTAGTTATTGTGCATGATCTTTCCTGACTTATGCCATAATTGTTTTGGGACCACATTAAAATTTATTTGTAATAATTCCTTCATATTCCCTTGTGTAATGGGAAGAATTTTAATACACACATCATGTTCTTCCTCTAACAAAAGGAAGAAACATTGTTTGATGTAGATATAACTCCTTTAGTCTTCAAGTAGAGGATCTCATTATCAACATTATTCATCTTGAAAGCTATACTTGGAGTGTAGATAAATTTAACACCATCTTTAGTAGGACATATTATCCCTCACTTCTCACTATGTGCTCTATTTCTCTCACTTATGGATGTATTATTGGCTACTCCCAATGTCTTTAAAGCATGCACTATTTATTTTATTTTCTATATTTTTTTTTAGGTGGTGGGGGGGGAGTTTTTTCCTATAGGTTTTCTTCTTTTGTCCACTTTATAAGATTTGCATTGTGATTGGGTACCTCATTAGGCCTCATTGTCAGGACCCAATTCTTATACCCACCTAAGCTATGCTTTGGATTGGGTATTAGTGTAGGTTTTTATATTTTTAAGTTTACATTCACATTTATTTTGTTAGCTTACTTAGGCATACACTTGTCATGAAGGAGTTACATTCCAAGTGGGAGTCACCCTTGACTAGTTATTCTGGGTATGGGAATATTTTGAACACCATCACTTATCATGTGAGATTTACACATTTAGTCTTTTTTGTACCTCTCCTTAGTGAGATATTCTATATAAGACTCAAATCATTTATGCATTATGATTTTGTGTGTGTAATATTTAGATCTCACTTACTATCTTGGGTTTCATGTGTAAATGGCTGATTAGAGATCTTGGATGAATCTAATAGTTATGTAGGTGGTTATTGGGTGGTGTCGCTCTCCTTTCTATAAATATAGGTTTTGTACATTGTAATGGGGATTTTTGACTCAAAGGAATTTTGGAAAAGGATAAATAAGATATCTATATATGAAACTCAATGAAGAATCAATAAGAGAGGAATTTTTAAGACTTTGTGCTTGGAATTTTTCTTGGTGAATATTAATTATGAGTATTCATCTGCTTTGATTATTTTATTTTCAAATCTACTAAAACATTGTTGTTAAATTATCTAATGGTTTGATGTACTTTATATAGATTTTGTCAGAGCTTATATAATAAATTTAAAATCGTGAAACTTAAGTGAAATTAGGGAAATGAATATGTGTTTTTTTTGTAAAGAATACACATTTGTTTAGAAGTATTTCTAAGCTCCAAATATCAATGGTGTATGGACTTCATGATTATGTTCAGAGCCTATATTGTTTGCCTTTATGAATAAAATAGTCTCCATTATAATTATATAAAATCTAAATTAGGTATAACATTTTTATATGTTTAAACTATTTAAACTATCATTTCTCTCCTCTCACTATGTGAAATTATTCCTACCTTTTTTGTTTTCTTTTCTATCACCTTTCCATAATTTTGAGTTAAAATTAGAGAACCCCCATAAAGATACATTATTTATATAAATATTTCCATTTATAATTTTGTATTTGATTTTCAATAGGCTAGCTCCACCTTCCAATAGGAGAGGGACTTTGTCCCCACACTTTTGATTGAAATCCTTGATTTCCCCCTTGACAATTTTTTCATCCAACAAGCTTGTAGAAGACCTTGAGTGAAAATACACCATATTCCAGTGATGATCACCATAGCAAGCACATGAGGGAACATTGACAACCAAAGGTTTTCAAATTCAAAATTTGTTTGTAATAAATACATGTAAAGACAGGGTAAAATGAAATCACAGCAAGGAAAAATTTCCTAGTGGTGAGTTGATATACACAAATGGTGAATTCACATTCATAAATGGTGATTTTAACTTACCAAATATGGTTTCAAAATCATTATGGTAGAATTTGAAGCTATAGTAATTTATCTAAAGTTGAGTTAGTTTCACTTTGATAAATGACGAATTCACTCTGATGAACGGTGAATTTGCATTGTTAGTAAAATTTTTGATGGGTTTGTCTACTTAATTATGTTTTTGAGATTTTGATGAAAAATTAGATTAATGTGTCTATTAAGCATTTAAAATAGTGTTTATCAATAATAATTTCACATAAGAGGTTATATTCCATGTTATCATTGATTTTTAACTTTACAGAGGATGAATATGGGCTATTATATGCTATTAGGTTTCTATATATTTGAGATTCCAAATATCCATGTGGACAAGGCTATTTTTAAGGTTACATTAGTGGATATACAAAGGATTATGTGTATCCTAATAAAAGGTACTATGGTATACCGGAGAGATAATGTGAGTTGTATCATTGGGGAGATTATTTGAGGATGAGAGATTGATGATGGTAGGTTTAGGGGTGGATTTAGATGCATTTTTGGTAGGAGGAGAGATATATTCATTGCCTTTGGTTATTATGGCTCTTATAAATGACACAATATTTCTTGTAAAGAGTGGTAGATTAATTATATATAGATTAAAAGATGTTGTGGGAAGTATATTGGAGTTTGTGATAGAGTTTCCTTTGGGACCCTACATGCTAGTGCATTTATATATGTATATAAATTAAGTGGTGTAAAAGGGTGGAAATATTACTAGGGTGTATGGGCATGGGAACACATAGCCCTAGAACAAAAAACAATATAGATGCAAGTGAGGACATATGAGGACCCTTTTGCATACAAATGGTAAATTGTTGTGGGTATAAAATGGAGACATCTAGGAGACTTTATGTATTATATGAGGGATATAAATGAGTTTAGCCCTAAATAAATCACATAGAGGCCTTACAAGGAGGAAGATATAGTATGGGTAGAGGATTTAGATTATTTATATTATGCTATCACAATATATACACACACATATACATCTACATATACATACATATTATATATATATATATATATATATATATTATTGTGTGATAATATTAAATTATTGAGAGGTATAGGTCAGATAGAGTATTGAGGTAGTTTGGGGTATAATAGGGCATTCTAAAAGGGCCACACATATTTTTTTGGTCATACATGGAGTGGAGAAATTGGGTGCTGATAGTGTATCTAAGAAAAACTACTACTAGTTAGACCTCTTTACATTATGCACCATTTCATAGGTGATGTGATTGATGTAGGTTTTATAGATAACTATAGAGTATGGTAGGAGAAAAATATACAATGAGGTTGATTGTTCCTCATTAAAGGTTGGGGACTCTAAGAGAATGGATACAAAGGATTTTTTAGGGCACAACTTCAAAAGGGCATAATGACACAATATAGAGGATCAGGGGATATGTAGCTAGGTCAACTAATGGTGAGGTTGTAGTATGAGGTGATGGAAGAGATGGTGTAAAGGTACTTATTATATATATAAATAGTGATGGAGGGAGAGATAAAGGAGGATATGGTGAACTTAGAGGAGATGATGGTGGATATGGAGGAGAAGATGCTGGAGATGGATAAAGGCTATTAAGACCACTAATTATTACTATTGTAGGGGAGACAGAGTAGGGCCATCAATAAAGCTAACCTAAGTAGAGGATTTAGAGTCAATAAATATTCTACAATGAGAGATTACAACTAGATATATAGAGATATCCATCTTAAATAATGGTGAAGGATAGAGGGATAATTATAAGAAGATCAAAGAGTGAATTAATTTATAGATAGTAGATAGATAATATCTATAGTGCATATAACTCCTATAGCTTGTTTAGTGGGGCTTCTCATCAAATAAGTCCAACACAGAGTCCAAGTGTAAAGAGACATGATGAAAGTTGATACCTATGATTTTTGATGTATGTAATGAGATAGATATTGATACTTGTACATGGACATTTTATTGATATAAAGTGATTCTTTTTGGGCTCATGGATGTGTCCCATGTGTTATTATGATGATGTTTTATGATACATATGGATATTTATGGATGTATGGTCTTATTATGATGAAATGTTTAGCTGTCACTCCTACTATTTTGATTTGGTGCACATTTAGTCATTAAGATGGATGTTTTAGTGATTTAGTCATGGATAATTTATAATTAATGTTTATTTTGGAGAGTTAGCATTGAATGACTTAAGAATGGTATTTTAAATGGATATATTTTTAGGAATGATTGATTTTAGATAATGTGATGATATATATGTGTATGAATGAATAATAGATATTCTTGCATTACAAATGTTTTGAGAAAATTTTATTTTTAATATTATGTACAACAAGGTGCATCATGATATATAAGACCATGATGGCATAGTTATAATACTCGTATGGACTGACTCAACATAATAAGTAATAAAATATAAAAAACTTTAATAAACAACAAATAATGAACATAAAACAAGCAAGTAATAAAACACATAAAAAGAAATAAGAAAAATTGATTTTGTTTATATCATTTGTTGAGATATAAACCCTATGTTTTAAGAGGGGATGATAATGATAATGATAGCCTTGTTGTTCCCCAAACATAAATATATATGAGGGGGTAGAATAGGAATGTTATATCTTAATGAGGCTAAAATGATCTATTTAAAATGGGATAAGGACTTTCTGTCAAAACTAAGGATATGAACAAAATAACATTTTACTTGTGTTTTTAGACTTCCATATCTTTTGGATTTTGTGGGATTTATAAATTTTTGGATTTTAGATGGATTTTTGGATAGAAAACTAAGCTATGAACAAAGGGGAAATAGTTATATCACTAAGAATGGGGGTGATAGTGGATGAAATGCTAAAGGGATGAAGGATGAATTTATAAGGACTATGTCAAGAAGGAGTCATTTACCCAATCTTTGTTATACCATGTTAATATGTGATGTAGTGTGTTTTTGTAAGAGTGTGGGTGTACCAAGATTTTTAGGAAACATGGTTCAAGACCACTTTCTTGTGTTTATAAAGGTCAAAATAGGAAAATAGATGGGTGCATTGGAAATGATGGGATAACTTAGTGAAAGGGATGGTTAGGATGACTTAGGTTTGGATAGATGTGGATGTTTTAGGGTGGAGTGAGGATGCCCCTAAGTAAGAGGTACTTATAGACAATAGATACTACACATAGTGCTAGAAACTAGTTTTCACCATGGTACTTACCTAAAGCATCATAATAATGGTTTTGAATTTTGATAATGATTTATTTTTATTTTTAAGCATGTAGTATCTAGTTTTTGTGAAGTAAAGACAATAACTAGGCACACTTTCTCGATTGTGGTGTAGTTTAATTCATAACAAGTGAAAGTTGTGCTCAATTAATATAGTTATCTCTTTATTCAATAATCATCATGCTATGATAGAAGAGCTCCCAAGGCATACTGAGTAATTGATATGTATAGTAGCAAAGGCTTCCCTAGAGTGGGTGGAATTAATACTAGTGGATTGGAAATTTTTTTCTTTGAGGTGTTCAAAATCCTATCGACATGATTCATTCTAGTTAAAATATATCCTTATTGAGAATATTTATGAATGGTTGAGATTTATCTATAATTTGGGATATGAACCTTCCAATGGCTTTGATTTTGCATTACAATCTACAAAGTTATTTGAGATTTATTAGAGGATGAATATATGTTATGTCTTTTACCTTAGTTGGATCAACCTCAATGCCTCTTCTAAATACAATGAAGCCCAATAGTTTTATTTAAGTGACCAAAAAAAGTCACTTCTTAGTATTCAAACAAAATTTATACTCTCTTAGCCTTTCAAATATTTTGCATAGAATTACAGGATGATTTTCCCTAATTTTTTATTTAACTAGTATATCATCCACATAGTCACTAGTAATGTCATAGAATATGATAGTCATTTATTGTTGATAGGTGGAATGTATGTTTTTAAGATGAATGGAATAAATTGGTAGCAAAAATTACCCCATGGTGTGATAAATGTTGTTTTATGTTAGTCCTCAAGTGTAATTTTGATTTGATTATAGCCTAAGAAACCATCCATAAGAGATAACATCTCATGTCCTATTGTTGAATCCACTATCATGTCAATGTTAGAGAGGTAATTAATATTTTGGGCATGATTTATTGATGTATAAAAAATAAGTACACACTGTGAATCCTATTAGTGTTTTGTTCACTGGAATGATATTTGATATCTACTCTTAATAATCAATTGGCCTAATGAATCCAACATCCATTTGTTTTTGTAGTTATTACTTTATATGCATTTCCACTTTGGGATGAATTTGTATAATTTATTTTTTATTAATAGGATTTACATCCACATTAACAAATAAGTGATGTAATAAAAGAGATGGACCTAATCCTAACATGTATGCATAGGACCAAGTGAATAAAACTACAAATTATATTAAGAGAATGATAAGGATTTCTCATTCTTAAAGACTAAGGGTGGATGCAAGATTAATGAATTTGGGGTTTTCTTTTGTACCAATGTTCACATCAATGGTTTATTCACATAATAAAATGGAACCATCTTGAAACTTTGTTATTATAGGGGAAGGTTGAGTTCCTCATCCATTAGTTCCTCAAATAGGTTTTCACTAATGGACTCATCTTTTATTTCTTGATTTTTATGTTTTTCATCTAATAGCACCTCAGAGAGGTTTTTACTAGGGGGAATTGTTTTTTTTTTAATTTATGACCAATGAACTCTTATCATTCCCAAAAGTATGTTGATGTGTCCAAGCTAATTTCAAATCCATTTTTTATGGTTTCCAAATGGAATGTCATCTCTAATTTCCATGAATTGTTGTGATTTCCTCATCATTTTGGAAGAGATATTGGTATAGGATATTGTTGTTACCAATCTATGAGATGAGGATAATTTAGGTTAAGGGTGAGAACAACTCTGTCATCAAAGGGTTGGTAGATGTAAGGTCTTAATAAAGGATATGAATGAAACTTATTTCAATTTTAGAATATAACTCCTCATAAAACATGGAAAAATCACTAATGTAATCATATGAATCACCAAAAGGTGGTTTTATAGATGATATCATGATATTCATTATTTTCATTAGATGGTAAAGGTTATTTGATACCCTATTCATGGATATCGAGGCCTTTCAATTTGTAGTTTATGATGTTACAAATAATTTATTTTTACACATGATACTCATTATTTTGGAGACAAGTAGCTAAATCATCATTCTATAGCCAAGAATCATTTGAAATCTCAAACTTCTCTTCTAAAATAAGTCCTTTAAAAAAAGATGCTTTACCAAATCGATGTGAGGCTTATTATTTATTATTTCTTAGGTTATGCCTATCATGAATTTTGAGAGGAATGTACAATTTACCTAAGTGGAAGGCATACTAGATCTCATATTCTCCCATACCTTTTTGATTGAACTTGTATTTGAAAGTTGTGGATTTGGAAGTTGAGATTTTAAATGTGGATGGTAAATAATATGGATTGATTTAATTTGAAAGTTTTGTCAGTTGATTATATGGACTTATTTGCCTCATAAAAAAATTTTATGATGGGAAAATAGTTTGTTTTTTTATCTCCCTTGAAAAAAATCATAGTATTAGAAGCATTGTGGGTCACCAAGAACCATAAATTCCATACTATAATGAGGGAATTTGATGCATTGGTAAATATTAGATGGAATGGCTTACATGGAACTAATCCATGATTGACTAAGGAGAATGTTATAAAGAAGGTCAAGATAAATTAAATGTAGGAATGTTTGATATATAACATGTCTTACCATGATTGGGATATGTATTTCTCTAGTTATTTTTCATTCCATGTTGTCATATACTTTAATTGTGATGGTTTTAGAATCTAATGCTATTAACCTAGATACTTAATCAAAGTGAAAGTTCAAAATTTTAGATTAGATCCATTTTATATAAATGCCATCTTCACTTTATGTTTTGTAATGATGGAGTCAATGTATAAGGGAAAGTTATGAGATGAATTAACATGATAGATGTATGTTTGGTCAAATTTGATTTGATGGCTTGATGACATATGTCCAATGAGTGCCTAAAATTTAGATGGATCAATGACATTTGGGACTCTTAATTCTTGAAGAGTTTGATACAAGATATCTTTGTGAATATTTGATGCCTCAAGAAGGTCCAACATTTAAATATGGGTAGGTGTATTATTAAGTTATTAAATGATAATGTAACTTATCTTTGGATTAGTAGAGGAGGCCTAGGGATAGTTATTTTTTCTTGTCTAGTTGTGACTACATAATCTAAGGATTTAACTTTTATAGTGGAAATATGATTATACATGAGTTGGATATGATTAATGACTATGTCAAATAGATGGGGAATATTCTTAGAAGTGATGTTATTTATTTTATTTTGACCTTATTTCATTTTTGAATAAGGGTGGTCATGTTTCATAAAGGGATCTTGGTATATCTATAAGTGTTGGTTTTTTGATGTGGATGCATTTCATTCTATATTTAAATCTCTACAATAAATTAATTCTTAGACATAGTTATTTAATTTTATGCATCGATTTGTGGATTGACCTTTTATCTTGTGATATTCACAGTACTCATGTTCCTTATACCTTGTTGGTTTTGGCATGTTATCATCAAATGGTTTGATTTGAGGGAACACCATCATGTTTGTGATAATTAACTTAGGGTAGAATACTTCAAGGGATTCCCCTAAAGGTGTATAAGTTATTTGTTTCATTTCTTTCTTTAGTTGATCTCTAAGTATGGTGATGTTTGGGGTACTTTGAACATTTTAGATATGTTTAGACTCAGTTAACCTACCACCAATTATTTTCTTATTGTTACTAAATAATTTGGGATTTTTGAATTGGGTTTCTCCTTGGTTATATTTGTGGAAATTTTTGATAAGTCCTTTGGCTATAAGTGCCTTTTAGATATGGACTCCCTTTTTAATAATTTCATAAAAGGAGTTCATGCAATGGAATTGTAGGTGGAAATCCATCTCTTGATTTAAGTTCACTATGAAGATGGTAATCAAATGTTTCTTAGGGATTTTCTAAGGAATCTACTTGTTAGGCCTCACCATATTTGTAAGAGGGAGTAATTTTTTTCCCATTTCTCTATTTGGCATTGCACAAGTTTAACATTATAATTTAGTGCTCTAAATTATAGTAAATTTTTTTTATAATATCTCAATGAGATCCATAAAGGTATTAATGGATCCTTTAGGTAGACACAAGAACCACTCTATGGCTTGGCTGACTAAGCCTTGAGGAAAAATCAAAGAAAGTAAATTTCACTATAAGTAACATCTTGGTAGGACATACATGATTATTTAAATTGATTTATAGGTTTACATTTTCCTTTATACTTGTCAAACATTAGAGGTTTGAAATTTGATGGAAAAAATATTCTCAACATGTTTATATCAAAAGGGTAAGGACACAATTATTTGAACTTATACTTTTTGTTATGGGTTTGAATCCCATCTTACTATCCTTGGATATAATCCTTAATATATTTCCATTCTTAGGTAAATGACGAGACCTTGAGTGGTGTGGATGGTGATTATATTATATTAGATTTGGGTGACTCAATGGTTTGATTGGCAATGATTTAATGATTGTTTGATTTTTAAGGTGAATAATTTATGATTTTAGGTTTTACATAGGATTTTAGATCAACCAATTCTTGTCTTAATCATTGAATTCAATCAAACACGCTTGAATTTGGTCCAATAGGATTTTTTTGTCAAGAAATATTTTTGCTTTGTTGACATGAACATAGGAAACATGATGGAGATTATCACTAGTGAAATTTAAGACTATTTTATTCCTACCAAAGGAAATGTTAGATGGATTTTGGTTATGATTGGGAGGGGTTTGGTCCCTCCTAAAAATATTGTGACTCAAATTTTTAGGGGTAAATTCTAAAGGCAATATAGCCCCTATTTCTATGAGTTGTATCAAGATGTCATCTTTGTTATAAAAAAAGTAGTCACTGATTTGGACTTGGGTTCATTCCAAAATAAACAAGTCATTGGCATTGATATTATAATCACTTTGGTAATTGAGGCTATGAGTATCATTATCATGGATCTTTATATGGTCATCCATATTTTAAAAGTGAAAAGGGTCTCTACCAAAAATAGTTTTTCATGTTTTGAGTTTGATACAATAGTGCTTGAAATCTAGTAGTTGGTGCCACAGTTCAAATGTTGATATAAGATTGGTTTGTAAAATAAGTTTGGTTTTGGTTTAAAGAACTCTATAATTAGTTTACCAAAAGTGGGACAAAAAAAACAAAAAAATAAGATAACCTAATTTAGTCAAGTAGGTGTGTAACCAAGTAGTGGCCCATTGATAGTACCCTTAAACATATATGGTGGGTGATCTTATGGAACATTATTTTTTTGACACCACTATTATTATGGCCAAATTTTATTATGTTATTATTTACAAGGTTATCAAGGGGCATCCCTTATATACCTTTAAATACATTAAGGCCCAAATCCATGAGACAAGGGTGTGTTGAAAGCTTGGGTATTGGTGGGATGAAACCACCTCACATATTGGTGATGGTATAATAGGTGACTACTTATCCATTAGAAACATCCACATAAAATAATTTGTATAGCCTACTAGAATAATGGCTTTGTCCTAACACTTGGTGATGAAATATAGGGTCGTTATAACCCCCAATAAATAAAAGCAAAGAATATGTGAATTATTTATGATTTATAAGATCACCTTATGGCATGAGGAAATAACATACATAATTTGATATTTAGGATACACAAGTCACTAGGTTGTTTATGATTCTATAGATCACCTTGTGATTTAAGAGAAGAGCATAAACAAATTACAATGACATAAATAAGATGCAAAAATATTAATTTAATTAAAGAATAATTTAATTTAAAAGCATTGGTAAAAAGTGTTTCAATTTGATAACTTTGAATAATGGTGATATAAAAAAACATTAGTAGTTTTTATAGAATCTTTGACAAGTGAAACCTATAGGTTAGACAAAATCATAAAATAGAAAACTAAAAAATAGAAAAATGAAGACAGGTAAGAAAATCACCAATTAACATAGTGAAATCACTACTTATTAGAGAAAAATCAATATTTCATGGCGCATAATTACCATTTGTCAAAAAAATCTATAAAACATAAAAATGATACCTTAAAACATATTTGCCAATGATTAGTGTAGAATCACTAAAACTCAGTGTGAAATCACTAAATTTTAGTGAAAAATTAATGTTTCTCAATGTGAACTCCCCATTTCTCAATGCAAAATCTTTGAAACTCAAACTTCCATAGACATATCCCATAAATAGATATAAAATAAATTGATAGGGTGAAATCATTGATTAACAACAAAAATTCATCATTTCACAATGCAAAATCACTATTTATTAGTGTAGAATCATTATTTCATAGAAGATGACAAATGAAAAATAAAAATGACTAAAATTGATTTACACTTGAAAAAATTAACAACATATAACAAAACTATGATAGAATAGACCAAACAACTAGAACAAATAAAACACTCTTCAACAATACGTAAAAATGTGTTAGAAAATGTAGGGGAGTAAGTGTTCCACCAAGTGTGACAAAATGAAATATGAAAATATTAGAGTTCACAATAAAAACTTAGGAAACAAACCTAGAATTCATGCTCTAGTCTAACATACCCACTAATAGATCAATGAAATAAAACAAATAAGTATATTGCCTCACTTATGAAAATGAATCATTATCTTACATTGAGTTGATGTGCTCTTGACTTTTGAAATGTGGTTACTCAATTAAGATCCATACAATAATTTTAGTAGCATGATGATATATTTCTTGATTTCAAATAGATACAAGAATATGATTAAAATTCTCACACATAAAGTCATGATGATAATTTTGATGATATTTTAGATGATTGATTCCTCATAATGTAAGAAGACATGTCAATTTATATAATTTAAGATAGAAGTATGAATGGCTAGATTTATTTAATATTTTGAGTTTTGAGGGTTGATATTTACTCTGCAGGTCAAATGCATTCAATGTATTTGTTGAAAAATTATGATTTAGAGGAAGTGGTCAAATGATTAGTGATTTTTTTAATTAGTTGTTGAATGGGTTGAATGTCTTAAATGGAGTTCAATTTATTAAATGAGGTGGTTTAAATGTTCTTGAATTTCTTAAATACGTTTTTTAAAGGGTTGAATGTCTTAATTGGGGGTGTTTTAATGTCTTAAAGAGGTTTGAATAAGGTTGTTCGTGGTTAATGAGGAGGTTAGAATGATTAAATGAGGTTGGTTATGGGATGATAAGGTGGCTAGCTAATTATATTTGTTTATTTGGAATTATGTGTACATGACTTAATTAGTGATTAATTAACTTAAATAATATGAATTAATTATTTAATTAATCAAAGGGGTAATGTTTATGGGATATGGGTCACATCATAATATAAATATAGATTTCTAACTACTGATGGGTTAGTAAGGATAACTAGTGAATGATGAATACCAATAAATAGTGGATTACTTTTGGCCCTATGGTGGCATAATTTAGGTGTCTACATAGCTCATTTAGAGTTTCCTATGGTGGCATAATCTAGGTGTCTACATAGCTCATCTAGATTTTCAATATATTTAGTAATGTATATTACCTCTATCCTCCTTAAATGAGTTTCCACCCACCTATCTATGCACATGATAACATGATACCATTAATTTATAGGTATACCCATGAGATTCATAATGGAAAAATGTTCATACACCCATATTATTAGCAATGTCCTACCATGACACCAACACCATGGGCCTCACATGTAAATCTGTATAGATCCTTGTATAAATGTGAAAGCATGCATCATTTCCATGCACACACCAAATGATGTTCCCCCATGTCTTGTATTATGGGTCACATCCCATAGTAAATAAAAACTTTACAAGTATTTTATGCTATAAATAAATGTAATGATATAATAAAATACTTTTAAAATCATGAAGCATCCTTCATCAACATGCCACTAACAAGATATTATGTGTATCACTATTTTTACCAAGCTTATCACCAATATAATAACTATGCATTGAGATATACCTCTCTTGGGTGGTGTCATATATAATCACCCTCTAGCCTCTAATTAAGATCCATAAGATTATCCATAAAATATAAGTGTCACCTCTTCAAAAGGTAGTAAAAAATATGAGTGTTAGTATGTCATTTCTTGGCTAGTGTTATCAATAATGACATATTATATTGTATAAAACCTAATTGATTAGCATGCCTTAACACTAGTGAATTGATATTTCCATAATAATTGAAATTAAATTAAACCAATATAACATATTTATCATCCACCCTTATCAACACCCTTAGTATGAAGGTCATTATGCATCACAAAAATCCAAAAATAAGTATTTGTCAATGATTTTTTTAATAAAAAATTGGATTAAGAAGTGTTGATATAATTAAGATAAAATACTGAGTAAATAAAAATATATAAGATATAAAATAGATACACAACTAATTACAACCTACTATTTATATAAATATGCTAAAATGGGAAAGTGTTAGAGATTAATGACTCAACTAGACCTAGATCTACATGACTAAAACAATGATTGTGAAACTAACTATGAGGCTATGTGAGGTTGTGAATCAGGAATATGTCTATACATTATCCTAAAATAAGGACACACTATTTAGACTTGGCCATCTTATATTACTTTTTTAGGGTGTAACTTTGTCCTTTAGGGTTTTCCCCCTCTTTGTAAATTATGGTAGGTGCATCTTCACCTGTAGGTCCTATATGTATATGCATATATATTTGATTTGATATGGTAGCCAATATGTGACTTATTATTCATTAAAAACACTTATCTCAATGACAAGAGGGGAAAAATACTATAAAATGGGGGAAAGGGACAAGGGGATGGGGTTGTGCTTGACCACAACACCCATGTGTTGAGCATTGATTACATAAAAATACTTTAAAGAGGGGTCAAACTCCATACAACTCTCCCATGCTACATTAATGTGTTTACAATATTATTGAAATTATATATGTTGGTGTAATCTTGGTGTGATTATGTGCTTGAACAAATGACTTGTGACCTTGTTGTTGTGTTCAAACCTAGTTCAGGGCTTCTTGGGTTGTGTGTACTTAAAATTGGGGAAAATAAGTCCTTTTCTCTTAATGTGTAGTTAGATAATATATGATGTTTATAATAATATAATAATCCTCAATAAATAGGTATAAAATGTGATTATATAATGAAATTTATGGTATTTACTCATATTGGTCTTATGAAACATGTAGAATGACCCATTGAGATGAATTCGAATTTTGAAAATTAGTCATTATTTGGTGGGAGAATGAAACCAACAAAATTTATACATGACTAACTTGTGGGATTATCCTGAAGGACTGATTTCATATGAAGAATAGAGATAACCAAATTGGAATTATGAGTCAATTAAATAAAGAGTCTAGGCTTATTGGAATGAGTAATAAGAGAATTTAGTATCATAATTGCCTTAAGATAGAGGGTAATCCACATAGATGTAGAGGAATAACAATTAAAAATAATGGAATTGAGCATAGGCTATGTGTGCATAAGGGGTGGCCATAAGTGCATTATTTTATCTTTAAATGTTAATTTCAAAGTATAATTTCCAACCTTTTATTATAGTAATGCAACAAAGTGAAATTAATATAGTAAAAAGAAGAGTTTTATACCTAATTTAACATGTGAAGAATGGTTTTGAATGTAGATCACATGTTCAATTATGCTTCATGAAAACTTGCAAGGAAACATGTCACCTATGATAAAAATATGAAAGTAAACACATGAAATTGTAGACAATCATTTTTGGACACTTTCATGTCTAAACTAAGAATTAGATCAATTTATAGAAAATGAGGTAATTTATGTCTATAAATTACCTAAATTTCCTAAATTCATTTTCATAAGGGATTTAATTATCTAGAAACATGTCGAGGCTTACTTTTTTAGGGTATTGCCATATATGCACTAATAACCTAGCTTGGATTTAACTCTAGTCAAATTGTGACCTATAAAATTGACATTCTTGGCCTTTTTAACTATTAACACAAAACATTTAAAACAATTCATAAAATCCAAAAACCCTAGGCAAGATTAATTAAAAATAAAATCTTAATTAGCTTACTTAAGTAAAAATTCCAAGTTGAATTAGTGAATTACATTTATTTAAAAAAGGATTTTTCAATAAACATGAGGTCAAAGTCAAGTGAGTTAGTAAAATGTTTTATTAATTCCTAAAATTCAAGAAAAGGTGATTCATAATGTAATAAATATCTTATATGAGTTGTCATGGCTCATAAATATCTAAAATGAGTTGTCAAGCCTTCATAATTGATTTGACCAAACCTAGGGTTAACCTAAACTTAACCTAGGTTATTTTAGACTCAACCAAAATTAGAACTAAACCTAACCTCCCTAGGGTTAGATTTAATTTTAAGACCTATAAATACAAGTGACCTCACTTTACCCAAAGAAGATTTTGTGTGTAAGGTTATTCTATAGGAATGCCTTAAATAATCCATCAAAGTAATGTTATATTGCCAAATTAATATCAAGCTTCACATCAAGCCAATCTAAGCCAAGAAAAACCACATGTGACCTTAAAAAAATGATGCCAACATGGAAAATGCATTGATCAAAGTCTCGAATGCCATAAACTGAGCAAGAACATCTATTATAATAAGTGGACACTAATTTTGACAAGGGAGGTAAAAATTTTGTATGTTTTTATCTTTTATTTGAAGTTTTGTTTATGGTGTTATGATCCCCCCTAGTACTTAGGCAAGAGTGGTTTAGTTTCACTACATTGTTATACTTGAATTTTATTGAGATTCACTAACAAGGAACTAATTCCATTTGTGTGCTATTAATATTCCTAAGATATAAAAACTTATACATTAAATAACAAGGATTGAATACACCTTTCATGTATGCAAACCATTGTGTTTTCTAGTCCAAAATTGCTGATTAGAGAGGGTGGAAATCCTTTGAAATTTCTTTGTTAAAACATTGATTGGATTAGGCATGCCCTAATTCTCATTAGTAGGAAAAATTATGCCTAAAAAATAAATATGAACTTGAATTCATTATTGCACAACTCAAGATGGTAAAATAACTGGGAATAATTGTATGAATTTAAATAGATCATTTTGGTGCAAAGCTAGTGTATATTTGGCCTAAAAATTTGAATCAACTACTATAGGTAGAATAAGATTCATTATTGTGTAAAAATGGTGAAATACCTAGTGAAAGATAGGTGCAATAAAATATGAATTGAGTGCAGTGTATAAAACATATAGAATGGCATAAATTACCATTCTTTCTTCATAATTTGGTTCAAAACCTAACAAGAAAGTGATCATGTACTACATACATTCCTCATATATATATATATATATATATATATATATATATATATATATATATATATATATATATTGACTCTAATAACTCGAATGATACCAATTGAATCTCTGAGTAAAACTATGTAAATTTTGGAACGCATACACATGATGCCCCTAATTTGAGTAAAATCTATAATATTCTTATGTATAAAACTAAAATTATTTATGGGTAACCACTAGAAACTATTCTATAGACTAAACATGATTCTAAGAATTTTGGTGAATATTATTTATCATTTATAATATGAAAGTGCATTATTTTGGATAATACTGGCTTATACCATTATCTATATGGTGCACTACTATCTAAATTACATTATGAGTAAAATTGAGTATGCACTATGATCAACATAGAAACTATTTTTATTGTTTATATGCAGTGGGTTGTTACAACTTAGTATCTAAGATAGACACTATGTATTCCCCCTCTTTTGAGGTGAGTTGTGAAGCCTATGAAATAACTTAGCTCAAAATAAAATTTATGCAAGTGGTGTTATAGAAAGATTTAAATATGGAGTAATAATGAAAACATTGAAAATATTAGTATCATATTGATAATCTAAGCAATGTAGTAATGCATGATACATATAAAACTAAGCATACATAGTGTCATGTCTAGATAGATGTTATAAATCAAGCATGTAGTGAATAATGATCATATACTTAATAGTTTAAACTAACATAGAATTACTTGGGGAAGATGTATGATATCCATCATGGCATCAAAAAATTTAGAGGTATGTGATATCAATCGTGGAATAAATAAACTAAGAAAAATACAACACACCAAAGTCATGGACATGATGCACAAACAAATATCATATGAAAGAGCACACATAAACATGAAATACGGCCAAGGGGACACATATAATGGACATGTTAAAATGTAACTCACATGCATATAAACACATAATAAGACATAAATCCATAATCAAGGACATGCTCAAATGTCCACAATCCAAATAAATTGAATGCACACAAATTATGAAGTGAATAGGCAAACACAATAAGCATGCATAAATAAGTGAAATTGATATGCATAAAGAATTTGTAACATCAACACACATCAAAAATTATCTATCCAATGAGATAAAAATGTTAAATTAAGTGATAAAATAAAAAAATATTCATGTAATGTAGTGCATTCTAGTAGGAACAATAGGGATAGTCGTAAAATCATAAAAACATGTGTAAAAAATTCCCTTACTGAACTTGTTTTAGTGAAAAAAATTGTAGAAGGCTATGACTATTTTTAATCTAATAAATTGGAGCCTATGTTCACTGGGACAAATTCATTGGAATTCAATAAGAACATAGTATATGAATATCTATATAAGTGTGGTTTTTTTTGTGTAATTTTTTTGGGCCTGAGATAATATGACCACCTACAATTGCATTTAAAAGTGACAAATTGTATGTTATGAAACTCACTCAAGTATAATTATGAAGCATATCTGATATAAAACTAAATATATAGAAGTATTGAATATATTGAAGAACAAATCAACTAATGTAAGTGAATTACACATAAAATGTGTAGGCCATGATTGTAGTTTTTTTTTAATATTATATTTTTTTGAATGTGTGTGTGTGTGTGTGTGTGCGCGCGCGCGCGCGCGAGCGCATGTGTGCATGCATGTGAAAGTCTAAAAATGTTGCAACACATCCAAGGGATGTGGATAATCAAATAATGGATTTGGTGGAAGATTATTTAATTTAGATACTGAATCTTTTCAAATTCCTACATATCATTGTCATTATGATCATCATACCACTCATTCTATATAAATTTAGCTTTGCCTTATGCATTGTTATGAATCTCATGCATGCATATAACATGTTACTCCCTATCAAGTAGAATTTGTAACATAACATATGGTCTATCTTGTTCACTATGATCTTGTATTATAATAAATATATCTATATTTATGAACACAATATTAATTATTAAATCCACCAAAGGAAACCTATTCATATCTATCATGCATTAGTCTATGTATTTTGAATTTTTCTCCTTATTAATTCTATATTTGACAAATATGCTAGTCCATGATACACTTGATAAAGTAGAATTTTATGTAGTATGTGTATGCAAAGGGAAATACAACTGATTTATAAATCATTCCTAGATCGGAGAAGATAAATCTTACTTACACTTTTGATTATTAACACATTAGATATTCAAGTTCATGACCAAGATAGATCTGATAGACATATCCAAGGGATATCTTACCATAATAATATCACTAGGGAGGGTTATAAATCCTATAGTTATTGAAAACTATGTAATAACCCTAATTAGGTCTTATGTTTTCATATTCACTAATGTAAAAATGTCAAAAGCAGAGTAAATCTAATCTAATGTTCACCAAATCTTGTAACACAAAGTGGGAGTAATAAATATTAAAAGTAAACATGAATAGAATAAATATACTCACATCAATGTATACAACATCCTAATGCATGGGAGAGAAGTAAAAATGCATATATATCTAATCTTATAAAGGGGGAACAAAGTTAGGAACACTTACCTTTGATGATGAACTTTTTGAGCTTCAATATCTCCCTTGGCCAGGGAGTTTTGCAAGAGGTTGTTATGGTATGTAAAGATGACAAAGATAAATTAGCTCTAGGCTACAAAACCTATCAATGTGTCCAAAGACTTACACACAAGATAAGATTCATATCTATAAAGAAAGTATAAAACCCTATGGTATTCTCCTCAAGTATAATGGTAGATAAGTAGATGTAAAATATATATACTTCTTCTTCTCTTCTCTTAAAAATGATGAAATGGATGTGTTTATATAGATGGATCAAACCCTAGTCCTTTTTAAAAGTTTAGCTAATAGGGTCGACCCAATCAACATTATATCATTATTGACAAAAAAATTAGGTCCTAGTTTAGGTTAGCTAGGGGCTGACCTAGAACCTAAATGAGTTTTGTCAATTAGAGTACAAGGTCGATGGGGCTGATAGTGTATTGTAAACTGTCAAAAATGATTTTAGGATAGGGAAGGGTTAATGAAGGTGGAAAATGACTAGAGGAGGGTGAAAAATAGGAGGCAAAGCTTAGGGAATTTTTTTTAGGATATGGGTGTGTAGATAGTAAGTGGTAGTTTAGGGACAAAAATCTTGTGAAGCACCATTGGTCCACCCACCCCTTTTCAGTGCACCCCTTAAGGCATGTACTCAAAGAGAATAAGACTCAGTAGCTTCCTATAATAAAAAATATCATTAATTGATAAAGTTTGAAAATATTATGTGTATACATATGCCCCACTCAAAACTCATCACATGTCATGTAGGTGTAACATGGGATGGTGCTTTGGGAAAATAACATAGCAACACATAACACTAAAATTGAATAAATTATAGTAAGGATGAAATAAGATAAAATAAAGGATAGAATTAAAAAAAACATTCCTTTACTTATCATGGTGATTTATATAAATAAGGAGATGAAATAAAATGTGAAGGTGTCCAATGTAGGTAACATTAGGTGAACCTATAGATATTAGCATAAAAAAGCAAAAAATCAAAAATTTTGCAACATACACATATAATAGGTGGAAAGATTATCTATGATGTTAGGATTATATAACATGTTATGATTTGGAAAAGGAGATAGTAAAGACAAATATATGATCAAAATATGAAATATGATGGTAAATATTTGAAAGGTAAATACTTTTGAATAGTAAATACAAATAGGGTGAAAAAAATTCATTTGTTATTTTTACTATTCTCAAAAAGCAGAGCTCTAAGAGACATAGTTGGAGACCAGAGAGAAATCATGGTGAGGAGATGACAACTGAGATGGGGAGGATGCATAGTGGTCACAATGAGTGTAGTATAGGTAAGCAACTAAAAATTTCAAATTTTTAAATATTTTAATTTGAAATAGAGCTAAATATATAAAAGTAAATAGTAGTCAAATTCTAGGCACCAAAATTAACCCTAGGAAATTTTAAGGTAAACTAGGGTAGAACAAGGTATTGCATAGGAATAAGTTGGACCAATAAATACCCAAGACATTTATGGTAAATGGGAAATAAGTCACCACTATGGATGAATAGAGTTGATTGGTCAACTTAGTTCATAAGGTGAAGGAGAATGATAAGGCTAACTACATAGAAGTAGGCCAATTTAGTATGATAATAGGAAGATGACATCACAGTAGTGGGATGACTTAGTTATTTCAATAAGTTCAATTTAATATCACTAAAAGAGGTTGACTATGTATAATAGGGCTGATATAGTATCGCAAGGCAAAAAAGTGGCCAATCTGGTATTGATGTGGTAGATCTAGTAAGAAATAGAAAGGGTTGATATAGATCCCAAAGAAATTATAGGGTCTATTTAATATTAAATAGTTTGATTCTATAGAAAATTGAGTAACTAAATCAATCCAATTGATTATTTGAATTTTTAAGAATGTATTTTGATTATTTATGACATGGGGGTTTGATGCATCCTTTGTTATTTGATAGATGCATCATGGTTATCATATCTACTGGAGTGATTGACTAAAATGGTAGAGCATGACTAGTTATACTAAGATTTGGAGGAATCATGGAGATGAATCACATCTCACTGAGTGTTGAACTCATTGTCATGGTCCTTAGAGAATGGGAATGGTTTACCAACACTTTTTGATGGGTGGTGGATGGGGATACTATAGAGGTGGATACCTTACTATAGGATGTCAATGTTTTATTGGAACTACTGATAGGAGGTACACTAGTGATCATAGGGACATCAAATGATTTGGAAGAGAGGTGAGCACTAACTAAGTGGGGAATGTGATCAGATAGAATTTATCTAGAATTATAGGTTAGTTTGTTTGATGTATATATCACATAGATTCTAAAAATATAGAAAGTTATGATCATACTTCTGATTACACAAGTGTTGTGTCATAATTTAGATGGAAAGGTACCACTATACATGATAGCCTTATGTCAGTCCATTTTGGATTAGGAAACACTATATGACTTTGGGGTTATCATCTAGGTCTAACTCATGCATGACATGTATGGGATTTCTCTAAAGGGAAGAAGATCATGGGGTTAGTTTTTTTATTGAGTGTTTGGATATATGAAAGGTTTCATATGTATCAAATATATAGGTTAACCCACATGGTCAAGGATAGGTTACCTTGGGTGATGAGATAAAGACAAGACTATATAGCAAAGACCATGCCCCATGTATCAGATTTATAGACCATCAAATAAGGGGACATCATATGGAATCCATACACACACATTACATTATTTGTCCTAGTTATTCAACCATGGTGATAGGGCTAGCATAGGTACGGATCATGAGACACTATACCTAGTGTGTAGAGCTAAAGCTAGTGGAATACTTGCTAGGGTACTTTGAAATCTTACACTCAATAGCCCTTCTCGTAGTTCCTACTTATTAGGCATGATATGATAGAGATTTGAAGGGGAGAGGATGAGGAGTACTAGTTGAGAGACTTGAGATCAAGTTGTGCCATGTTAGACCATGGACTAGTTGAGCATGGTAATAGGTAGTTATGGGAAGGGATGGCATGAATGTGGATGTGAGGATGCATTAGGCACCAAAAAAAGTATCGTAGTAGGCATTATATTAATAGTGACCACCTTAACCATACCATAGATAGAGGCACCACTGATGAGAGTTGGCATAAGTGAGGGGGATAGTGTAGGATGACTTAATAACCATTTTAGGATAGAGTTGGTTGATAGAGACACCTCTAAGGAGAGGGTCACAATGTGCACCAGTGGTGACTCCTATATTTGTATTAGTGGGGAGGTGATCCATAGAGAAGGTGCTCAAAGGATGAGTAGATGGAGGGATGATGATGGATGGGCAAGTAGATAGGGAGATTGTGGTTGGTGACACTAGTACTAGTGAGAAATGTTGTGAATTTGATTTAAGCTTTGATATAAAATACTAGTTGCATGTGGTTATAGTAGATAGATAAATTTTGAGATATATATGTGATCTAATATATCTCTAAATTTTGGTTTTATATATATAATGATAGAAGATGTGATATGGGGATCCCTAGTTATGGAAACACAACATGACATTTTGGATGGGGTGATGGTACCATACAACCCCACCATGTTGGATGATCTTGTGGTATCATCTGCCCTAGCCTAAGCAAGATGGTTTAGACTAGTGGGGGAGGCTGTGAGGTAGTTTTATACATGTGGGGATGGATTATAACCACTGATATGGGTGGAAGTGGGAGAGGCATAGGCTTGGTAGGCCTTGCCTTAGGAGAGAATAACACATATGGATACTATGGTTTAGCTTGGATAGGTGTAGGACTAGGTGGCCAAATTATAGGGATAGGTAGTATGATTGAGATCCTAGACTAACATTCATAGGGGACAATCTTAGGCATCTATGGGTAGTGTGACTAGGCCATAAAATAGGCATGATGGATCCCAACCATAGTGATGGAGCTATGCATTTTGTATTTTATACCTTGTATTGTATAAAACACATAATATATATATATATATATATATATATATATATATATATATATTGATTTTGATTGTTGGTTTTGATCTCATGAGTTATATTTGGTTGTGGATGTTGATACATGGATATATTTATTTCTAGCACTTGTATTTAACTTTTGTTATATATGCTATGGGAAATATATGTGGAGTGTTTTCTTTTCTAGCATTATGTGATACAAATGCATGTTTAAAAATAAAAAGGTAAAAATGATTTAGATAAGTGTAAGTAGTAAAAATAAATGTACTACACTATATCAAGATGGAAAATGTGTAATAACAAAAGATGACTAAATATAATAAACCAAATATGGTAAAATGCATAACAAAATGTTTTTAAACCATGAAAAAGATTTGCACCAAATTAAAACAAGTAAAATCACACTATATCATGTTGGGAAGTATGAAAATAATGTAATAAAATGAAAGGCATAAGAAAACCAAATGTTATTTAAAAAAAATTAAGTCAATCAATCATACTAAATCATGTTGGGAAGTATAAAAGAGAAACAAAATTGGAAAAATGAACTTAAATTGATCACACTAATTCAAGCTAGGAAGTGTGAAAAACTTAAGAAAAATGGTTGTATTCTTATATGAAATTGGAAAATAAGAAGATAAAAATTAAAATATCAATGAAGTAAGCATAAAACAATATTGGAAACATGTTAATGATGTGTCACTCATGATCAATCACTACTTATCTCAAATTTGACACATGTAATTTTATTATGACTTGGGTATTCAAAAATTATGTGAGGAAGGCACGGTCCTATACATGTTCTTACACTAAAACTCAAAAATGGAATACCAATGAGGTGAAAATGACTGGAAAAAAATTTAAAAGGAATTTTTGGAATGGTAATTTGTGAGGAAGGCCTAGTCCTATCCATGGTCTTATAATGTAACTCACAAATAGAATCCCTAGGGGGAAGTGATCAGTGAATAAAATAATATTTATAAAGGGGAAATATTAGGATTATTATAAATTCAAGAGAGAATATAAAAATCACAATTTAGGCATCTATGAGAAGACCTTAAGAAATATAAGGCACACTAAGGACATAGAGAAGACACTAAGTGACTAGTGACCATCAATAGACAAAAGATACCAATTCACAATAAGCACAAAGCTATATAAGAAAATAAGTGAGATATTAAGATCAAATAATGTTGGTTAGATGAAAAATAAAATTAAAATGGACCTACCTTCCCACAACATGTTCCCCATTCCTTAGGACCTCTTACAGAGCCATTAGTCTACTATAAATATTAGGTACTTGTGTGAGAAAGTAGGTGGCACTAAAATATTTTTTAATTCTCCTTTTCAAATCTAATAGCCTACCACACCCCAATAGACATTGACTCTATCATGAGACCAATTTTGGATTTTGAGCTTAGATTAAAAAAATGAGGTGTGCTTTGAATCATATCTTTTAGTGTGATTTGAATTTTGAAATTTTGAATGTTACCTTTTATATCATTGCCTTTTATTAAAAATGATTTGGATTTTACAATTTTATGTATTTTAATATTCCTCCTCTATAAAAACTTGGATTGACCAATCATGAGAGAAAAATTGATACACACAAATAAGCTTTAGACTTTGGCTAAATAAAGATAAGTATCTAAAAATAAGACTAACTAAAACACTTAGGCTTACCAATGAAACAATATGTTGTCTCAAGTTTCAACCATGTGTATGCTTAGTTTTTAAAAGGAAATAAGGAGAATAAAGGGATATCCAAAATGGAATAGTAAAATGAGATTATAACAATATTACTTATTTGCTAATTGATCACATGGTAAATAAGGAGAACTAAGGGGAAAAAGGTTTGTATAGCCAAGTCCAATAATGATTACCTATGTTATGGAGATAAGTTAGAAAATAATCATGATAAAAGAATAAAAAATCCATGGAAATAAATGAACTTATATAGAAAAATCAAGTAATCATGAAAAATAATCCATAAGAAATCACAAGGAAAGAAAATGACACCATATATATTACAAAATATAAATAGTCAGATAAGATAGATAAATGAAAATATAACACAGTGTCAAATGATATAAAGTAGATAAAAATAAACTTGGAGCACACATCAAATCCAAAATGAAGAAGAAAGTGAAGGAACACTATGTTGTGTTCACAAATATTAGTAAATTCATCCACAAACATTTTCCATAACATTTGATAGATCTCTATGAAGCTAGACTCTAACTACAATGAGGGTCTCATCGATCTTCAAAGAAAGTTGGGAAAATACTTATTATCAAATCTCCTTGATAGAAAATGTAGGTATGATTGAAGGATAATGCTCATGAGGATAATAATGTATAGGATACTCAAGATAAGGAATATGAGTGGAATTTGTGGGACATGAAGGAGTCACCAGTGGAGAAGGGATCACAAGTGAAGGAAGATCCATAGGTGGAGGGATCAGGGGTGGAAAAACCATAGGGGAAGAAGGGGACATAAGAAGAGGAACCATAGGGGAATAAGGGGGAGAATTGTTACATGGGTGACCTTTGGGAATATGGATATTAGGCATAGTAATATTCATAAGTTAATCCTAGAGATGTTGCTAGAGGATGCAGTAATGATTAGTGTGATGGGTACTACATTGATACCATAGATAATATACCTCTCCATATTTAGGAATATACTCAGGTAATAAATTGAGGGGAGGTATATCCTTGTGATTAGGTTGAGGAAGATTATGATGCAATGTGTCTATATATTTTTGAATATTTGGATAATGTGTGGAGGAATGATTATATGTGTCATAAAATCAATATATATATATATATATATATATATATATATATATATATATATATATATATATATATGCTTGTTATTAGACTTTGTGGGTATACTAACATAGGGAATGGAAGCAAAATCTAGGGAAGGTTGGTAAAATTTACAATCTCTAATCCAATGACTAACAACTATATGAATGCCATAGTATAACTTATTGACCCATTGGGCAGGAAAAGGAACAAGTTGTGGTAAAGGAAGTAGACCATCACTAAGGGGAGGCATGGGTGGTGGAGAGATTAGATAAGGATTGATTGAAGGAAAAATAGAATTAGAAGTAGGAAGAGACTTAGCTAAAGGGAGAGTGGGAATAATAGTCAAACTAGGCTCAACTAAAGGAAGGAGTAAGATACACAAAGGGTTTAAGGATAGTAGCAAGAATCTCAGGGGCAAGTTGACTATAGGGATACTAGTATCTAGTGAAGTGATAGGGACGAATCATAACATGATCCATAAGTATGTTCATAAGAGGTTATTTATAAATTAGAGGTGTGCCACATGAATGGACCATCTCTACCCTAAAAACAATAGGAATAATTATAAAATTAGTAACTATATAAGATGGAATGTGATAAGATAAATGGAAAATTGAAATAAAGAAGAACAATAATAAAGGATCTCAACATTTTGAGCCTGAACAAGACCTCTTAAAAATGGGTCATCTAGAGTATAACCATTGTCATAGTCATGTGTATAAAGATCAATTGTGTAGGTAGATATGAACTTATCATCAGATGTGGTGTGATGAATAGAGTGTCGAGTCTTAGTTAAGACTTTGGGTATATTGTCACTAGGTGGTTGATGGGAATGCAACTTTAGAGAGGGTGGAAGCTGAGAAATGAGATGAGGAGAGAGATAAAAAGTTTTTATCTTGAGGTTGATCTCATCAGGCTCATTTCAATAAAAATCTAATAGGTTAGGTGGTATATTCTTGATGAGTTTAGGGTGACCATGGTAACCTTGCATAGAGTTGACAAGGAAATTAAAATGTTAATATTTGTAGAATGGAACACTTGGAAAGGGTTCAAAGGTTGGAATTTTTAATAAACCATTGTCTTGGAATTGTTAAAAATTCTAAGGGGACAACCCTCATGTGATAAGTCCATGGCTTACCAAGAAAGATATTATAGGAGAGGGTAAAATTAAAGATCATAACCTTCACTCAAATAGTGACATATGAGATGGTAATAGGGAGCCACACACAACCTAAGGGATGCATTTACCTTTATGCATTGCCTTGGCATGTAATTCATGTGGATTTAAGGTTACATTTAGAGTATCCAAGGGTTCTAATGAAGTTAAGAGAGGTAATACAAGTAATTTAACCCTCATCAATCAAGGCATACTTGACTTTGAAGTCATCACTTTGGATGCTTATAAAGAGGGGAGGATCATCCACATGAATAAGTATCTCATTTGGAATCATAAACACAATATGAAATTTGAGAGAAATAAAAGTTTCCATTATTTCATCAAAGTGTATAGACATTTCTTCACATTGTTGTAAGATGTTATCTTATGACATAAATAAGGTAGCTTCACATCCTGCTAGGGGATGATGGGGGATGTTTATTTGAAATTGGAGTTACATAAGGTAGTTGCAATGATGCAGAGAAGTTTGCATTAGTTCAAGAAATGAATTTGAGATGAGATATTAGTAATCTCTTTGATAGGATCCCATTCATCATAACCCATGAGTGGACTATTAGATAGAGATGCGTAATGTTGGAGGAACTCCTCAAAAGGAGGATTAGAAGTACATGTAATTTTGTGTTGATAGGATATGGGAGGTTTGATTTGGGGATAAATTGGTTGATTATCATGAGAGGATGAGGTAGTTGATGTAGTTTTATCTTGTGATAGATTTAAATAAGTGTATTAGAAGGTTGAATATCATTCGTGATGGGTAAAAATGTTGGAAAATTTGTATAAATGGTATGAGTGGTGTTATCAAATTGAGGTGTTACAATTTTTTCATTGAAAGAGATAAGGTCCTCTTTCCCCAACTTTGTTATATGAGTTAGGGAAAAATATTGGATAATATGGAAGGTGTGAGATGATTGGTGTGTATAGGTAGGATGATAACTAATGAAGGCAACTACCCTTTGTATATTAGTCATGTTGACCACATTATCTTTAGGATTTGGGTTTATAAGACTATCAACATTATTAGTGGAAGGAGTAGGCTTATCATTATTATCTTTATGGCTTGGAAGAGGGTCTTTGCAAATGGCCAGATGAGCATTAGTCTAGTTCAAAGTTTGATTTTTTACTTTGTGTTTAGTGAACTTTGAAGGAAATTCCATAGGATTTTTGATGTTTATGAATGAGGGAATCATGGTATAAATTAGAACCAAAGAGAAAATACATAGCTAAATAATGCGATTTCCTACAAGTCTCATGAGAGTGACCCAAGCTAGCATGAAACCAATATAATTTATTTGGATTGTACCATGATTTCATAGGGTGATTGGGATCAATATTTCATGGAAGAGGCATTTTTAGACACTTTTATATTATTTCTAAAGATAATGGTTTATAAACATTGTTATTGTTTATTGGATAAAAATGAGGATTAGGGGTGTGGTTTAAAGAGGGAGCTTGTTCTAGAGTAAGGTTGGGATTAATAGCTTGAATATTATGAATGGCATCATAGGATTTTTTATTATAATGTGAGTTCTCATAGGAGGTTGGGATGGTTCAAATTGATGCATGAGAAAATCTTGGCACTTGGATTGGTTGAGGGCCTCTTCCAAATTTCATGAGGAGAGAGTTCAAACGATAGAGAGTGTTCATGAATATATGAAATAGGTTATCATCGGCCATGTTTTTTTCACACTTATTAGACAAGGTCTTCCACCATTTGATGAAAGCTTGTGTGGTTTCTATCTCAAGTTGCTTGCAATTAATAAAATGAGCCAAGGTATTTTCATGGAGGTCACTAGTTTAAAACTCCTATACTATAGTGTTAAATAGATCTTCCAAACTAGTGATGGGATAAGACCTGAATTGGTTATAATAATCTAAAGCAACTCTAGAGAAGTTTTTTTCTAAGATCTTGGTATCATTAAAAGTGTTAAACTTGACCCAATCTTTGTATAGATTTCCAAATGTTTTTAAGTGTAAGGAAGGATCAGTTGATCTATTGTAGCTAATGGTAGGGGTGATACCTCCTATATCTATGTTGGAAATTTGAGGCATAAGATGATTATTTTAAAGATGTTTAATTTTATTTTTAATAAGAGGTGGTTGAGGAATAAGGTTTCCATGGGAATCCCTAAGGGGGGTTTGGGGGAATTTTGGTTATGCACTCCCCATGAAACTTGTTGAGGTTAGTTTTAGAGATGAATAAGGTGATTATACATTTCTATCATTTAGTTGGCATCATTATCTTGGAAAGAATTCCTTTTTTTAATAGTTTACAAAAAAAATTGATGGGTTTGAGTGGTTTTGTGTGTAGCATGTGAAATATTATCATTGGTATTAATGGATTGCATACCATTATGAGTAGTGGCATACATGATATTATTGGCTTGAGAGGCATTATTAGAAAATGAGGCACTATTGGCATGATTATCATGTGTTGTGATATATGCACTAATATAAGGATTATAAGAAGAAGAAACACAAGTGGCATGAGTACCATTGGTAGAAAATGATGAACTAGTAGAGGAATTGAGAAGAGTGGGTCTTAGAAAAGGCCCACCAGATGTTGAACCTTCCATGTTAGTAGAGGTACTTGGAATGGAGGTATAATAAATCAAGGAATAAGAGGTCATTATATGAAAAGGGGTCAAAAGAGAAGGAAGAGGTTGAGATGAAAATAATCTATTTCCTTGTAATCCATGTGAGAAGGTGGGGGAAGTGAATGAGGTTATTCTTATTGACCACTTATCATGAGGTTTTAAATAGTGGAAGGGTCTTTTCCTTGATGTTGAGGAAATTAATTAATGAAGAAAGTATTTATAGATTATAATCTAATTTAGGTTGTTCTTCTAAGGAGAATAGAGGGTTGCAAACTAAATATACATGAGGAGGAGTCCCATAATTTTTAGTGTGAGTGGCCACATGTACATTAATTTTGTCTAAAGTAGGAACCATAATATGTTTATGGGGAAACCTATTGGGATTAGTAAAGCTCATCATATATATTGATTTAATCTCTATTTGTTCCTCAAAAAATAATTTCATGATTAGGGGAAAAGGCTAAGAAGGATAATAGTGATGCAAGGAAAAAATCATAAAATAAGATATAGAGTTGAGTTAGTCGACTATGTTTTATAACCCAATAGGCAGATAAGAATACATTATCATGAAGGTCGAGTATGTATTGTAAACAAGAAGGTAAATTAGGTTTATAAGGATACATATTCATTCAAGTCAACTATATAGTGTTGAATAGAGAATTGAATAGGAGGATAAAAAGACATAGTTGTGCATATCGACTGTGTACTACTAACAAGAAGGTAAAACATAGTCTATAAGAGATTGTATCAAATAAGATGATAATGTTATGAAATATAGTAATATTTTATAATATAATTAGAATAAATAATGAAAGAAAACATAAAAATAATTGGATCAATGTGATTGATCCAACTGGGGCACACATCACAAAACCTTGCACCAACACTAGCTAATGTAAGTTTTGAAATACAACACATAATGATCAAAGATCAAACAATCAATTGAAAATTAAATGATAACTAATTATTCACCCTAAGTGTTATTAGATTATTAAAAAGTTTTTATTTTAGTGTGGTAGGAGAGTTGGCTGAAATAGGGAACTAGAAAGTAGTCTAAAGTTAGTTTTAGAACATTTAGATTGAAAGTGATCTATATTGGCAATGGTATCAGCTTGGTATTGGGGCCTACCCCATTTATTCATAATCATACAATGATAATGGTGTTGGTTTATTTTCCAATATATACCATTAATCACATATTTATACTTGGCCATAAAACTAAGTCAACTTCCCTCTTAGTGATGAAATCCAAGTAGGTAGGCCTTGGGAAGACAAATGTTTAAATGTGTTTTGAATGTTAAGTAGTTTGGTAGTGTGTGAAAAAGAGTAAAATATTGTAACTAAAATGGTAATTTTATAAACCACCTATTTATACTATGTGAGTTACTTTAAGCATGCAAACAGTTGAAAATAAAATGCAAATTGATTACTAGCAAATAGATGTTAATTCTTTAATTAAGAATAATATAGAGTCAGTTTAGGTAACACTATATGAAAATAGTAAATAATAGAGTTGAATAGGTCACTAATGTTTTTTAGAAGTAGATTTCTTAATAATAGAGTTAAACAGGTCAACTATGTCTCTTAGATAAAGATATACTACATAACTAGGTCGACCAGGTTGACCTCATTAGCTGTAGGGTTGTAATTTTGAAGATTGTCAACTCATCAAAAATAGAATTGAATGGAATACTAAAATTATAAAGAGATAAAAGAAAGTAACTTTACTGGTATTTAATATGATTTATATCACTAATTTTTATGCTTTGGTGCTTTGGTTGTTACTTTCAAATATTGTAAACTAGGTTGATTAGTTCAACCAAGTTTTGTAAAACCCTGTATGCTGAAGAAGAATAAGGAGCATGGTCAACCTGTTCGATAGTGTTCATTGAAATATATATTGGTATAAATAATTAGAATATATATTTAACTTATTTTATAGTGTATACTAATCTAGAACTAGATAAGAATACTGTGCCGAATTGTTTAATCCAATAACCTATAGTTGATGAAGACCTACACAAATAAAACAAAGTCATTTTGAAGAGATTATGTGTTAAACCTGCACATATAAAGTTATAACTATATCAATTGGTTCAATATATTAATATAAATATGGAAAAATATAATAATATGATAAAAAATGATGGCATGAAAAAAAACCTACAAGGGTTAGATTTACATCGGGTTCACCAAAATGTATGCAAAGGGAAATACAACTGACCTATAAATCAATCCTAACTCATAGAAGATAAATCCTACTTACACTTATGATTATTGACACATTATATATTCAAGATCATCACCAAGATGGATCCACTAAACCTAGCCAAGGGATCTCTTACCACAATAATATCATTAGAGAGAGCTCTAAAGCCTCTAGTCAAACAACACTATGCAATAACCCTAACTAGATCTTATGTTTTCATATTCACTAATGTATAAATGACAAAATCAAAGTAAATATAATCTAGTACTCACCAAAGCTTATGTCACAAAGTGTGTATAGTAAACATTAAAAGTAAACATGCATAGAAGACATATACTCATGTCAATGTATACATAATCTTAATACATGGGAGAGAAGTACAAATACATATATATCTACTCTTAGAAAGGAGGAATAAAGTTAGGAATACTTACCTTTAAATATGAATCCACCGAGCCTCAATCTCTCCCTTGGACAAGGTACTTCATAATAGGTTTTTATGGTATGTAAGGATGACAAGGATAAATCAACTCTAGGCTACACAACATATCAATGCATCCAAAAGACTTTTCCACAAGACAAGATTTGTATCTCCAAAGAAATTATGAAACCCTGAGCTATGCTCCTCAAGTATAATGGTGGATAAATAGATGCACAATATATATCTATTTTAATTCTCTTCTCTTAAAAATTATGAAATGGATGTGTTTATAAAAATGGATCTAACCCTTGTCCTTTTTGAAAGTTTAGCCAACAATGTCGACCCACTTGACATTATATCATTATTGATAAAAATATTAGGTCCTGGTATAGGTCAGCTAGGGGCTGACCTAGACCCTAGATGATTTTTTCAATTAGAGTACAAGGTCGATGGGGTTGACAGTGTATCGTAAACCATCAAGAAGAATTTTAGGCTAGGTTAGGGTTAATGAAAGTGGAAAATGACTAGAGGAGGGTGGAAAATAGGAGGCAAAGCTTAGGGAAATGTTTTTAGGAGATTTATGTGTAGATAATAAGTGTTAGTATAGGAAAAAAAATATTATAAAGAACCAATGATCTACCCACCCCTTTCCTGATGCACCACTTAAGGTGTGTACTCAAAGATATTAAGAATCAATGAGTTCTTCCAAGAGAGAAAAAATCAATAATTGATAAAGTTTGAAAATATTGTGTATATAGTATCTATATTACATCAAGTATTTTTTCCTTTATCGATATATGAATTCACTATTTTTCCTTTATCTATGTTCTTGTGAATTATTGTGTTTGAATCATCTCTATATTCACCTTGGCCAGCTGGGGTAAAACTTAAACCACATAAATGATCGTCAATGTTCATTTGTATTGCATTTGTATAATCATCAGTATCATGAACATATATAAAATTTTGATCTTTTGAATTTACTAATAAAGGTAATTCATTTATATATACTTCTTGTTCTACCTTTTTAAGTGAATATTGTTGTTCTGAAGCATCTATAGGCTAATACTTTTTATTAGTTTTATTGGATTCACCACCTCATATGTATGCATTTTTTTCTATAGGTATGATCTATGGTGGTGGTACTATAGTAGATTGAGATGCTTCTAACTATGAATTATCCTCAATAGTAAATTCTATAATTTAATGATGCCTAAGAGAAGCAATAGAAATTTACAAATATCATAACAACTTAAATAGGGATGGAGTTCTAGGATTAAACCAAACTTGGGGATCAATCATTAACTTAATAAAAAAAAATTGATTTCATCTAAGCTTATTCTTTTACTTTTTCCTTTTTTCTCAAGTGAATGTTATTGTCTTGGTTTTTAAGACATTTTAAATCATGTCACCCCTACACCCTTTCTATCTTTTATTTTTCTTTCCATTTAACATTTATTCTTTATACCAATTATTTCCTCTCTCTCTTCATTAAAAATTTATTCTTCTGATCTCATTTATTTGATCTTCTTAGTTATTCATTTCTAAGTTATCATCTCATGACAAAAAGATTATCTCTTAACGTATTTTTAGTTTATACATGTTTTTAGGCTGCTCTTATCCCCCGTTGATGTTCATTCATGTTTTTGACTTTATTTTGATTAAAGTCTTATTTTATTGACCAATTCTTTCCTCTATCTTCCTTATTTTTTAAAAAAATTATCTATTCTTGTTTCTTCAAAAAAATTAGATGTTATTATCTATTTTTTTCATCATATTTTCAAAATTTTATCTCTTATTTGGTGAATAAACGTTCATTTCAATTGTTGTCTTTCAATCAAGCATCAACCTTTTTTAACAATTATTACTTATAAAAAATTATTTTTAGCTTTAGGTTCTTTCATTTAACTTTTTTTTGTTCAACTAATTATTTCCTCTGTCTTCATAAAAAAACTTTGATTTTCTAATCTATTTTCATCAATTTTATTAGTTATTCTTATTTATTTTTTCATCAAAGGATTAAAATATCAACTCCTATTGGCTTTAGTCTCCTCTTGTCCCCTTTAAATTTCATCATGATTTTATTTTTATTTATTTATTTTTGAAAAATTAAATTTTAGTTTTATAATTAATACAAACTATAATAACATTTTTTGAGGTTAAATATTTTAATATTTTAGTCTTTTACTATTTATATTTTAATTTATTCCCTCACTACCTAACTTCAAAACACTTCAATGATAATATATAAATAGGAAGATAAGTTTGAAATATTATCATGTTATTCTCTCATTTTGATGATGGTTCATGTAATGTGACCTAAAATGTTGATGCAAAAAATTTCATGTAGTTTAATCCATAAAATAATTCATTAATACCCAAATGATTTATTATAAGTAGGGTATGTATATAATTATCCTTCATGTAAAACATTAAAACACCAATTTAAAATAGAATAGAAAAAATCCATTTCATGTATCCATGGCCAAACTAATATTAAATCATAGTGCAAATGATTGGGCATTACTTGGAACTAAGTAGATAATATTTTTGGCCCTACCTTGATATCCAAGGTGATAAAACCTAGATCTTAGCAAGGCACATTATAAAATCCATGGATATTCCTATATGTATGTTGAAGAGAAGAAATATTAATACCCATTGTATTTAAGAATGTAAGATTAAAAATATTTAAGCCTGAACCATTATTTATCAAAACCCTTTTGGCTATCATATTTTTAGTTTGAATGTGTATATATATATATATATATATATATATATATATATATATATATATATATATATATATATATATATAAAAAGGAAGATTCTTATCAATATTATATTGAGTAGGTAGTTCATCGTTTCCAAAACATATAAAATAATCAACATAGTTAAAATTATATATAACATATGGGCAATAAAAAGGCCCTAGATTATGTGGCATAGGTGTCTGTCTCAATGCTTGATACAAAATATCCTTGAGAATGGTAGTTATTTGAAGTAATTATAACATATAAATATTATTTGGTGTATTCCTTAACTAATCAACAATATCATACCCATTAGATGTATTAATTTATCCCATTGCATTTATTGATGATGACATGGGAATTTTTGAGTATGGGGTAATCGACCTCATCTAGTGATAACAACATGAATTGCAGGATCTGCTATAATCCCAAGGTAAATATTAGAGGTGGTATATGAGCTAAGATAGTTTGGAGTCTAGGTCTAGGAGGAAAAAAGGAACCATTTGAGACTTATAACATCTATTATTAATAGGTGGAAACTCAAAATTAATATTAAAAAAATAAGAATCTAAGATAGCTTCAAATTATTCATCACAATGTTTTTAATTTATCTTGCATTTTATATTTTCCATTAAGTTATGAAGCCATAGTATTACATGTAGCTAAAATATTTTACATATTATTGGCAAAGAACATGTAAATAACACCAAAAAAAATTTAACCAAGAAATAATAGATAGTTTAAGTCATTATGATCATGATTAGTATAAAATTATAAATCTAAAATTTGAAACCCTAAAAATATTCACTAATATTTTTCATGAAAATATGTGTTAATAAGTGTTAATATAATTAAGTTAACATGTTTAGTAAATTAGAAAGTATAAGATATATAATAAGGACACATAACTAATTTTAAGTTTACTATTTTTAGATATATGTTAAAAGGGTAAAGTAATAAAAGATAATTGACTTAGCTATACTCAGATTGTGTACTAAAGTAAAACTTACTATGATTGTGAACTAAAGTAAAACTTAGCTATCATCATCCTTAGCATGTTCTGATGCTTCAAGAACCTCTACTAATAATGGTGTCATGAGTGTGGAACCACTCCATTTAAAGGAAACTATGCTAATATGGTTATTAGGGTAGAGAGACATTGAGATATGGTTAGACCAAAAAGTATGTAATTTCACAAAATAAGAATCCCAATGGATTGGTCTTACCATACAAGAAATCATTCAAGAGCATATCTATGGAAAGATTCATGAATTTTTTTGGTAAAAATTGCATAAATTAATAGATAATTAGTTATCATAGTTTTAATGCTATTAATTTAACCCAAGAACAAAAAAACAATCATCTGGACTAAAGAGAAGATAGACTAGTTGTAGAAACTAGAAACTGATTAGATGAGGGCAATATATTATTGGGTGGCTACCATCATACATTGATACATAAATGAGTTTGAATTAAAAGGATACATAGATTTCAAATATGCACATGACTTTTTTGTCAAATTAATTAGAGGGAAATTTTTTTAGTGACTACCTCTCCCTATGAAGATGTTGGTTGTGGACAAGGTCATGGTGCCTACTCTAGCCAATATAGAATAGTCACTTTTGGCATATGGAGGTGTGTGAAACATGATAGTGAATGATGAGTAGATAAGTAGATAGGGATTGAACATAATCTAGAATGGAGACATAAGGAAATAAAATTCAAAATAAAATCATGAATTTAGAATGTGAACTATGATAATATAATAGATAGAATGAACAAAAGAATACCTAGGTAGATACGAGTAGAGGTAAGAGGAGTAGTTAACTAGATGATGAATGAGTAAAAATATGTGATGAATGTGATGAAAGAGAATAAGAATTAAATATGAAGAAATAATATGATGAATGCTGATAGACAAAATGAAGTGATGAAGAAGAAGGTGAGAATAGTGTACGACAGTTCGATGATAGATGTAGTGTACAGTTATAAGAATGAGTATTATCAAAAAAGGAATAATTAGTAAAGAATTAGAACATAGTTTCAAGTTAATAATAGGTTAAAACATAGTATAATAATAATTCACATGAAATAATCATTCATTAAAAGATCACACATCCCTGTAGCCCAATTTTTTTATTCTAGTAGAAGTTTTCAGCCAGACAAACAATAATACAATAATTAGGAAGGTCCATTTATAGAATAAGTGCATTGTTGGGACAATTTTTTTTTAAAAATCAATTAAAAATGCTTTGAAGGACATATGGATTGTTTAAATCAAGGAAATAAAAGAAGGAAGCATAGAAAAACAAAGTGTGCATGTTGACTCTCCTAGTGTGCAGAGTAGTACATGGGTAGGATCACCCATAACACAACCTCCTTTTGTAAAAACTATGAAATAGATTTCATCAACATCAATTTACACAATGGCTCATTTATTAGGATTCATAAACTTAGAAATTTATGATGAATCTATAGACCTTGAAAAATACTTATTAATGTATGAAATGAGATGGCAAGCTAAGGTCATTACTAATGAAGCTATCTAAAAGTGTGAGTTAGTAGGGACACTAATCAAAAGAGAATTTGAGTTAATATACAATAGATATGTTTCATAGGTAACTCTATAATAGGTTAAGGAATGGCTCATCATAGAGTTCAAGATAAAGAAAAGTACAAGCTATACTATATAAGACTTGAATGAGATAAAAGAAAAGTTAGGAGAATCAGTTTATGAATATGACCATAGATTATATGATGTGATGAATAAGGTAGAATTTACCTTAATAGATGAAGACAAATATGCATGGTTCATCCAATTACTGCACTCTAGAATTAGGTTTGCCACTATATAGACTCAATCTGCTACTAAAGTGGATAGTAGAGCTCCTTCCTTGAGAGTAGAGCAAATTGAAAACTATGGACAAGTTCATGTTTCCAATTCCAAGATTGAAAATACACTACAAGATTTTAATGAAGAGAATGAAGCAATATCATGAGGAAAATAAACCTAAATTGAATCTATGGTGTATGGAGTGAAAAAAAGAAGGACATCACATGAATGATTATCTTAATATTAAGACAAAATTCTATGAAATCTATCGAATAGTGGGGCATGAAACAATGTAGTGCCATCTATTATACCTATTTTCTACACCCCCTATTTTTTTCAAAAGTTTAATAGTTGTTGCCATAGAGATGACCCTATCATAACATCTAAAACTATGTCAGGGACCCTACTGATTGATAATATTTTTGATGCATGTTTTCAATTATGAAATGATAATGATTAGTTGATGAATTCATATTTATGTTGTAAGTGGTTTTGAAAATAATGATGTATTAATGAATAAAATATGCATATGTATTCTTGAATATGATCAGTTATTTTAGTTTTTAGTACAATTTAGTTTTGAGATAGTTTTAGTTGGGAAATACACTTTCAATTTTGACAGTTTAAATAGATTGATAGTGATCCTTGATTTTTCATAAATGATATGATTTCTGATTTAGAATAGATGATAGTATTATATGGATGATTTTTGCATTTGAAAACACTATATTTGGAAAATCAATACATCTATTATTCAAAATGTTATTGTGAAGGTATAGATCATATTCATGGTTTATTTTTGGTTTAATACATCTGACATATGACACATTTGAAACATTAATGTATTGTAGGTGATTTGGTGATATTGTTTAAAAAAATAAATGTCTTATTTGATTTTCCAAGTTTGAATTATCAATAATTAAAAATCATAGCAATTATTCAAAGTTTATATTCAAAAAAGAGAGTATAAGTCTAAAAGCATGGATAACATTCTTTGAATTCCATTGGGCATACAAATTTATGTAATAAAGAGCTAGTTGTTGTCTTTAAACTTGTTCTTGGAATGAAATAACAAAGACATAAGGTGTCCTTGGGATAATTCTCACATTAATTACATCACTTTTCTTGGGATTCTTGAAATAGTTCAAAGGGCCTTTTTTCTATGGCATAATTGAGACTTTTTGGGTCACGATGCTAAGACCTTGACATCTACTAAGGTATAAGTGTCCATTGGGATTATGCTTGTTGTTGCTAGGTATGGGTTATAGTTTTGAAGGGATTTTTAAATTGAATATTAAGCATGTTTATTGACTCAAATGACCTGGTGATTGGTTAAAAAATGTAATCCATCATGGCAAGGTTAGTTGGCATTAACATTTAATAAGGAACATATATCTGATGTTTTGAGATCATCTTAGAGATTTGGTTGTATAGGGAGTTAATTTGAACTGATCTCACCTCAAATAGTGGAAATTAGAGTATGTTTAGTATGAAAAAATAGTTATCTCTAAATTTAAGTTGTGCTACCAAATGACTTAGCATAATTGCTAAAATACTTTTGGTTTAATGTGAACCAATGAGGTTTGAGCATGACATGTGGTTTGTTACAGATAAGAGTTGGTGGATATAACTTGTGAATTTATTGGTTTTTGGTTCATTATTTTCAAGCTTATCATGGAATCGAAGCTCTATTTCATCAAGTTCATGGAGAATTTTGGAGGTTTTTAGTTAGGAGAATTACATGAAATGATACCAGGTATGATCAAACAAGTTTTAATCATATTATTTTGAAAATATCATGGATACTTATGATTTATAGTGAAGAAATAAGTTATGTCTCAATTTTGGGTTTGCATGAACATTAATAATAGTTTTAAGTATTTCCTTAATGGTTTTCTATGAAGAGATATGAGCTGTAATGTGGAAAGTGTGTGAGTTCATCTGAATGTAAATTATTTGAGAAGATATGGTAGTTATTTTTGAAGGTTTTATGACAATATATTGATAGGTTGTGCATAACTATAAAAGATACAGGGATTTAGTTGATGGATTATATGCATGCAAATATAGCTTTGGTATGTTTAGTAAGAATAACATTATGGCTCAATTATTTCTATGATATATTTTCAACATTTTCCTAAATATCCATATTTCAGAGGAATAGATGATTTTCAATCTTGGAAACCTTTTATTGCATAATTATAATGGAAATAAATCTCTAGTTTGATATGTTTTAGGATTTAAAAGTATATATAAGTCGTTTAGGTATACTAAAAATGTTAAAAGATTTGCATGTTGTATTAGTGATGCATGATTCAATGGTTTTTCCTTGTGTGTAGATATTATTGAAAAATAAGTGTTCAAAATGCAAAATGAACTCCCTAGTTTGATTTGTTTTGGGTTTTTAAAAGAGTATGTTGAATTCTTATTTTTTGGGTGTATGATATGAATTGCTCTCGGGTATGTTTAATTTTGATAGATGGAGAATATAGGTTTTAATGCTTGGTATTGGTGTTTTGGGGTTCTATTTATTTCAAAGGTTAATCTTAAAGTGGTCATGTGAAAAAAATTATGCATAGTTCCTTGACCTAGGTTTTTAGTTCTCTAAACCTTTACCTTAAGAGCATATTTTGAGATTTTGTCTTTATTTTTGAAGAGACTGGTTGTCTGTTCAAAAGTTTAGGGTTTTTAAAAATTCTATTTTGTTTCTATGTGTTCTTGAAATATTGAAAGACATTTGATGCATGCATTTTGTAAAGGAGAGAAGTATTAGAATATTTGATATCATTAGTGAAAGATGTCACCAAGATACCCAAGATGATTATTTTGAGATGCTTCTGAATATAAGTTTTTGTTTTTTGTGATATAAATGAAAAAGTTAGTTCGTGCATATACTACATGCACCTATGTTCTAAAGCTGAGAATTTATATGAATGAAAAATGACATTAGTATTTAGATGAGCTACAATATCTAGTGTCATTTGGGTTTTTGGTAAATAATGAATAAGGGTTTTATCCTAAGTTTAAGGTTCTTTGGGTTTCAGTTTATACATTTTATAAAATGGAATGGATTATATAGTCAGTTTTTTAAAAATGATACTTTGTGGAATATTATTAATATATAGATGAGTGATTTTAAAGACATCATTTCTAAATTCTCATATTGAGATAATAGATACAATGAGGATTTTATTAGATTTGTATCTCAACATCAAAATTTGTGATTTGTTTTGAAACTAGTTATCAAAATAATAATTATCTGATGTAATTAATTGATTGATAGATTGGAAATTTTAATAAGTCTAGGTTTTAAAGTAAATTATATCAATTTCAGATTTCAATTGATGTTTTCATTTATAAGTAATGTGCTGGAAGTTTTTAGTCAAATCATTTTTTGATGAATCAGTGGGATATTATGACAAACATTATGGTTTACATTTGGAGTATTAGTGAAGTATTTTTTAATGAAAATCATGGTATTATGATATTGTTTGAAAACTTCATTTGATTTTGATATAGTTAGATGAATTTTAGATTATAATGAGGTTCAATTCAATTTGGTATTTAGTATACATAGTTTCAATCTTACTTCTTTTGAATTGTTTATTTATTCTCAATCTTTAAATTTAATTCATTTTAGATTTGTTCATAATGTTGGGTGGGATCAACCAAGTTCAACAAGAAGTAATGATGATATGGGATGAGGATAGTGTTATGATAGTGATTCTAACTATCCCAATCCTAAAAAAAACTTTCATAGACGTGGTTTTCATGCAAGAAATTTAGGTCCTAGATTCTATAGGGGAATAAGAATGTTTATACACTTTAATGCTTCTGACCCTAAATTTTGAGATATTTTAAGTAATTTTTATACTAATACAATGAATAGAGGTCATAGAGGTAACAAAGGTTTATTTGGACATAGGTTTGGATCTTGAACCCCTTATCAAAGTAGTTCATCTTGTCATTTGGATAATAATCCTCAATACTTGCCACTCCAACCTCTTAATGTTGATAGAGTTGAGTTTGTTGTTAATTCTCTTCTTATAGATCAAAATACTCAATTTGAAATTGATATTTCCCATATTAGAATTTTTAAGAACATGGCTATTCCTTTTGATGTACCTTCTCCTTCCCATAGATAACCTATCAAGAAGGTAAAGGGTTAGGTTTGACTACTTTTTATAGTGAACCTATCTTAGGATCTGAAGATTGATTTTGGGAATTTGAGGCTATTATGGTAAAAGAAAGACAATGAACATTACACCGTCCATTGTAGAAAAGAGAACTGCAAGAAAGAGAGCTGAAAGTCAATCTAAGCTAGAGATACCAATGGAGGTCATGATGTTGAAAAGAATTAAATTGGAGATTGATGACAACACAATGGATTCAGGAACAAGACTAGTACCTTTTCTTACAATAGAGATGGAATATAAAGTTTTTCTTCATGAACAAAAAAAACATGTGATTGAGGTGTTATCTAATTCATATGATTATTGGTCATCCAAGGGATAAAAATTTTGTTTTATGATGAACTTTTTCATGACAGAACTTGATATTTCAGTTTGATACTTTAGTTTTCAAACTTTGATATATTTTGATAAATTTTGAAAAATACAGCAATTTTGGACTTCTGGTATAAATATATATGCTTAAGTTATTTGATATGAATTATGGATTAATATAAATAGGATTTATTAATATTTTATGATTAAAATATGTATTCTATTGTATTATTAATTATAAGGGTCCCCACCTATTAAGATTAGTACCCCTAGTCTATATTTAATAAACTTGATCAATTAAAACTTTTAAAGTCTTAATTAAACCTATCCTTAACTAATGATTTCTATAATTAATTGACTTTTTAAAAGTTAATTAGTTAACATAAACTAATAACTAACTAAAGTTAGTTATAACTTATTTGTAACTAAGTTTAAAGGTATAAGAAGAGATCCAAGACTCATTTGAAGGTAAAATAACAACAACAGGTATTGAGGACTTAGACATTTTCTAAAGTCAATCATTCATCTTTCTTATTTTTATGTAACTTATTTAAGATAGTACAACTTTTGCAAATAGAACCAATGGTAATTTATCTGATGGTTGAGTAATTGATTATGCAATACAGGTATACCCAGCTTTATTTATCATTTAATATTGATTATCTGAAGATTACTAAGCTTAACATCTTTTGATGATTGATATTTATAATTCTATGCACATATTCCAAGTATTCAACCTAAATAATTATGAACATTTCACTATTTTGAAACACTTCATTGGTCTATTTTGATTATAAAGTTATCATTCAAGTTTTTATAAAGGAAGAATATTGGTTTCCTTAATAAAATTATCTTTTTCTGCTAAGATGACTCTCCTTTGAGACTCACATGCTTTATTATAATATATTTGACTCTAATTTTAATATAATTTAATCTTTAATTTTCTTTAAATCAAATTTTTATTTTTATTTCTAAGTTATCTTCTTATCTTTTATTTTTAATCTTGTTTCATTTATGTTTTTAGAGTTTAATTAGTCTCTTAGTCTAATTTCAGTTCATTTCTTTACTAGATAATAATAAATCTTTCATTAAGTCTTTAATTAGTTTATTTTAATTTTGAATTCTATTAATTTTAATAGATTTCTAGATCTGTTAAGACTTTGATTAATACTCTTTTGTTTAGTTTAGATTTAGTTTTGATAATTACTCTTTAGTTTATTAGATTTATTTATGTTCTAGTTTTAGTTTTAGTTTATTTGTTTGATCTTTCTCTTTTAGTTTTTATCTTGTCCTGATATTTTTTGTATTAGATTAGATTGATTAGTTAGACTTTAGTATTTTATTAGTTCGTTATCCTTTTTAAAACATATTTTTTTACTTTTTTTTGGTTTACTTTTCTTTATTAGTTTAGTTATTTGTTAGTTAATGTTATCTCACTCTCTCTTGTTTATGTGATTAAATATCTTATCTTTTCTCTTAACTTTAATCTGTCTATTTCTATTTCTAGTTTTCTCTTTGGATAAAACTTGAACATTACAGTAAGAAACAAGATATTATTTGAATATATATATATATATATATATATATAATTGAATCAGATTTATATTCTTTAAGAGACTATCTAACTCATATGTTTTCTCTGCTAGATAAAATAGATTACAAATTCTTATCTTAACTGATTCATGATTTGATAAAATGGATTTATATTGTTATAATGGAATAATTTGCATTTGATATCTTATTAATTATTTTTTAGAATATATAAAAAAAACCCTCTCATCTTTAGGATCATAAATGAATATTTAGAACCCCATAATTAAACTAGTATGATTCTAACTTGACCTTCGCGATAGGTGAAAGGGTTGATTCATTGACGGTATAATTTCTATCATCAAAATTTTTGGTGACTCCCCTAGGAAAATCGTTCAAAAATTTGATTTGTTTCTAGTTTTGTTTTCTTCTTACTAATGGTACTTGGAGGTCAACAACCTCCTATTATTTAACCTAGAATAGATATAGAAGATGATGAAGTTGATGTTTCTTTTAATTTAATGCATTATGCATGGTATAATCATCCTAAAAAACTTCATCAGGTTATTGAAGTCATAAATCAAGAAGAAGAGATTACAAAATTTGAAATTGATTGGTATTCAAATCTTACACGTGAGACACAATGTGATATTTTGAATTCAAATAGAAGAATTTAGGAAGATAGAGATAGAGTTTTAGCTATTAATCTTAAGCCTAGAACTCATTTTATTTATGATTCTTTTCCACTTGATTATTTTATTTTTCCTATTGAAACTACTATTACAAATTTGTACTTAGATCAAGAACATTTGGTTCAAGATAATCACTCTATTCAAGTAAAAACTACTAAAACTTCTAATGGGAGATCAACTAGTGGGAGAAAAACTAGTATTAGAGTAGAGAGTAGATGATTTAATTCATAGGTTACAAAATAATAGAGAACAAGATGATCTCATTGAAGGTCAAGATAAAGTAGAAGCTCAAGAAGAGCGTTAAATAACTATAATACCATGGGTTTTTGCTAATCCAATTAATGTTTTGAATCATCCTCATAATTTACCTTCTCTGTAAGGGTTGAATATACCAAAGTTCTTTGGTGCTACTAGGGAATATTGGAAAGATCACTTAGAAGATTTTAGATTAGTTTTTGTTACTCTTGGAATAACTAATGAAAAAATTTCAATGTTTTCCCAAACATTGGAAGGAAAAGCTTATCACACATTTGTTAGTCTGTATGATAAGGTTATTGACACTTGGAGAGATGTTAAAGATTCGCTAAAGTTGTCCTTTGGGAAATCTATTGAATATTTTGATCTAGTCAATGATCTTGTGAATTTTTCCATTGATCCAAGTGAGACAATTTATCATTTCATTTCCAGGTTCACTAAACTATATCAAAATATCCCTTGTGATCTTAAGTCTTCTAAAAAGTTATCTAAACTTTATTTTTGGAATATTTTACCTTTAAAGTATAAAATGAACTTAGAAGATAAAGACATTATAGAATATAATGACACTTTAGGTTTTTGTATTTAATATGAAAAAAAGCTTAAATGAATTGGTTTTAAAGATAGGTCTTCTGTAGACTTAAATTCAAATAATTTAGAAATATTAAGGCCATACAAAGTCTAGGTAATGATCTAGTCATTAAATGATAGTTTAATGATAAACATGCTTCCTCAAATAAGAATAGTAAAGAATATAAAAATGATTATATTACTTTTTATTATAATGTTTGTGAACTAGATCATAATCCAGACACATGTCTAGCAGTTCTTAAATTCAAAAAGTTTCTTAATAGAAAAAATGAAATAACAAAATATCTAACATATAATATAAACACTCTTGATGATTCTTTAGAAAATGAGAATGTTTATGTTATAAATGCTAGAAATAAGGATTAAAATTCCCCTCAAAATAATCAAATAGCAAATGATAAATCTACTTTTGATGATAAAGGGAAAATAGATAAAGAAAAAATAATTCAAAATAATGCTAATAATTCTAATAATAATGTTTCACAAAATAGTCCTTTTGCAATTGAATATAATAACAATTAATATTAGCATTATAAATCTAAGAATTTTAGACAAACTGATGCTAAAACTTATAACATAATTGATGATTTGTCAATAATTAAGGCTGGATTTTATTTTCTACAAGTATCTAATCTATCGGGATAGCTTGATAAGATTAATGAAGCAATAAAAAATCCTAGAGATAGTGTAAGTTTGCAAGAAGAAACCAATTTTAAACATATTTATGCTCAAAATTTTGATCCTCTTTCTGATTACATTCCTCCTTTCTATGTCACAGTTAAAATTACTAATAAGATAATTCATAATTATATCTTATATGTAGGTGCCTCAAAGAATATCATGCCTATGTCCATTATAGATCAATAGGGCATATTTTATGGAGAAAATAGTAGGAAGCTTACTAGTTTTTATTCTAGACAAACTAAGAGTTGTGGTCATGATCTAGTCATTAAAATTGTACAAGATGAATGGATTAGATGTATGACTAATATTCAAGTGTTGGATATTCTTAGTAATTATGCAATGTTGTTAGGAAGGGATTGGTTTAAGGTAACTGGGGCTTTCATTGGGAAGGATATAACTTGGGTTCCGTTAATAATGAGATTGCCTTCATAAAGAGAGAAGATTTTTATAGTACCCCTATTGATTCACCTTCTTCATCTAATATTTTTTACATTAAAACTATAATTTAAACTTATGAATTGTTGAATTTAGATGAACTATAAAATTAGCACACAAAAAAATATTTGAAAAGAACATTCTATGATCACTTTACTTTGATAAAACTTGTTCTCAACAAGGTAATGGTACTAGAATTTGTCTGATTTCTCCTGTTGGTAAATTTTTTTGTTATGCCTTCAAATTGTCTTTCAAAAATACTAATAATATAGCAGAATTTAAAGTATTATGTTTAGGATCAAAAAAGTAATAGAATTAAATATTAAATATTTGGAAGCTTTTAGAGATTCAGAGTTAGTAGTTAGATAAGTTTGTAAGATTTATAAGACTAATCAAACTCATTTTCATTGTTATACAAAAAAAGTTTAGTCATTACTTGAGAATTTTGAAGCTTTTAATGTCACACATATTTTTAGAGAATTTAATGTAAGAGCTGATAAGATTTTTATTTATGCTTCTAACCCAACTCTAAGTGAAATTGAACCTAATATAGACTTTCCTTTTGTTGAAGTTTTTCATCTTAAGAATCTTGATTTAAATGATAGTTGGCATGTGTTTAGTTATGATGATCATATAGATTCATTTCTTAAATGCAATTACTTTGATCATGATGATTATGTACTAAATTATGGGGATTATTTACAATTAAGTACTAATAGATTGTTTATTGGTTTGGTAAGCCTAGAATCTATGTTTTCACCTAATGATCAACCTAAAATATTTAGAAGGGAAGAACCATCAAAGAGAATCATAGGTGAGACCACTCCTATAGATTTAGGCACTAAAGAAGCTATTAATGATGTTTATTTAGGAATTAAAGTGACTGGAAATGAGAAGGTTAATTTCATTAAATTTTTTAAATATTTTATTGATATTTTTTCATGGTCATATAAAGACCTTAAAGGTTATGATACTAATATTATCAAACATGAAATTATTATTAAGCCTAGTATCAAACCTATTAGACATAAAATATGAATTAGCCCTTTGTTAGAGGACATCATTGACAACGAGATGGATAAGATGATTAATGTTGGTGTCATTTTTCCTATAACATATTCAGAATGGGTAGTTAATCTATTTCTGATTAGAAATAAAAATGGTGACATTCGATTATATGTTGATTTTAGAGATCTAAATAAATCTAGTGTAAAAGATAATTTTTCTCTACCAAGCATAGATCAAATTTTGTAGCAGGTTGTAAGATATAAAATGATGTATTTATTAGATGGATTTTTAAGTTATAATCAAATTTTTATGAATCCTAAAGATAGACATAAAACTACTTTCACCACATATAGAGGTACTTTTGCTTATAACAAAATGCCTTTTGATTTAATGAATGTAGGACCTACTTTTCAAAGAGTCATACATGTTGATTTTGACGATTTAATATGAATATTTATTTAATTTTATTTATATGATCTCACTATATACATCAAAATTCTACACACTACAATTATGAATGTTGAAACACCCTTGAACCCCTTTAGGACCAATCTGAACCTTTGACCCCTAATTGAACCTAACCATCGTTAGTTTGATCAACTAACCAAACTCACCCATTTTTACCCCACTTAAACTTTGACACTCAACCATTGATGGTCATCTTGACTGGCTATGGTCACCCTGATCATTAATGGTTAGGTTACCACCTCCTAAACACAACACTAGCTGTGTATAAGCTTACATGACATAATTTAATATATTTTCCTTACCTAGTGCTAACACATCATGATGCATCAAAATTAGTAGCCTAACCTCATATATAACCTTATAACTCCATCTCTTTTTAATTATAAAATGAGGGGAATAGGAGGTGAATGGGGAATCAATCCATAATCAAGAATTCTAGCACAAAAGTGATTAAGCTATCAACCATCAGGTATTTCTTCCAATAATTCAATAATTACAATAGAGACATGAACCTCTACCAAAATTTCTCTTGAGGAAAAGTACTATTACTCTACCAAAATTTCTCCAAGATCAACCATTATCCATCAAATAACTAGCTACGTACATTTCCTATTCTAAGCTTTATTTATTTGGTTTATGACTTCCCTACCTGAATCAGACCTTTCTACATCTCATCTCCTAACCCTCAAACCTTAACAAAATACATAGAACACTCACTAACTCCTTTATATAACCTAAACCATACCCCTTTTTGAATACTTTCAGATTTCACAAGAACCATCAATGATCACCCTCACCATCGACGGTCACCTTTAACCACTGATAGTTACCCAACTACCGATGGTTAGCTTAATCACCAATGGTTACCATGACCTCTGATAGTCACTATGGTAGGAAATAAAAAGTTATTTCCACCCCCCACCCTCAACCAAATTCCACTTTCTACATCCCCACTTGTTCATAGAGACCTCACCTATTTTATAAACCCACCCTGACCTATTTAGTATTAGTATTGACTCATTATTTTCTTAATTAGTATATTTTATTTTATTAATCATTTATTTTTTCTTGCATTTCTTTTTAGTATCTTATGTCATTTGATGCAAGTAATTTATCTTCATTTCTTTCAAATTATCTATTTTAAGAGTGTGGATTGGTAACCTCCTAGTAAGCTCACACTTTTTAGATCTAGCTTACGCTAGGCAATCCACCTTGGTACCCATATAACAACCCCTTAGTATGAGTGTTTTTTGATCTATAGGTCATTCTTCCCAAGACAAAGAGCAGATATTCACAATCATTTGGATCATGCATGCACAAACAAATAGATTATTCTACCACACCCCTATTACTAGTTTCTTACTTCTTTAAATAGAAAATAAACAAAAATTGAGACAAACATTCTAACATACCTGGTAGGGCCCATTAGCATCTAGATTCCCTTTTATTCCTTATTCTATGCTCATATAAATAAATCAAAATTTATTTTGGGTATAAAATAAACCTTGCATACATTGATTTCTTGCATGTTTAGCTCACTTAGTTAAATTAAAAGAAAAGTAATCAATCATAGTTTCACTTCTTTATCACACACTATACCAAACCACTTGAATCAATTAAACATTAAAAAAAATGACATAAGACCCGACTAGGGTTTCATCTCCTAGTAGATCACCTTCACCATTTGGCTATCTTACTTAGAGGTCATTACCAAGAAGAGAACCAAAACTTAGCTCTCTAGTTCAGTCTAAAATCTAGAAATTGGTATATAATGGCTAAGCACTTGACACCCTTATCTCTACGGTGTGTGAAGTGAGGGGGTAGGCCCCAATACCAAGCCATGTATTTATTTCTAATACATATCTTTTTGAGAGCCTTGAACTCCTAAAACTAATCATACACATATTTTTAAGTACTTATTCTACAAACCAAGTTCTTCTTCACATTTTCCAACTAAGGCATAAGCTAAAAGTGAGATAAAAGATATCTTAGGATTTTAAATGCACTCTAGTGTATGTTTGATTTCTTTGAGATATTTTTATTTTATTTGATTTGTGTTTGAGTTATGAGCTTGTTGTTTATTCCTCTATGTTTATCATATGGTTTTTGCTAGACAACAATTAAGGAACCAAACCAATCAAGAACCACCTTCCTCTTCTTCATCCTCCATGGAGTATACCTAAAATGTTGAGGGTTATCCCCATACTTATACCCCCTAATATTCCTTGGATAGTTATTCAAGGTGATGTATATTTTTCCACTTTCCTTGATTACAATACCATGGCCCTCCAACATTACCTCAACACCTTATCTCACTACACCCTTACTACTTTAGTTCCTCTTATTGATCCACATTATGTGATGCCTCCCCGTATTATGGTTTTCACTTTGTATACCCAACTTATGATCATCTAAACATCTTCCTCCACCAATAATCCACCTACTACCTCCACCCAAACTCAATCAAACAACCCAACCAATAAACAAACACCCCATACACCAACCAACAACTCATCTAACATAGGATAAACCTTGAATTTAGTTACCCAAACCATTCCCACCATGGGGATACCTTATACCCATATTTACACTATTCCCCTCATCACTACCAACCCACCAATCTCCACCCCACTCCAAAATTTGGTGATTTCTATACCTTCTACCCTTCCACCCATCAGTACTAGGGTTACCCCTCACCCCCATACCTTCTACCCTTCCATATTGATTCCCCAATCTACCAATTTTATCATACTTCCCAACAAACCCACATCAACTCAACCAATACCTATGACACCCTACCCACACTATGTTACCAATCCAAAAAGATACATAGCTCCATATTCTACCCAATATTTTATGTCTATTAACCCTTATGTGGTATTATCCCAACCATTAATAACCACGTACCAATATGTGGCATATTCTCAACCTTCAACTAGATATCCATATATTTCATCCACCCAACCCCAATAAAACTTACCATATAATCATGGAGCTCCCCAACCCCAAATAGATTTGGTCAAAATGTTGATGGATAAAATGACCAACCTAGAGTCATCTATCTTTGGGGCCCATAACCTCTTATCTTATGACCAAATCTACAAAAAACATATCCATCCATCAATACCTATCCAACCTTATCCTCCTCAATGGGAACTACCAAAAAATTTTAAGTTCCAAAGCAAGGAGGACCCCCAACAACACTTAAGAGTGTTTCAACATTATTTCTAATTGATTAATGATGATGATGATCTTCTCCTTTGCACCTTTCCTATGTCTTTATTTGGACCATCATTGGATTGGTATAGTTCTCTCACCAAGCACTCCATATTTTCCTTTTCTCAACTTTCCTAAACCTTTTTAGACCACTTCTCGATCAATATATCTAAGAAGGTCTCTATTATTGACCTCTACTCCATTAGTAAACTTTATGATGAATCAATTTTTGATTTCATAGCTTTATGGAAAGGTCTTATCAACCAAATCTCTTTCTCTTTTCCCCAACTTGAGTTAATTGAAATTTTCTCTTGAGCTTGTGCCAAACACATTGCCCCTACTCTATAGGTTCAAAATTTTAGAACCTTTGACAAGGCTTTTACCATGGCATGAAAAATATAAATTAGAGACATTGATGAGGGTAAGTTGAAGCTAAGAAACAAAAACTCTATCTTCAAATCTAATTACCCTTCCCCATCTAAAACTACCAATCAATCTAACTACGCCAACACTAAACCAAGGCAGCTACAAACATGTTTGTCTTCAAAATATCCCCACCTCTAATTTTCAACCAACCCAACCAAACCAACCCCTCTAACTCCTCCAATTAAAAAACCCAAAATAAAAATCAGGCTACCCTAAAATAATACATTCTACTATGGGAGTTATATTCTTTAGTTTTGGAAAATTTTCTCAAAGCCAAGATCATACAACTTTCCCCTATCAAACCTCATCTATAATTTGATGCTTCTCATCTAGTTCTTGGTTGGTATAATGAGAATGATCTATGTTCCTTACATTGTGTCATTAGAGATGATGTTATTAGGTGAAACACCTTCAAAACCATTAGCCAAAACCTGATTGATAAAGGATAAATTGCATTAGACAATCCCAATACCCCCTTGAATCAGTCACTTAACATCTTTTGACAACCTTTTCCTGACCATGCCCCATCTACCAACCATGATGAAAATAAACTAGAATCCTCCCATGCTCATGAGGTCCATATATTCAATGTAATTATTAGTGAACCTATCATTGAGGAAACCATTCCCTCAACTACCTCTTCCCCCAATCCACTTATTGAAGTGTTAGAATTACCCTCCATTTCATTGGATACCCAAACAAAAGAAGTAACCACCTCCTTTCCTTCACTTGAGGAGATAACTGACTTACCTACATCTTCTTTGATATAAATACCAAATGAAGTAACCATTTCCACCATAGCTTCCTCCCCCATCATGGAATCACCCACTCTCTCTTTGGAAACCATTCCACAAGGAGAGATCACCTTACTTACTCCTTCCATGGAGGAAAGATATTCCCAAATTTTGAACTCTTTCATCAAGGATAAGGGTGAAGGAACCATTCCCTCACCTCAACCTATAGGCCTAATATTTGAATCTGATGCCCAAGGAACAAAACCAATTTATAAACCCTTCTTTAGACTAGTCCAAAGCCTAAAATTCTCCTCTCAACCCAATTCAGATGAAGCCACCTTTAGGCATCATCTTGGGCTCCCATATAAAAATAAACATGAACCTTCAAGCTCACTCATATCCAACATTAAACCTATTATCACCTTAAACCCTTCATCAAACACTTCTCCATCCAAAACCATGGGGGAACCATCTAAACCATCTCTATCAAAAATCATCAAATCATCTTACACCTCTCTAATCAAACCTATCAAAAACCTAGGGGTAATTACTACTCCTAGACTCATCTACCCATCTTTGAATTTGGACTTAACCCAATCTATTACACCAAATAAAACCTTGACCAAACTAACCAAGAAGGTTGAACCACCCAAAATCCCATCTAGAACTAGAACCATACCACCCCCTTCTCTCTTACCATCTATTTTTGGACCTCATCCTTATTCCATCCTAGGAGCTCATCCTTCTACCAATAAGGTGAATCCTCCTAAAACTACCCAAACTAAACTTCCTCCTTTCATTATACCTTTACATACCCATTCCAAAACATCAACCTCCCCATCATTTTAAACCAAACTATCTACCTATACCTTCCCACCTATCTCTAAACCTTCATCATCCCAATCATCCACCTCCAAATATTTAACCTTTTATTCTTCCACCTCAAAACCCTCCAACACCAAACAACCCCAATCAAACCCTTCTACCAAAAACATCCTACCACCCATAACCCCCAAGGTAAATCCTACTTCTAAAAAGGCTTCCACCCCCAAAACCAAAAACCAATCACCCTCAATACCTTTATTTGAATCTTATTCAACCATTTTAAAAAGGTTGTTTCAAACTTCTTCCTTGAACCTACTACTTATCAGAACCTTTGACCCATCAAGTCCTAAATCATCTTAGTTCAATGATAGTTTAATCTGCTTATACCATATGACACCTGAACATGACATGGAGAAATATAAAGCTCTCCAAGCACTTGTCCATAACTTACGGGATGATGATGATCTATTTTTAGATGAACCTCTCTTGATCCCATTATCAATATAACCACTAAATAAACCTACCCAACATTTACCCACTCCCCCACTCTCACCCAAGAATGAGGAGGAACTGAATTAGCCTTCTAGCCAAACACTTCCCCTCTTCCACACTATCCATATGATTACCCGATCTCAAGCCCAACAAAAGGATAAGGGGAAGGCCAAAGTGTCCATTCTATGGGCATATCCTTCCACTCCTCAACCTTCCAACTAAACTAAAGTACCTTCACCTTACCTTTACCAAAACCTAAAATATCCATTTTGGGTGCTTCACCCTCCAACCCTTCTGAATCTATCCAATGAGTAGTTTTAAAGTAGTTTCACTAGACACTAATGAAGATGAGCCTATACAAACTTATCAAAACCTCATCTCATCACTGCCAAGCACTAATAAAGGCTCTATAATCTATAGAGGTCCAACCCAAATACCCTCAACCTCTTTTAGCCTTTGTTGGAGCCCTTCAAATTTCCACCCTTGTCATATTTAAGGATTTATAAATATCTTATGTTCATCCTAAAGATCTTGACCCAACTCTCTTCATCACTATATACATCAATCAAACCCAAATCAAAAGGGTGATGATTGATGGAGGAGTTAGTATTAAGATTATTTTCTCTCATGCTTATGACCAACTCTAGTTGTCAAAGAATATCATGTTAGAAACCTTAGTAGTCCTCTATTATTTTAATGATACTATGGCCACAACCTTGGGAAAAGTTTTCCTCCACATCTATTTAGGACCTCACACACTTCTAGAGTTCTTCTACATTGTAGAAGGCACATTTCAATACATCTTACTTGAACTCCCTTGGAACTATGCCATGATTTATGTCCCATCCACCTTGCATCGATGTGTCAAATTCAAACATGAAGGTCAGGTAATCACCATACAAGCTAACCCTAGTCCTTTTTCATCTTGTAACATGACATATCGACCCAATGATGTTATTCTTCCTCACTCATCCACCTCACCACCAACCAAAAAAAAATTCACCCCTATCATAGATGAATCTTCAACAAGCTCATTTATCCCTTCTTCTTAGATCCCCATAGAGGACCCCTTGTAACCTACATTCTAATGTCTCTTATTGGGAAAGTATTAGCTTTTGGCCTTGGATGCCTTCCCTACTCCTCAAAAGTATGGTAACCTTAACAATGATCCTAATTATGACCCTAATATTAGAACCATCATTCCTTTCAGACTACCCAACCACCAAACCAACTTCATCTATGGTATACTTGATCATCTACTTCTTGTTTCCTCCACCACCTATTCTATCTGAATATTCACTTTCGATTTCTCCTATTTGGATAAACTAAAATTTGCTAAACTATACCTTCATAGGTGTACTTGGAAAGGATTCATCCTTAGCCATTTTTAACATGGACTCTATGAGATACCTTTGATCAAAACCCAAAAACCTCATAAGATATTTGGCCTTGGGTTTATACCACTAGAAGAACCCACCAATTCACCCAAACCCATCCCCACTATTGAGGAGGACATCCCATCCTCACCAACCCCACCTCTTTCTAAGTCTAATTATTTAAAAATTATTCCTCTTAATTTTTTTTTATTCAATACCATTATTTTGGGCCCCTTAACCTATCAAAAATATGGTTGAACTAAAACCTTTCCTCTGATTCATCTTAAAATGGTAGAAAATACTTCTCCTACCATCCACACCATCTAATGTTAGGATTACGATTCCATTCTCACATATCTTGGTACGAGGGATTATTCTATCCACAAATCCATTCCTTTTAAGAACCAAACCATTTTTAATGAATCCACTATTGATGTCAACTTGAGTACTCAAAATGACCTTTATATTATGAAGATTGGTCAATCCTTAGATTCCTTAGAGCAATAAGATTATCATTCCTTCATGACCAAAACATATCATTTGCTTGGTCTTTATCAAGATGTACCTAGAATTGATCCTTATATATCTCTCCAAAACATTGCCATCCATCTAAATGCCAAGCCTTTTTAGTAAAAGCTTCACAAGGTGCACCCTCATATCACCCTTTTAGTTAAAGAAGAGCTTTAGTGCCTCTTATCTATCAACTTCATTCAACCCATTAATTATCCCTAATGGGTTTTCAATATCATTCCCATTACCAAACCCATAGGGTGACTTCACCTCTATATTTATTTTCATGACCTCAATATTGCTTGTCCAAAGGATGACTTCCCTTTGCCTAGCATCATCAACCTTGTGGATCTTACAACTAGCCATGAGATGTTATCTCTCATAGATAGTTTTTTATCATATAATCAGATCTATATTTCCCTTGAAGATCAACATAAGACTTCCTTGATCACCCCTTAGGGAACCTTTTGCTATAGGGTCATTTCATTTGGTCTAAAGAATGTTGGAGTAACCTACTAGCGTGTGATGACCTACATCTTCCATGATCTCATCCATAAAGTTGTAGAGGACTATGTAGATGACCTCCTTGGAAAATATAAATATTATAAGGATCATCTTGAATCTCTCAAAATTATCTTTAAATGACTAATCCATTTTCATGTCTAACTCAACCCCAAGAAATGTATTTTTGGGGTCTTATTTGGAAAGCTTTTTGGCTTTATCATCTCTCTTTGAGGAATAAAAGTAGACCCTATCAAAGTAAGAGAGATTATCAACATGACACCTCCAAAACACCTTTAAAAACTTTATAGCCTATAGGGTAAGATCTAATCCATCCATCCATCATTTCATCTCTTAATTATCAGATAGATGTCTACCTTTTCACCATCTTCTCAAGAAAGATACATCTTTTAAGTAGATTAAGGATTGTCAACAAGCCTTTAATTCCCTCAAAATGTATCTTCTTTCTCCACCCATTCTTACCCCTCCTAAAGTGGACCAACCCTTCTATATTTATATATCTACCACTATCCATTCCTTAGGGGCAAAGCTTGCTCACTATGATTAACAAAACAAAGAGCAAGCAGTCTACTACATTACCTGCACACTTATAGAGTGTGAGACTCGGTACACCTGTACTGAGAAAATTTACCTCACCTTAGTCTTCATGGATACAAAACTTTATCATTAACTCCTCAATCACAAAACCTTAATCATCACTAATACTAACCCACTCAAGTACATGCACTCTAAACCATACTAAAACTAGCATATGGCTAAGTGATTCATGATCCTAGATTAATTTGACCTTGAGTTCTTCTAGTAAAAGTTGAATAAAGGGAAAGTTTTCATTGATAAATTGGTTGAATCACCTTTTCCAAAAAACCTACCACTTCCTATTGTGTTTCTAGATGAGTCCATCATGACTCTTTCTGAAGAAGACATCACCTACCAAATGACCATGTTCTTCAATGGCTCAAAATACTAGTGAGGTGGGGGTGTTGGAGTTATTCTCATTCCCTTAGATAGTGAACCTCTTCCTCTATCTTTCTAAATTTATTTGGAGTGCACCAATAATATGGATAAGTATAAATCCCTAGTAATAGGCCTCCAAATTTATTTAGCCTTAGGGGTTAAGATGATCATTTTCTTTGGAAATTAATAACTTATGCTCAACCAAGTAAATGGATCCTACCAATGTAATAATGATGTCTTACAAAAGTAAAAATAGCTAGCTGATGTACTCTTAACATCATTTTATAATTACCTTATCTAATCTATTTTTTGATCTACCAATAAGTTCATAGATGCAATAGCTTCCCTTGCTTCCCAAATCCCATCTCAGCTTACCACTTTTAAGATATTTGTCACCATTCATAATTTTATCACACCCTCTTATATCCAATCTAACCTCCCTACCATTTATATTATGGAGGCATCTCCATCAAGTAATTGGTATAAGAAAACCTTTAACTACTTCAACCTTGATATCATTCCTTCCAACCTCTCTAAAAATGCCTGAATAGCCTTTGTTCAGATTACCCCTCATTATGCCATACTAGGGGGAATCCTTTACAAACCTAGTTTTAATGGCCTCCTTCTCCATTGCCTTCAAAGCCATGAAGCTTCCCATGCTATCAAGGAAATACATGATGGAATATGTGGGGGACACTTTAGTGATCTAACTATCACTAAACATATCCTTTGCCTCAATTACTATTGTCCCACCCTCAACTAAGAATAAAAAATTATGTAAAGAAGTGTGTTAAATGTTAATAACATGCCAATTTAAATAATGCATCGACCCATGGCCTCTAAGTATAAAAGTAATTTTGGCCCTTCTCATAATGGGGACTAGATCTCATTGGGTAAATCAACCCTAATTCCTCATAGTGGCACCACTCCATCATCACCACCACCAAGTATTTCACCAAGTGGGTGGAAGTTATTCCTCTTATCTCAATCAAAGCCAACAAGATAGTTAACTTCATTAATCATCTTATCATCTATCATTTCAGTGTTCCCCATAAGATCATCATTAATAATAGTAAATATTTAAAAATCAAACAAATCCAAGGTCTTTATGACTTATTTTGCATCAATTTAATCTTCTCCTTGCCTTACCATCTATAAGAAAATGGGCATGTAGAAACCTCTAACAAATCCCTCAAAAATATGTTAACTAAATTAGTCAATTCTTTAGGTTAGGATTGGAACTTACACATCCCTTTCGATTTACTATCCTATCACACTAGAATTTAAACCCCTATAGGTACTACCCCTTTCTCTCTAGTCTTTAGAGTAGAGGCAGTCTTGCCTCTCAAAGTCTAGATTCCCTCTCTTCACATATCCTTGTAAGATATCATTTTTAAGAGTGACTATCATCAAGAGCATCTAGCATGAGTTGAGTTACTTGATGAGTACTACTTATCATCACTTAAACACCTTTATGTCTACTAAGAGAGAATTAAGTGTACCTATAACAACCACTTTAAAGAATGAGAATTCAACATCAGAGACCTCATCTGAAGGAAAAACAACATGTGACCAATATGGAGAAAAGCAAGTGAGGCAAGTTTGATTTTAATTGGATTAGACCCTACATCATAACCCATAAGTATGGATTAGGATATTATCAGTTTTCCTCTCTTGAAGGTAAACTATAACTTGACCCTCTCAATGATTCACACCTATATATTTTCTTTTGATAAAAAAGGATAAAATTCATATTCTTGTCTAAAGCTTGTCCCTTGATTTATGAGATTTTCACCTTCCTCATACCCTCATCCTATCCCATTGAGGACAATCTATTATAACATAAAACCGTGTGATTAACTATCATAGTCATAACCTAATCCTATATGGGTACCATGGCTTTACCCATGGGATGGTTCTTAAGGATACTTTTCATCCCTACTCATATGGAATCCTATGGTCATTGTCTCTAAAAAGCAACCCTTTCTCCTATCATTTACCTCTTTTTCTCTAGGTTTTGCCCTCATAATGGTAAACCTCTAAACCTAAATATACTTGTCCCTGTCTAACCGATCATTAAAATAATTTAGGATACCTAAATATCATTTGGGTCAAACATATCTATCATGCAAATTTCTCCCTTGAAGGATAACTACCCAAAATTTAAAATTGCTTAAAAAATATAGACTGCTCCCTTGAAGGATAGCTACCAAAATGAACAAGCCCAAACTTAAACCACTCCCTTGAAGGATGGCTAAGTCAAATTTATCAAAGTAATGATTTGAAACTTCTTACATTGATCAACTTCACAAACCTATCAAAACAAAGAACAAAAGACCCTATATCAAAATTAGGACAAGCTATCCCATAAAAGCTATAATCAGCTTTCATATATAACATTAGTAGACTTCCTACATCGATAAGTATACACCTTGAATTAAAACATGGACTTGCCTATTATAGTTATTAGGTCACTTATATAAGGGGAAAACTAAACCACAAGAAGGTTACATTACCATTCACACCACCTATCACCTATCTCCCCTTTATCAAGGTATTTTTGAGCTTACTTAACATAACGTGATCAAAACACCTTTTTATCAACCAACTCATGCTAATGCGAAGAATTCAAAAGGCTTATGTTTATCAAGCCAATACAAATTTAGGTTTGTTTTGTCCTTACCAACAAAGAATCATCATGCCTTTTTCTTATCCTCTCATAATTGGTTCATGTATTCACTTAGACATATGTCTCATGATCTTCATTTATTTTCACACATCTAGTTTTGTCATTTAAACTTACTTTGTGTACCATCATCAAAAAAATAACTCTACATCAATAATCATAACTATAAACCATAAACACAATAACCATAATCAAAACATCACATCATCATAAGCATGTATAACATCAACCATAAACATCATCCATAATCATCACATGCCTAAGCTAGTGAGTCTACATCTCATAAGCATAAACACCATGAAACCATGAACCATTAACCATTAACCATAAAAACAAATCTATATATCATCATAGTATCATATAAATCATGTCTCATCAACATAGAATAGTACATGTAACAATGTACATCTATCCCTCTCAACAAAAAAATACATCTCGCTACATCAGCTCTTAGGATAGTATAAAAATCATGTACGTTTATACATATCATATCATATAAACTATGCCCCTAAGGAACCACTACCATTATCCCCTCTTAAGATATCACTACTATTTGGTGCCTACCCCTAAGGTGCATGCCTATCCACTCATTAAAGTGGCCCATTGACTTGGAATCACTACACCTATACCACCTACCAAGCTGGATCTATACTCACCATATCGAGGCTCCTGTAGACACTATGTCAGAACTATGGCCTAATAATATCACAACTCCTTAACTATGGCCAAGTACCATGCTATGGTAATACTACCTAGTGGTCTTATTGGTGTTATAGCTAGTCCTCCTCTCTATCTAATGGTGTCCCTCTCTTAGGTCACCAAGCCTAGTGTAGTCTTAGCCTGATCCTTCTCACCCATCATAGTGTCAAATTGACCCTATAATGTTACCACCTAGCCCTACAATGTGGCCACCTATCCCTATAAAACTATGATATATGCCTATGTGGTGGATAATGCCACTCCTACCTATTGATCAGGGCCACCTTCATGTACCTATACCTATGGACTCCCACTAGATAGATCCACATCCATAGCTTGTCAATCCCCATCATCCCATCCAAAATATATAGCTATATAGAAATCTTGATACCATGCCACATAACCATCAACAAAATTGGCATCATCTATCTTTGCTATGATGAGTATTTCCTTACAATTAAGAACCACCTCCACTAGTTATGGTACCTGAAGAAACTTAGCATACTCTTACTTGTACCTCAAGACTGAACCCAAAATCCCTTGTACTAACCCAAACTACATATGAACTTTGTCAATAAGGATGAACTCAGTCTCACCCTCTCTCCTCCCCAAAATCCACCTATAACTTTATATCAACAAAATATGCCAAGTATAGTGGGCCCACCTTGGAAATCCAACATATGGCCTCCACACCACATCTACAACTACTAAGGCTTCTAATACCTCCCTAAACCAATCAATATCCCTCACACCTCCTCCAGATCTTGTGAGCACATAATCACCCCTCCACCTCAAAAATCCCACCTTAAAGTCCATTTGGGCATATCCCTCCCATGGTATCCCCAACAGTCTTAGAACTTAGATATGTTCATAGGCCTAATAATGAAGCACAAACCCCATGCTAATGCTATACCATCATTGTGCTCAGAACCTCCATATCTCCCTATAAATCTATACCAACAAAATAGGTGCCTACCCAAAAATTATCTACCCAAGTAACATATCCACCAAAAGACCTAGTAGTAGATAAGGAAACTACCCACTGCTTGAATCTAATAAAGCAAAACATGAGACTTCCATCAACATCATTATCATCAACCTCCTTTCATCTCTAGATATTTGATACAATGGCCTATAGCTGAAGCTTCTGGCATGCCACCTAAATAAGGCATGATCCTCACCATATAGTAGCTCATTATGATCATCTCTATCCTTATTCTCACTATGATATATCAGTTCCCATTGAATGGGCAGCCATGTAATCCTATGTACATCCTCTAGTAGGATGGTCATCTCACCTGTTAGTAGGAGAAAAGTGTTCATGGCTAGATCCCATCTCTCAATGAGGGCCATGATCATCACCACATCTCACAACACATTCTAAAAGTGTACCATCATGTTGAGGCCAACCTCCTCCATGTGTGTCTAATCATCATTAATAATCCCCTGATAGATCTTCATAAAGATTTGAGGGACCCAATCTCACATCTAGATATGATATCATGCCTACAAAATTCAAAATTAGAAAACACACTTAGTTTTATATTTTACCCACTTAGCACTTAGACAACTTCCTTTCACCCTTTTTCACCTACCTAAGGGAAACTATTTTTCCCCATTCAAAATACATCACCCTCTTTTTTTGTAACCTACCTACCCTCAATTTTCTCAAACATTCTAACTCAACCTTTACATATTTTACCCTTAAACTATTTTTCCTTCACTACATTTCCAAGAAAAAACACATTTTAAAATCCACTTTTGCCTAAACTTTTATCAAACCAACCTAACCCCTTAGTTAACCACCAATGGTCACTACAACCATTGATGATCAGTTGGCCCTTTGATCTCTAGTCTTTAACCATCAATGGTTGACTACAACCACCAACAGTCAGGTATGACTACTGATGGTCACTGTGTGTGATTGTTGGCATAAAATACCTAACCCTTCCTACCCAAAACACCATCCTAAACTCATTCTAACCCTCCATAAACTTATCTAATACCAACCTTACCCTCTCTCAACCTAAACTAATCTCCCAATTTCAACTTTCCCCTACTAAATCAACCAAAATAATATACCTAACTTAATACCTACGATAAACCCAAAACCCTATCAAATAAATAAAAAACTAATGCAATTTAACTATCAACTGACCAAATCAATCTATACTAACAATTCAAGGCAAAACCTACCTCTTTCCTTGACCATCATCAAAGAGGAGTCCTATCTCCCACCACTCAACCATGTCTTTGTCCACCCTACATCCTTAGTCCCATGTTATCTCAACACAAATCTCACATCAATCAACCAATCAACTCCTCAACCAATCACCAATTGCCTCATCAACTTGATTATATAATTTTTTTAGAATTTCTAAGTGTATGGGAGTCAAAAAGTAAAAATCAAATGGTGAAAATGACTTGCCCTTTTTACTTTTTATCCACATGGTTTTAGGGTTTCCCCCTAATTTCCAATGGTCAAGGTGATCATTGATGGTCAAGTTTCGGACCCCTGACCATTGATGGTTAGGAAATCCACTTTTTAATTTTTTTTGGCACTAACACCTTCATGCCACATTTATGGAGATTACCCTTTTCCACCAAACCAAAAACAACCTTCAAAGAACACCTATTCTTCACAAACTAACCATGAATAATGGGATACCACCCTCTCTAGCCAACCAACTATCCAACCACATCCACCTTGATGTTGGCCATTTTGGCTTGAACTATTGCATATTTTGTGATGACCTTGCCTTGGTATTTTTGACCACATCAACCAACCTTTCCATATTGAACATTTGAATTTGCACCACCTAGTGCACACTAGGCCATTTATATTTTTCATGGGAGAACTTCTTACCTTGGATACCTATGAAAATATAAAACCTATCAAAGAGACTTGCATTTATGAGTATTCCCAACCACTATGCCTAAATATGATCATGTAGTCCACTTATCACTTGTATTTCTAGAAGCAACCTTATTTTTACCATCCATGACAACTTAGTCTTTGCAGAATATTGGTTATCACACTTAGTCAAATTTTTGTGTACATGTTTGCACTTTAAATTACCAACCTCTATTGTCACCAATATCATGACTCACCATAAACTACTAATCAAACCCTGACTCAATTTTGATTTCACCTCATTGACTCTTATTTTTTGGGGGAACATCTCATCCCATAGTCAGGGCAACCACACCTTCAACCAATGATTTATTTTTGTTTTACAACTTGCTAACATAAACTACATAATAAAAAGGGGTAAAATGTAAACACCAAAATTCTGCACACTATAGTTCTGAACAACAATTGACCAAACTTACCCCTTTTTACCCCACTTAATCTTTGACACTCAACTATCGATGGTTAGCTTGACTAATAATGGTCACCTTGACCATTGATGGTCAGGTCCTAAACCCACCCTTTTACCCAACTCAACCTTTAACACTCAACCATCAATGGTCACCCTAATCATCAATGATCAAGGTCCCCCCTCCCAAACATAACACCAACTATATACAATCTAACATGTCATAATTTAATATTTTCACCTTATCAAATTATAACACATCATGATGCATTGAAATTAGAATCCTAACATCTTATGGAACCTTCTACCTCTATCTCTCTTTACCTATAAAAGGAGGGGAGTAAGAGGTGAATTGGGAATCAATCCATAATTAAGCATTTTAGTACACAAGTGATCAATATATCAACCAACATGTCTTTCTTCTAATAAAACAATAACTAAAACAAAGACCCAAACCTCTACTAAAATTTCTCTTGAGGTAAAGTACTATTACACTTCCAAAATTGCTCTAGGATCAGCCATCAAGCAACCAACTAAGTACATTTCATATTCTAAGCTTTGTTTATTTGGTTTCTAACTTTCCTACCTAAATTAGACCTTTCTACATTACATCTCCTAACCCTTAGACTTTATCCAAATCCCTATAACACTCATTGAACCCTTTTCAAAACTTGAACTAGACCCTTTTCTAAATACTTTCATATTCCATAGGAACTATTGATGATCACCCTAACCACTGATGGTCACCTTTAACCATCGATGGTTACCCAACCACCAATGGTTAACTTAATCATTGATGATCACCCTGACTATCGATGGTCACTTTGGTATAAAATGACAAGTTATTTCCACCCCTACCCTTAGCCAAATTCCACTTTGTGTGTCCCTACGTATTCATAGAGACCTCAACTATTTTTTGAACCTAACCTGACCTATTTAGCATTAGTATTGACCTGTTATTTGTTTAATTAGTCATTTTCCTTTATCAAACATTTATTTCTTCTTGCATTTCCTTTTAGCATATTTTATCATTTGATGCAAGTACTTTATCTTCATTTCTTTCAACTTGACTATTTTAAGAGTGGAGATTGATAGCCTCCTAGTAAGCTCACAATTCTTAGATCTAGTTTACGCTAGGCAATCCACCTTACTACCTATCTAATAACCCATTCACATGAATGTTTTTTATCCTACAGGTCATTCTTCTCAAGACAAAGAGGAGCTCTTTATAATAATTTAGATCATGCAAGTATAAATAAATAGGTTCTTCTACCACACCCTTATTACTAGTTTCTTCTTTAAATAGAAAATTAACATAAATTGAGAGAAACATTCAACGATCATTCTAAAAAGATAAAAAAACATTTAGATCATCTTCATGAAGTATTCACAATATGTATAAAATTTGGAATTTCTTTGAATCCAAAGAAGTCCATTTTTGGGGTGACTGAAGGTAAGATGTTGGGACACATAATTTCAAAAGATGGTATTTCAATTGACTCTGAATGTGTTAAAGCTATTAAAGAATTACCTCTTCCCAAGGATCTATCTGGTTTTAGGTCTTCTTTGATAAGATACATTTTGTCAAAAAAATCATTTTTGATTTTACTGACAAGTCTAATCCATTGCAATTGCTTCTTAAGAAAGATAAAACATACATTTAGGATGAGAATGATAAATTAGCTCTTAATTCTATTAAAAATGCTATAACAAGTGCTCTTATTATTACTAAACCTAATTTGAATAAAACATTTATTATTTATGTTAATACTATTGAAAATTCTATAAGATCTATAATAACTCAATAATTCAAAAATAATGAAGAAAAACCAATCGTTTACATGAGTCAAGTTTTAAAAGATGCAAAAACTAGGTACCCCTTTATTGAGAAATTTATTTTCTCACTAGTTTCCTCTTTGATTAAATTTTGATATTTGTTAATTGAAAACAAAGTTTTTGTGTGATCTAATGTACCTATTTTGACTTATCTTTTAAAGCAACCAACCATTTAGGAAAGCCTTGCTAAGTAGATTTTAGGCATTCAAGAATTTGATCTCGAATTTGAAACTTATAAAACTATTAAAGGTAATGAATTAGTGAAGCACTTAGCTGAAAATGATATCTCAGATATTAATATCTTATTTTTATTAGTTGATGAAAATCTAAATTCTAAACCACATTTAAAGACTATGAAGGTTACTAAATTTTCTAAAAAATTTAAGTTTGGTCTTGAGATGAATGAATGGGAATGTTTATTAGCTGAAGATGATTGGTACCATAACTTAGTTTATTATTTTTAAAATTAGTCTTGTCCTAGTAATTAAGATAAAAGGCAAAGAGATTCATTAATACAAAGCATTAAATTTCTATTTGTTAAAAAAAATTCTATTTTATTGTAATAGAGATGGAGTTTTGTTGAGATGTCTTACACATAATCAAACTCAAAAAGTTCTTAGGGGTTGTCGTGAAGGAAATTTTGGTGGACATTATGCTAAAAAAACAATTACTTATAAGATTTTGAGAGTAGGTTATTATTGTCATACTTTATTTCAAGATGCTTATAAGTTGGTTCTTTCTTGCATGCCTTACGAATTATTTGTTGGAAGAGATAAATTACCTGTAATTCCTTTGAATCCTATCATTCCTAAAAAACCATTTACAAAGTGGGGCATTGGTTTTATTTCATATATTTATCCAACTTTATATATATATATATATATATATATATATATATATTGATAGCTATGAAATATTTCACTAAATGGCCTAAAACTAAAGCACTTAAAATTTTAGTAATAGGTGAAGTAATTATTGTCACTTAGATTTTCACCCTTTGAGGAGATGTCTCAGCTATCCTCATCCAAGTGGTATAATTAAAACACCTCTAAGTTATGGGTGAGCCTAAGAGTTGGGTGAATCTCAAGATAGGGTTAGATCCCTTGATGTACCACTTGTAGAACACTATTATACATATGATTGAGGGGGGGATGGGAGAGAAAAAATTGAAAACAAACTATTATTAAGGAGGTGATACATCATATTTGTTAATAAATTCCAACTAGCTACATGCTACACATGGTAACAAAGGACTAACCAAACATACACTTCTCTAATCTACATCTTCTCACATCAATGTTACATTATGAGGTTGTGATGAATGTTTAGGCTAGGAGGACTAGACAAGATGCCTAGAGTGGCACTATTTGAATAGACTACCTCCCTAAACATTGACACATCATAAAAAAAATTCACATGCCTTACAAGAAGAAGCTTTAAAAGTGAAAATATGTGTGAGAATGAGATATCAATACTAAGTAAACAACAAGTCATCACTAATAAAAATTAATCATCCAAGTAAAACACAATATGAGAAGTCATGGAAGAGGTAAAAACTAGTATTTGTATTGATCAAATATATGCAAATGAGTAGGTATTTACCATACTCAGGTGGAGAATAAGTTATAAAGGCCAAAATGGCTAGTTATTATATAACTTGAGAGAGAGAGAGAGAGAGAGAGAGAGAGAGAGAGAGAGAGAGAGAGAGAGAGAGAGATAAGTCCAAAGGTCACAAGGACACTTGTCAAGCTAAGTAAAGGAGTTACTTGTGCATGAGAAGAGAGTTGGAATGGACCATGCAAGGTTAGAAATAATAAGTGTCCATACAAGGCATGAAACTTTTACAAAGTGGATTATAAGTCCTCATTTTAGTTCAAAAAAATACCTCCATTATTAAAATCTATTTAAACATCATAAAAGTGACTAGGGATAGGTCTAATGATTGGAATTAGAGGGAAGGATTTTAGACATTTTCTATGTATTGGTTGTAGTCCTAGTCATCTAGAAACTTTTTGAAATGATCTATCACCATCTATAATCTAAGAAAACTCCTATTCCACACACTTATCTTCCAAAAATCATAATTTTTCTATGAAAATCCATGGGAGGGAGTTAATGACACTTTTCAATATCTTCCATGGCCTTAGAGGTATTAGGCACACCTTAAAAGGGCATCCATATAAAGTTTTCACACTTCTCACCATTATGTTCACTATGCCAGTTTTGAATGGATGAGATGAGAGATATTTTTTAAACACATAAGATTTTTTTTAAGGAATTACATGACCATAGTGAGTAAAAAAATATATCTTCCTCCCAAACTCGATTGCATCTCTTGAATGTCTCTAAAACCTACATAATACACAAAATAGTTAAATAAAGCCATTCTATACCATGTCTATACAGGTAGGGTAGCACAAAAATTGATGAGGAAGAGCCTTTAATATTCATTTACAACCTCTAATCACTTTCATTTTCATTTTATCCCAACTAGATAGCTCTCCAAGCTTATTTTCTCGATCAGATCTATTCTAAGGGTTTAGTAGGGTTTTAGGCCTATTTTTGCTATTAATCTTTGTTCATAGAGATATCACATTCAAACTTAAATAAAATTCCAAAAAGTTACTATTTATGACCCTTTTTAACTCATCCTAGTTCCTTTGATCTCCATTCAAAGTACAAATGGAGATACAAGCACTTAAAATTGGCATATCAAGCTCTTCCCTTGCATCTACATAGGCCTGATGTTGCCTTTGGGCCAAAAATAGTTTATTTATGGTTTATCATGCACTATAAAAGATTTAAAAACTATTAATTCATCCTATAAACATGTTCTAACTAGTTATAAGTCTCACTAAGAGCTAGAAGTGAAAGTGTCCTATCATTTGAACTCTAGGCCTAACCATGTCTAGTAGGCTTGAGTTGTGTTAAAGCTCAAAATGATTTTTTTTAATGGATTCCCCTACATATTATTAACTTATATAAATTTTTATTGACCCAATAAACATTTTTTAATAGCTTACGATGCCTAACAAGATTTGTAAGTGAAGTTGGAACCCCATTTGGCTTTAGGCCTAAACCTTGCCCAGTAGGTCTGATTGTAACCCCTGTGATCCAAGCCACCCTATTGATATTCCTCCTTATGTGATTGGTTTTCAATGTTTTCTTGGGTTTTTTTCAACTTCACACACCTCTCCTCAATTTCCAATCAACTTCTTGTCCACCTTTTTGTCTCCAAATCTCAAGACTACAAGGCTAGCAACCTAGGGGAGTACCCTCTATTTGAGACAAAACAAAGGGCACTTACCCTATTCTAAAAACTAAAATAATAATTTTATGATATTATAAAATTAATATATACCTTTTTTACCAATTTTTGGTTCTTAATATTATGATTTTACCTCCCATATTCTCAAAACTAAGACAAACTATGTGGGAGGCAAACTGTGTGCAGGCTTCCATTAAGTGAAGTGTATGATGCATTATTAGAACCTTCTCCCTACTAAATATCCTATATGAGAGTTACATGAGACTATTTTAGTCATTATTAAGGTGTTTGGATATTTAAAATCACTTCAACTTCCCTAAATTTTCTCCTCACACTTGACCAGTCAAGATTGTGTGTATTTTTGACTATCTCTATTTGTTGTATTACACCTATAAGTGGAAATGAATGGATTAGACTTTCAGAATAATTTATATAAACCATTAGGTTCATTTTACTTTTTTTTTGACTCATTTTTCTCATCTCATGCATTTAAAACTCTTAGGCATTACTCCTTTATGCTCACTACCTGAGACAGTCATCTACAGTTGTTTATAGGTGCATATTGTCAAATGAGGGAAGATCAAAAGGTGTTTATACAATAAAAAATCCATATTATAACCTCTATTTTTTTATTCATTCTCAATAAATTTAAAATTATACTCTAGGTTACTATGCTCTATGTATACAATAAAGAGCACCTTCTCAAACCTGCACCTTCACTTGGCTATAGGTGAGCACTCCTTTGAGAAAGGATACTTATAAGTGTGTTTGGGGAACCAAAACATAATATATGAGCCTACATAAGTGATAATTAGGTAATTAATATTTTATTATACCATATAATACCATTCAATCATGAAAAAATTGTTTTTATAATAACCTTGGGGTGGAAGGTTTCTTTGGAGCTCCAAACTATAGATGTCACTATTTGAAAATACTACATGAAAGTGCATTTCTAGGCTTCCCTAAAAACAATTTCAACTAATCACATGCCCTCAAAACTTTTTATAACTATTTTAATATGTATGTTATATAAGTATAGGTCATTAATATACCTCAAATCATTTAGTACCCCTATTACAAAATACCAATAAAACCTCAAGAAACTATGTTTTGCACTTTTAGGGACAAGAGGCTTGAACACTACCATTTGAATTTTTGAAGTGATTTTTAACTCTATTTTCAAACATAGCCTCTCAAGTGGCTCTACCATGGTCAATTAAACTTAAAAAAATCCCAAGGAAAAGTTTTGTCATGTTTTAACCTCCTATACACTAACCTATATACCTCTGTTAGGGCCACCTTTGGGTGGTTATTGTCACATACAAGCAGAGAAGTAGATTGGGACAATATGTAAGATAATTATGTTTATGAAAACTTTATATACCCTCAAAAAATATTAAAATTCACTTATTTTCAATCTGAGATATTTAATAAACTTATCAAATTCTCCATCTTAGTATGATGTCATCAAGGAGACTCATGCAGATGAAGATTGAGTTGTAGCAGGTAGAATATGTGCTTAGGTAGTGAAGATGAGTTTAATTCTATGAAAAAATTCATACATTTAAAAATACTCAAATGATGGATTATTATATTAAATTATTTGAATAAAACCTCAAAAAACACATTTCCATGTTTGAAACCTTTTCAAATACCTATAAGTACACATTCCAATGGTAGACTGTATGCAAATGTTGCACATGACTGCATAAACCCTTTTTCTTGCATCAAATGAAACCTTGAATAAATAATTAATGGTGATAAAGGATACACCATGGCCTTAAAACATTTAAAACACCTCTATTAACATGTTATATAGGCCCCATACATGTATTTCACCATGACTGCAAGTAGAAGTAGGTAAAGTGTTGATTGTGCATGCCAATGGACTGCAAACTCAACACTGTTTACCTTGTATATTGAAAATTTTGAAATAATTATGTTACCATTACCATTTATCTAATTTAAACACCATGCTACATCATGTCAAATCCCTTGTAGAGAAAGAGGCCTTTTGTAAATAGTGGAATTTGAATGTAAGTTCAATATCAACACCCCCCTGTAAAGTGAGTTTCTTAGACTATAAAATACTTTATAAATGTGAAAAAAACCATGGATAAAATTAGATAATGGATTAAAAATAATTTGGAACCAATATCATCAATTTTATTGTACATAATCATTCAAAAAATATCAAAACTTAAAGGGTGCACAAATTATCAAGCAGAAAAACATAGTCAACTTCATGAGGACGGTTCATAAAGTAAAATCCAACATTATTCAAAATATTGATATGAAAATGAATATATATGAGTTTAATTTCACCTATCAAATGTTTTTTACCTATAAATTATCCAACTGTATGTACCAAGCATAAACTTGTTGACTGGTTCTATGTGTCTAGAAGGGTGAAAAAGGAGTATAATGATTTTAGCACAATTTTGACACTTAAAGAGTAATTAAAGCATGTAAATGGATTTTATGAAGCTGAATAATCATCTCATGACCTTATCCCATGTGTCACACTCCCTTATGGGTCGTACAAGTGCCAAAATCGTCTCTTTTTAAAGAAAACTACCCTTTCTTCTAAAGAACCTATCACTTTTTAGTTATGAATATTTTATTAAGGAATAATATGACACATGAAATGTGAAATCACCATTTTGACACCTTCAAACTTCCCATGTAGGTCATAAAAGTCATTAAATGCCCCTTTTTTAACCTTAAAATGACTCAAAATGATATAAGGACTAAAATGACTAATGACCAAGGCTAATATAACATGAAATCACACTAAATGACATATAATACACCTTAATACATATATATTAGATGCATAAAATACTAAAAATAATGTTTTTACGTATAGGGGTCCCAATTTGACCTACAGGGTTGAATTTGGTTAATAAATTGGTGACTCATAAGGGTAGTATACCTGTTATACTAAAGATCAATAGCCTTATCAGTCCATTAGGCTTAAGGAGTCATATAAAGTTTGATATAAATAAGAATATTTTGATCATTGACCACAATATTTGATCAATAAAATATCAATGACTACCTCAACCATATAAAACAAAAGAAACACACAAATCAAAAGTGAACACACATGTGTTTCATGAGCACTGATGGAACACACACACCAAACTAAACAAACTGACTCAAAAACAAACTAACCTAATATGAAAAATACCTCTTAGATCAAAGGGTAAGTTTTAAACCCATATTAATTCGTGACATGAATGAATTAATGAGACATATAATCTTTTGATCTTTGACATTGATGCCTCCAACTTTTTCATGATATTTTCTAACTTCATTGGCATGATGTTCAATGAGAACCAAGTAGTTCCAAATAGGTTGGCTATGGAAATTAACACTTATTTAATCCAAATAGCCTCAACCTTCTCATATAGACCCTCAATTACAACCTTTGATGGTGGTTTAATAAGGCATACCTTCTTGATTTCCATAGTGATCTCAATAATATTGGGTTTCTTCTCAGCTACAAATTCTTCTAGCTCATCAAGGACCTTTGCATACTCTACATAATATCGGTAATTATCCTCCATGGAATACTCTTTCTTCACATTTTCATTTAATTTACCCTCAAATTTTTAAATCTCTTCAAGATCTTGAAAAAACTTCATTTGTAGCTGCCAATCATCTTTGTCCTCTTTATCATCTAGAACTACTACCTCTTCAATCTTCTCTTCTTGATGTATGAGGTCATCAAGCTAGTGTTCTTTAACATCTAGGACCTATTGAGGGATATAAAGTTTCATCTTATCTATCATAAATTAAATTTTCTTCTTAAAGGCTGCAAGATCTTCCATCTCTTTCTCCTTCTTGGTGATGCCAAGATGAGGTATCTTGAAATCAGGTGACTTGTCCCAATGAGGCTGCAAAGGAGCTACACTTTCTTCAAGCAAGAGTTATAAAATTTGCTCAACCAAATAATCCTATTTATGTTCTCATAAAATAGTTCCATCAAGGAAAATGGTAATGTGGTGAGGACAAGATGAACTAGTTGGTGAGGTAGAATATAGAACTCAAAATCAGATTGAGAATGAATTGTAGGGCATTATTTTGGAAGCTCTTAAGGAAGAGGAGGCAGACCTTGGGATAAAATAGATGGATTTTATTCCTTCCATTTGAAAACCACTTCATTTACATATTATTTATCTTGATCACTCTCTTGAGGAGGTTTATATGGGGTGTGTTTAGGCATATGATCTTCTTTGGGCTCTAAACCTTCCATCACACCTTGACTTAGCAATTTCATCCTTGACTCTAGCTCTTCAATTTGCTAGGCTAGATTCTCTTGAAATTTTTTTTCTTGAATTTCATAGGAATCATCATGAGGATAAGGAGTAAAAGAGGTATGACATGGAAGATAAGAGATCTCTTGAGGAAGGGTGGGAGGGATATACATAGGATTAAGCTCTTTCTCAACTTCACATTATTTATCAAGGATTTTCTCCTCTTTCTTTCCCCATGATTCCACTACCTTATTCTAGCTTAGGATGTTAGAATTAGGAGTATATTTTTTAGGTAGTGATGCAACTTGAGGATTGGATGACGTGTTTAATAAATTTGGAATCTCTTTAGGCTTAGACTCTCCACCTTGTCTCCAACTTGGGATTTCATATCTAAAAGTCTTCTCTTGAGGTGGGGATGTAATGGGAGAAGGAAATGAGAGCTTATATTCCACTTATTTTTCTAATGAGATGGGTTTATTCACCTACATGTTGGATAACTCAATCTACCTATCAATATTTTCTTCAATTACAAGGCTTGTCTCTTCAACTCTCTTTTCCAACTGATTAGGAAAAAGATGACTTTGATAAGCTTGATTGGGTTCATGAGTAAGAATCATGTAGGATTGATATAAATTTTGGGGAAGTGGATATGAAGGCTGATAGACTTAGTGAGGCTACTCCTCATAAAATATTATTTTATCTTCTAAGGATGTAATCAACCTACTCACATTTATCATCTCACTTGTGAGCCTATGCCAATTGGCTCTCTCAATAGGAGCCCACTCTCTTTTAACTAGAAATTATTCATCTCTCACCTTATGAACAAGATGAATAGGAGCATATTGACCATGTCCCCTTAATGTTTCAAGATCTAACATATACTTCTCATATCCCAAAAGAGTTTACTTAAAAGTGGAAATGGATTGATTTGAGAAGTAAATAGGTTGACTAGGAAAAGAAAGATATTAAAGAGGCTGGTTATAAGAATAATACACTTTATGATAAGGTTGAAAATGGTCATATTAGAGCTTAAAATAATTATATTGGGGCTATTAAAGAGCATGCCAAGGCTAATAAGGAGTGTCATAAGCTTGGTAAACCTCACCAAATTATGTAAAATAATACCAAAGTCATCCATAGAAATTCATTAGGAAGCAAGAACACAAGGAATGATTATCAATAATCTTCAAAAGGAATACCTAGGCTTCTTCACTAGTTGATGTAATCTCAGATTCACCATTGATGTTTAGATAGATGTCTCCAAAGACTGATGTGTTGAAAGACAACACCAAAAATCTTTCAACTTCTTGGATTAAGAGTCCCATCGAGCATGCCAAAAAATATTATCACTTGAATTTTCACCCTTTAAAGAGCTATATTAGCTCTCCTCATATAAGTGGCATAATTAAAACACCTATAAGCTATGTGTGAGCCTAAGAGTGAGATGAAGATCTATATAGGGATAACTCTCTTGATGTAACACTTTTAGAACACTACTATACTTATGTTTGGGGGGGAAAGGAAAGAGAAAATTGAAATAAAACTATCTTAAAGGAGGTGATAAACCAAATTTTTTGATGACTTCTAACCAGCTATATGTTACACATGGGAATAAAGGACTAACCAAACATACAATTCTCCAATCTGCATCTTCTCACATCAATGTTATATTATGAGGTTGTGATGAATGTTTAGGATAAGAGGACTAGAAAATAGGCCTAGAGTGGAACTATTTGAATATACTAACTCACTAAACCTTGACACGTCATAAAATACTTCACATGCCTTGCAATAAGAAGTTTTCCAACTGTAAATAGGTGAGAGAATGAGATAACAATGCTAAGGAAATAATAATTTATCACTAATAAAAATTATTCATATAAGTAAAACACACTATGAACAGTCATGGAAGAGGTAAAAATTAGTAGTCTTATTGATCAAATGGTATGCAAATGAGTATGGATTCACCATACTTAGGTTGAGCATAAGTTACAAAGGCCAAAATGTCTAGTTCTTATAGAACTTGAGAGAGAGGAGAAGAGAGAAGTCTAAAGGTCACAAAGATACTTGTCAAGATAAGAAAAGGAGTTACTTGTGCATGAGAAGAGAGTATGCAAGGTCAAAAAATACAATGTCCATATAAGGCATGAAACTCTTACAAAATGGCATAGAAGTCCTCATTATAGCTTAGAAAACTTCCTCCATTATTCATCTCTATTTTATAGCTTACTAACTATGGATGGTATGATGATTGGAATGAGAGTTAAGGATTTCAAACATTCCTCTCCATGAATTTTTTGTAGTCTTGGTCATCTAGAAACTTTTGGAAATGAGTTTTCACCATTTGTAGTCTAAAAAAACTCCTCTTCCACACATCTTGCACACTTGTCTTCCAAAAATCATTAGTTCTCCATTAAAATATATGGGAGGGAGTGGATGACACTTTTAAATACCCCCCATGGCCTTAAAGGCATTAGGCATACCTTAAAAGGACATCCATTTAAAGTTTTCACACTTCTCACCATTATGTTCACTATGATAGTTTTGACTGGCTGAGATGAGAGCTATTATTTGAAAACATGAGTTTTTTCAAGGCATTAAATTACCATATTAGGTTATTACAAGTCTATAACTTCCTCCCAAGCTTTATTTCATCTCTTGAATGTCTCTATAACCTGCAAAATACATAAAATAGTCAAAGAAATCCATTATGTACCATGTTCATACAAGTAGGGTAGCATAAAAATTTATGAGGAGGAACCCTGAAGATTCCTCTAAAACCTGCAATCACTTTCATGGTCATTTTATCCCAATTATATATCTCTCCAATCTTATTTTCTCCATCGGGTCTCTTCCAAGGGTTTAGTAGGGTTTTAGGCATGCTTTTTCTCTTAAGATCTATTCATAGAGATCTCACATCCAAAATTCAATATAGTGCCACAAAATGACTATTTAAGATCATATCTAAGACATCCTATCTCCTTATATCTCCATGAAAATTATAAAGGGAGATACAAGCACTTAAAATTGGCCTATCGAGCTCTTCCCTTTCATTTACATAGGCCTGATGTTGCCTTTGAGAAAAAAAATGGTTTCCTTGTGGTTTATTATGAAATATAAAATATTTAACACCTCTAAATTCATCTTATAAATATGTTTCAACTAGTTATAAGGATAACTAATATCTAGAAGTGAAAGTGTCCTATCATTTGAACTTTGGGCCTAACCATTCTTAGTAGGCCTGAGTTGTCTTAAATCTCAAAATGACCTTTTGATGGACTAACCTACATAAAAATAACCTACATAAATCTATAGTGACCCCAAAAACATGTTCCAATATGTTATGATGCCTACCAACATCTTTAAGTGAAGTTGGACCCCTATTTGGCTTTAGGCCTAAACCTTGCCCAGTACATCTAACTATAACCCTTGTGATCCAAGCCACCTTATTGAGATTAATCCTTTTGTGATTGGTTTTATATGTTGTCTTGGATGTTTTTAAACTCCACACACCTCTCTATAGTGTCTAATAAACTTATTTTCCACCCTTTTATCTCAAAATCTCAAGAATGTTGGGTTTGCAACCTAGGGGAGTACCCTCTGTCTGAGGCAAAATAGAGGGTACTTCCTCTATTCTCCTAGACAAAATATTAATTTTATGAGATTATAAAAATAATATATAAATTATTTACCAATTTTGAGTTTTTTGTATTTTTTATTTGACCTCCCAAATTCTTAAAAAAATAAGACAGACTATGTGGGAGGTAAACTATGTACAAGTTTCCATTAAGTGAATTGTATGATGCATTATTAGAACCTTATCCCTACTCTATATCCAATATTATAGTTCCATGAGAATGTTTTTTTCATGATTAATGTGTTTTGATATTTAAAATAACTTCAAACTCCCTAAATTTTCTCCTCACACTTGACTAGTCAAGACTGTGTGTATTTCTGATTGTGTCTCTATTTGTTGTACTACACCTATAGGTGGAAATGCATGTATTAGGATATGAGAACCATGTATAAGCATTTATATAACCCATTATTTTCATTTTATTTTTTCTTAGACTCATTTTTCTCATCTCATTCATTACAAACTCCTAGGCATTACTCTTTTATGCTCATTGCCTGAGACAGTCACCTACAGTTAGTTGTAGGTGCATATTGTCAAATGAGGGAAGATATGAAGGTGTTTATAAGATCAAAAATACATATGATAACCTCTCCTTTAAGTCTTCATTCTCAACTAATTTCACATTATACTCTAGGTTACTATTCTCTATGTCTATAAGAAGTAACACCTTCTCAAACTTGCACCTTAGGTTGGTTGTAGGTGAGCACTTCTTTGAGAAAGGATCCTTGTAGGTGTGTTTGGGGAACCAAAACATAATATATGAACATATATAAGTGATATTTAGGTAATTAATACTTTATTAGACCATATAATACCATTTAATCATGAAAAAATGGTTTGTATAACAACCTTGGGGTGGAAGGCTTCTTTGGAGATCCAAACTATAGATGTCATTGTTTGAATATAGTGCAAGAAAGTGCATTTCTAGGCTTACCAAAAAACAATTTTAATTGATCTCTTACCCTCAAAACTTGGTATAAATCTTATCCTATGTAGGGGATATAAGTATAGGTCATTAAGATACCTCAAATCCTTTATTACCCCTATTACAAAATACCAACAAAACCTCAAGGAACTCTATTTTGTACTTTTAGGGACAAGAGACCTGAACACTGCAATTTGAAAATTTAAAGTGATTTTCAACTCCATTTGACAACATAACCCATCAAGTGGGTTTTCATGGTCAATTACACTTACCAATATCCCAAGGAATTTTTTTTAATGTTCCAACCTCCTATACAATAACCTATATACCTCTACTAGGGCCACCTATAGGTGGTTATTGTCACATATAGGCAGAGAAGTAGACTAGGACAGTATGTAAGATACTTATGTTTATAAACAATTTATATACAATCACCAAGTGTTAAAATTCATTTATTTTCACTCTAAGATATTTACAAAAATTATCAAATTCTCCATCTCAGTATGGCATCAACAAGGAGACTCATGTAGATGAAGATTGAGTTGTAGCAGACAAATTGTGTGATTAGGCAATGAAGATGAGTTTGATTTTATGACCAACTTCCTACCCTTAAAAATAATAAAATTATGGATGATGATATTAAAGTATTTTAATCAAACCTCAAACACCACATTTCCATGTTTGAAACCTTTTCAAATACCTATAAGTACACATTCCAATGGTAGACAGTATGCAAATGTTGCACATGACTACATATTCCCTCTTTCTTACATCAAATGAAAATTTGAATCACTACTTCATGTTACTAAAGGATAAACTAGGGAATTAAAAATTTCAACACACCTTTATGAACATATTATATAGGTCCCATGCATGTATTTCACCATGATTACAAGTAAAAGTGGGTAAAGAGTTGACTTTGCATGCCAATGGATTGCAAACTCAACACTATTTACATTGGATATTGAAAATTTTGAAGTAATAATGTTACCATGACCATTTATCTAAGTGAAACACCATGCTACATCATGTCAAATACTTTATATAGAAATAGGACTTTTGAAAATGATGGAATTTGAATGCAAGTTTAGTATTAACACCCTCTTTCAAAGTGAGTTGTTTGAACTATAAAATCCTTTCTAAATGTGAAAAAAATCATGGATAACATGAGATAACAAATTCAAAATAATCTGGAACCAATATTAGCAATTGGATTTTATGGAATCATCTAAACAAGAGTAAAACCTATAAGGTACATAGATTAACAAGCATAAAAACATAGTCAACTTCATGAGGATGGTTCATAAATCACATACCATCATTATTCAAAATATTTTTATGTTAATAAATCCCTCTGAGTTTAATTTCACCTCCCAAAGGTGTTTAACCTGAAAGTTCTCCAACTATCTATACTAAACATAAACCTGTTGACTAGTTCTGTGTGTCTAGAAGGGTGAAAAATGAGTAGAATGGGTTTCACCAAATTTGACACTTATAGAGTACTTAAATAATATAAATGGATATAATAAATCTAAAGATTCATCTCATGACATTATCCCATGTGTCACACTCCCTTATGGGTCGTACAAGTGCCAAACTCTTCTCTTTTCAAGAAAATTATCCTTTCTTCTAAAAAACCTATCACTTTTCAGTCATGAATAGTTTATTAACATATAATATGAGACATGTAATGTGAAATCACCATTTTTGAAACTTCACACTTGCCAATAAGGTTGTACAAGTCATTAAATGCCCCTTTTTTACCTTAAAATGACTCAAAATGATATAAGGAATAAAATGATTAATGACCAAGGCTAATATAACATGAAATCACACTAAATGACCTATAATAAACCTTATGACATATATATTAGACCCATAAAACACTTAAAAATCAAATTTTTACCTATAAGGGTCCCAATTTGACCTACAGGATCAAATTTGGTCAGCAATAATTTTTCTTAGAAAATCAGGTGTTTTCTAGATTTGGGGTTCCATATGAGATTATTTCAAATAATGGACCTCAGTTCATTTCAAATGAATATTATAATTCTTAATAAAGTACTCTATTATTTATTTCATTCCTCTAAATATTATCCACAAGGAAATGGACAAGCTGAGTTCACAAATAAAAATATGATTTCTATTATGAAGAAGCTAGTTTGTGATAACAAAAAGAATTGGCATCTCAAAATTTTTTAAAGATTTATGGGCTAATAGAACTATTGTTAAAGTAGAAACTAATTATTCACCTTTTATGTTGGCATATGGGTTTAAATCTACTTTACCAATATAACTTTAGATTTCTTTAGCTAGGACTACTTTACAATATGTATCTAAAGACACCAATTTGATTGAACAAAGATTACAAGATTTAGTAGCTCTTGATGAATCAAAGCAAACAACATTTTAGAAATTAGCAAGAGCTAAAAAAAATAATAAAAAAAAATTGATAAAAAATTTTCTAACAAAAAATTTAATGTTGGTGATTTAGTCTTATATTGGGATAAATCCCATGAGGATCCTGGGAAACATCATAAGTTTGATTCATTATGGCTTGGACTTTATAGAATTGCCATAGTTCTTGGAAATAATGTTTTTCCTTTGAAATATCTTGAAGAAAATTAGATGCGTTATTCATTTAATATCCATCATTTGAAACCATTCCATGAGAATTTATCTTTTGATTTGTTCTTTTTGCTTTGCTTTATGCTTTCTTTTGGTTTGTTTTGTTTTTTGCTCCTTTTGTTTGCTGGTTTTTTTTCCTTTCAGCTGGTTGTTCTAATTTGGTTTTATATTTTGTTTTGTTTCACTTTGCTTTTGAAATGATCAATGAAAAGTTGTGGATAGAGAATATCACATTATGAAGGAAGAATACAAGGAAGATGTGAATTTGTTGTATCTTTCATTTTTAGAAGTTACTCTTACAAATTTAGTTTTTGTAATAAATGAATAATATGGCTGAGTTGTATCTGGTTGTTAGAGTATTACTTCATTTTCAGATTTTTATGTTTAAGGAATTTATATTATATTGTGCATCCAGCCCAAAATTTCTTGTTATTTAAATTCCCTTTCTTCATGCCATGCTAGCCAAACAATTCATCACTTGCTGAAAAAATTCAAAGGGGTTCACACTTAGTTACTTTAGAAATAATTTTCCCTGATCACACTCTCAAGAGAATTTTGTTTTATATAATAGGAAATGTTTTGCTACTCAACTTTATTACACAAAGTTCACTATCAAGGTCGCTAGTGTTATGCCTATTTTTTGCACCCCTAATTTTTAAAAAAAGTTTAATACTTGCTATAGAGATGACCCTATCATAAAATCTAAAACTGTGTTGAGGATCCCATTGATTGATAGTATTTTAGATGCATATTTTCAATTATTAAATGATAATGATTAGTTGATAAATTCATATTTATGTTCTAAGTGGTTTTGAAAAGCATGATGGATTAATGAATAAAATATGCATATATATTCTTGAATATGATCAGTTATTTTGTTTTTTTAGTATAGTTCATTTTTTAGATAGTTTCAATTAGGTAATGGACTTTCAATTTTTGACAGTTCAAGTAGATTGATGATTGATTCTTTAATTTTCATAGATGATATGATACGATTTTTGATTCAAAATAGGTAATGGTGTTATATGGATGAGTATCATCATTTGAAAACACTATATTTTTAAAATTAATGCATCTATTATTCAAAGTGCTATTGTGAAGGTATAGATCAGATTCATGGTTCATTTTTGGTTTAATACATCTGACATATGACACCTTTAAAACATCAATGTGTTGTAGGTGATTTGGTGATATTGTTTAAAAAAATAAGGTCCTATTTGATTTACAAAGTATGAATCATTATCAATAATTAAAAATTATAGCAATTATTCAAAGTTAATATTCAAAAAAGAGAAGTATAAGTCTAAAATCATGGATAATATTCTTTGAATTTCATTGGGTATATAAATTTATGTAATAAAGAGCTAGTTATTGTCTTTAGACTTGTTCTTGGAATGAAATAACAAAGACATAAGGTGTCCTTGGGATAATTCTCACATAAATTACATCACTTGTCTTGGGATTCTTGAAATAGTTCAAAGGGCCTTTTTTTCTATGCCAAAATTAGACTTTTTGGGTCACGATGCTAAAACCTTGACATCTGATAAGGTATAAAGGTCTATTAGGATTACGTTTGTTGTTGCTAGGTATGGGTAATAGTTTTGAAAGGATTTTTGAATTGAATATCAAGCATATTTATTGACTCAGTTGAGTTGGTGATTGGTTAGTAAATATAATCCATCATGGCAAGGTTAGTTAGCATTAACATTTAATAAGGAACATATCTCTGATGTTTCAAGATCATCCTAGAGATTTGGAAGTATCGGTAGTTAATGTGAAGTGATCTCACCGTAAATAGAAAAAATTAGTAGATGTTTAATATGAAGAAATAGTTATTTCTAAATTTGAGTTGTATTGATAAATGACTTAGAAAAATTGCTAAAGTACTTTCAGTTTAATGTGAACCAATGAGGTTTGAGCATGACATGCAGTTTGTTATAGAGAAGAGTTGGTGGATATAAATTGTGAATTTATTGGTTTTGGGTTCATTATTTTCAAGCTTTTCATGGAAGTAGAGTTTTAATTCATTGATTTTGTGGAAGATTTTGAAGGTTTTCGGTCAAAATTTTTTTAGGAAATGATACTAGGTATGATCAAATAAGTTTTGATCATATTATTTTGAAAATATCATGGCTACTTATGAAATATTATGATTTATAGTGAAGAAATAAGTTATGTCTGAGTTTTGGGTTTGCATGAACATTAATAACAGTTTTAAGTATTTCTTGAATGGTTTTCTATGAAGAGATATGAGCTATAATGTGGAAAGTGTGTGATTTCATTTGAATGTAAATTATTTGAGAAGATATGGTAGTTGTTTTTGAAGGGTGTTTGAGAATATATTAATAGGTTGTGTGTAACTATAAAAGATACAAGGATTTAGTTTATGGTTTATATGCATGCAACAGAGCTTCCATTTGTTTAGGAATAATAACACTATGGCTTAGTTATTTCTATGATATATTTTCAACATTTTACTAAATTTTCATATTTCAGAGGAACAGATGATTTTTAGTCTTGGAAACCTTTTATTACGTAAGTATGATGGTAATCAGTGTGTAGTTTGATATGTTTTAGGATTTTAAAGTATATGCAAGTTATTTATGTATATTGGAAATGTTGAAAGGTGATGTATGTCATATCAGTGATGCATGATTCAATGGTTTTTCCTTATGCATAGATATTATTGAAAAATAAGTGTTCAAAATGTAAAATGAAATCCCTATTTTTATTTATTCTATGTTTTTAAAAGATTATGTTGAATTTTTATTTTTTGGGTGCATGATATGAATTGCTCTTGAGTATGTTTACTTTTGGAAGATGGAGAATATAGGTTTTAATGCTTGGTATTAGTACTTTAAGGTTCTATTTATTTCAAGGGTTCATATAAAGTTGGTAATGTGGACAAAATTATGCATAGTTCCTTGACCTTGGTTTTTAGCTCTCTAAACCTTTACCTTTCGAGCATATTTTGAGATTATGTGTTTATTTTTAAGTATCTAGTTGTTTATTCAAAAGCTTAGGGTTTTTCAAAATTCTTTTTTGTTTCTGTGTTCTTGGAATATTAAAAGACCTTTGATGCATGCATTTTGTAAAGAGAGAAGTATTAGAATATTTGATATCAGTTGTGAAAGGCATTGCATAGATACACAAGATTGTTATTTTGAGATGCTTGTGAATAGAAGTTTTTATTTTCTATGATAAAAATGAAAAAGTTAGTTTGTTCATATACTACATACACCTATGTTCTAATGCTGAGAATTTATATGCATGAAAATGATATCAGTATTTATATGAGCTAAAATATTCTTTCTTATTTGGTTTTTTGGTAAATAACGAATAAGGGTTTTATCCTAAGTGTAAGGTTCTTTGGGTTTTAGTTTAGATGGTTTATAAAATGGAATGGATTATATAGTTGGTTTTTTTTAAATGATACTTTGAATAATATTATTAATATATAGATCGGTGATTTTAAAGACATCATTTTCAAATTCTCAGATTGAGCTAATAGATATAATGAGGATTTTATTAGATTTATATCTCAACATTGAAATTTGTGGGTTTGTTTTGAGATTAGTTATTAAAATAATAATTATGTAATGTAATCAGTTGATTGATAGATTGGATATTTTTATGAAGTTTAGGTTTCAAAGAAAATTATATCAATTTCAGCTTTTAGTTGATGTTTTCATTTGTAAGTAATGTGCTGGAAGTTTTTAGTCAAATCATTTGTTGATGAATCAGTGGAATATTGTGACAAATATTTTTGTTTACATTTGGAGTATTAGTGAAGTATTTTGTAATAAAATTATGACATTATGATATTGGCTACAAACTTTAGTTGATTTTGATACAATTAGATGAATTTCATATTATGATGAGGTTCAATTCAGTTTGGTATTCAATATACACAATATTCAGTCTTACTTATTTTGAATAGTTTATTTATTCTCAATATTTAAATTTAATTCATTTAAAATTTGTTCATAATAATTGGGTGGGATCAACTAGTTCAACAAGAAGTAATGACAATAGGAGATGGGGATAGAGTTCTGGTAGTGATACTAACTAACCCAATCCTAACAAAAACTTTCATAGAGGTGGTTTTCATGCAAAAAAATTTGGTCCTAGATTCCATATGAGAACAAGAATGTGTATACACTTTGATGCTTTTGACCTTAAATTCTAAGATATTTTAAGTAATTTGCCTGCTAATCCAATGAATAGAGGTCATAGAGGTAATATAGGTTTCTTTAGCCATAGGTTTGGAGCTTGAACCCCTTCTCAAAGTAGTTCATCTCATCATTTGGATAATAATCCTTAGTACTTACCACTCCAACATCTAATGTTGATAGAATTAAGCTTATTGTTAATTCTCTTCCCAAAAATTAGATTACTCAGTTAGAAATTGAGACTATCCATGCTAAAAATTTTAGGAACATGGCCATTCTTTCTGATGTACCTTCTTCTTCCCATAGGGTACCTGTCATGAAAGGTAAAGATTTGAGTTTGACTACTTCTCATAATGAACCTATCTTGGGATCTAAAAGATTGAATTTGGGAATTCAAGGCTATGCTGGTAAAAGAAAGATAATGGACATTCCACCTTCCACTATAGAAAATAGAACTACAAAAAGAGAGATGAAAGTCAATCTAAGCCAAAGACACCAATGGAGGTCAGGTTGTTGAAAAGAATCAAATTGGAGATTAATGATAGCACAATTGATTCAAGAACAAGGTTGGTGCCTTTTCCTGCAACAAAGATGAAATATAATGTTTGTCTTCATGAACAAGGCAAACATGTGAATGAGGTGTTATCTGATTCATATGATTATTGGTCATCCAGAGGATTTTTTTTTTAATGATAGAATTTGATATTTTAGTTTGATACTTTAGTTTTCAAACTTTGATATATTTTAACAAATTTTGGAAAATGTAATAATTTTAGAGTTATGGTATAAATACATATGCTTAATTTATTTGATATGCATTATGGATTAATATAAATAGGATTTATTAATCTTTGAGTTATTTATCTTATGATTAAAATATGTATTATATTATATTATTAATCATAAGGGTCCTCACCTGTAAAGATTAGTACCCCCAGTCTATATTCAATAAACTTGATTAATTAAGACTTTTAAATACTTAATTAAACATGCCCTTAACTAATGATTTTTATAATTAATTGAATTTTTAAAAGTCAATTAGTTAACATAAACTAATAACTAACTAAAGTTAGTTATAACTCATTTACATCTAAGTTTGAAGGTATAAGAAGAGATTAAGGACTTATTTGAAGGTAGAAGAACAATAATGGGTATTGAGGACTTAGATAATTTTTGAAGTTAATCATTCATCTTTCTTCCTTCTATGAAACTTGTTTGAGATAGTACAACTTTTGCAGATAGACCTAATGATACTCTATCTAATGGTTGAGTAATTACTTATGCAATACAGGTATAACCAGCTTTATTTATCATTTAACATTGATTATCTGAAGATTTCTAAGCTTAACATCTTTTGATGATTGTTATTTACAATCTTATGCTTAGATTCCAAGTATTCAACCTAAATAATGATGAACATTTAACTATTTAACGACACTTAATTGATATATTTTGATTGTAAAGTTGTCATTCAAGTTTTTGTAAAGGAATAATGTTTGTTTTCTCAATAAAGTTATCTTTTTCTACTAAGACGACTCTCTTTTGAGACTCACATGCTTTATTGTGATATATTTGACTCTAATTTTAATATAATTTAATCTTTAGTTTTCTTTAAATCTGATTTTAATTTTTGTTTCTAAGTTATCTTCTTATCTTTTAGCTTTAATCTAGTTTCATTTATGTTTTTATAGTTCGATTAGTCACTTAGTCTAATTTTTGTTCATTTCTTTAGTAAATAATAATAGATATTTATTTAAGTTTTTCATTAGTTATATTTTAATTTTGAGTTCTCTTAATTTTAATAGATTTTTACATCTGTTTAAGTCTTTAGATTAATAGTATTTTTTAGTTTAGATTTTATTTTGATAGTTTCTCTTTAGTTTATTAGATTTATTTACGTTCTAGTTTTAGTTTATTTGTTTGATCTTCCTCTTTTAGTTTTTATCTCGTCTTGAGCTTGTCTTTGATCAAATTAGATTGCTTAGTTAGACTTTAGTATTTTATTAGTTCATCACCTTTTTTTTAGAACTTATTTGTTTACTTTCCTTTAGTTTGATTTTTTTTATTAGTTTAGTTGTTTGTAAGTTGTTTTTGTCTCACTCTCTTATTTATGTGATTAAATATCTTATCTTTTCTCTTATCTTTAATCTATCTATTTCTATTTATGGTTTTTTTTTAAGGATAAAACTTGAAGAACATTACAACAAGAAAAAAAATATATATATATATATATATATATATATATATATATATGTATCAGATTTCTATTCTTCAAGAGACTATCTAACTCATAGATTTTCTCTATCGAATAGAATAGATTATCGATTCTTATCTTAACTGATTCATGATTTGACAAAATGGATTTTTAATTATTATAATGGAATAAGTTGTATTTAATAGCTTATTTATTATTTCCTATAATATATAAAAAAACCTTCATGTCTTTAGGATCATAAATGAACCTTTAGAACCCCACGATTAGATTGGTATGATTCCAACTTGACCTTCATAATAGGTGAAAGGGATCATTCATTGATGGTATAATTTCCATCATCAACACCATATTTTGTAACAGTATGTCAAGAATCTATAGAATCTATATTATAATTTTTGTAAGTCAAACAATCATGATAAAAATAACTATAGAGATTTGTAGTTACTTAAGGAAGGCATCACCAAAAATGTGTTCACCATCACTACACATTAAATGTCCTTGGTGAATCAAATGATTTTAGGCCTAGAGGTTGATAAAGGTTGTGCAATCCAAGTAGGTCCATAATAGATTCCTAGTTTGCTATAATACCAGCCTTAAGATCTAGTCAATTAGACTCCTCCTTTACTAAGTTGGACACCATCATCTCTATAATACTAGTATGCATCACCCTAGAGATCAAAAATGATACAATAACAATAAATGATTTAGATCCCACTAGTTTCACAATAACAATTTAGAATTGGAGATAAACCCAATAATATCAATAATGGAATACTGCATAGTAATAATTAGGGTATAGAAGAGGATATCAATCTAATAAAGGAGATAGGGGTGGATACAAAGGAGGTCGCCAAGGTGGTAGAAGAAATAACTATCAATAACCTCCTTTACAATGCTACCTATGTGGAGATTATAATCATTTACAATGAAATTTCCCATTGAATCTTCAAAGATAGTCTTACTATGCATATTGTAGAATATATGACCAACATGACACAAAAGATTGTCCTATCTTAAAAAAGCAAACAAAGGACAAGGCCATGTAGAATGTGAATATGGTGAATGCACAACCTAAGGAATATGCATTCTTGAATGCTATTACATTATAATAACATGCATAAAAAGGTTTGCCTCCACTTGAAATGCCTTAAGATCAGGGAATCTAAAAAATAAAATAGGATACATACCTAGACCCAGATATAAAAAATGGGTTCATGTATGAAGTCTCATATATATTGAAAAACTTAAAACATCTAGATAGTACTATTGTCATTAAAAATGTGCACCCATGGATGCCCTATGGCATGAAAAATCTTGGCTCAGTTGTGTACATAAGCATCGATTGTCTCATCATAATGATGGGAATGTATCTAAGGCATGGAACCGTTGCACTCCTTGGGATGAGCCTCTAGAATAGGTTGGATTCCTTATATTCAAAGAATACCTAGTTTAAGACTACCACATAGGCCTAAATAGTAGAAAGGTAAACTATCATTAATCTAAACCTAGGATCTTTGAGAGGAAAAGGGAGGGAGAAGGTAAGAAATGCTAAAAGTAAAAATCAATGTACCCATAATAGAGTGAGCAATCCTACTACTGTAAACATAGTATAAACCTTTGAGAACAAGACAATATCACATAGTTTCTACAAATTCACTCCAAATGCATAAGTGTTTTGCATAGAGGTGTGGGAACATAATGTAACACTAAGAGGGATGATAAATGATCTATAAATAAAATCAACACAGACCCAAGTGCACATAGAACATGACTTGCAAGTGACTTTTGAGTTCAATGAGGAGGTATTTGGGATTAATGACAATGATAGGGGAAAACATTACACATAGATAGGAATCAAAAAACACAAATTACACACAGATCATGAGAAGAAAAAAAGGAGGTGAACTTAATTCTCACCAACATGCAAAGTCTAGCTAATACAAGTACTCATGAAGGGCAATTTTAGTAGTGTAAGGTTGTTAAAATGTGTCTGACCCCTTTTAAAATGGAAATCCAAGCTTTTATAGAGAAAAATTCTATTTTATATTTAATGCACCACTTGGGGTGATAGGTACATCTTTTAATCCTTTTACAGTGTTGCAACCATGCTTTTTGAAGTTCATTTGACAAATCAAGACTAGAAATCATAGAAAGAACCTTAAATGTGCATGGGGAGGTGTAAGATTTCCCTAACAAGATCAGAGAGTGGTGTGAACTTGCATTTTGATGTCTAGTGGCTTCTTATGCATTTAACTATTCTAGTAATATCTCGAGCTCCTATGTATTAATGTCTCATTTACTGAAGGCTAAGATCATCATGCTTATGAATCTGATAGAGCTATGGTGATGTCTTATTTTGGGTAGCTACTTATTAAAGATATGGATCAAGATGCTCCTCCATTAATTACACACTTATTCCTTTGCTTTAAAATGTGAAATTGGGCCTAGTATAGATTGAAAACCAATTTATTTATTAGTTTTTATATATGGTCAATACATCCACTTAGACATGTATATATCATATGAATAACTATAAATCCATCCTGATCTATGTTAGGTCTAAAAAGATATATTTTTTCCCTATAGAGTCTTAATGGTATTATTTGATCTTAAAAATATCTACTCTTGGTCTAACCTGGATTGCATCTAGGCTTGGCTCCTTTATATTTTCCATCGATGGTCTAACCTGACATTATTGAATCCTCTTATACCATTGATATTTCTTGGTATGAATGGCCATAAGCCATTGATTTTTCCTTGACTTGTCAACTCTATCTTCACTAGTTCCACTTAGTAGTCCCACATTTACACTCAAAATATGTTGTTAGTCAGTCTACTATGGTGCTTATGCCACATGGCACCTCCTCAGCTCATTGACTCTTTGACTCTACTTGTATTCCATTGATCTATCATTGTATGCTCAAATGCACTCCATTAGATCTACCTAGACCCACTGACCTAATAGTCATTTCTCATCATTAGATTTGATCTAAGTTCTCTAGATATGGGCACATGTTAAGCCTATGCTTAGTTTGGGACACCTTTGACTATTTTTTAATGTAAATGGCTATTTCATGGGTTTGAAAGCTGATGTATATGCAGCCATCATTGGGATATTTGAACTTTAATGGTTATTTTCTAGGGCTTGAATTTGATGTTTGCTTACCCATCAATTGACATCCATAGGAATGTCAATAACATTTGTGTGACCATAAATCTTTGGACCCCAAATTTCCTAGGCTATTTCTTTCAGACATTTTACTAGACATTTGCTGTGGCCTTTATGTCTTAGCCACTTTCTTCAAAGGAATTTGTTGGAAGCTCTTTTACATTAAACAAAATGTTTTGGGAAAATTTCTTGAAAGAATTAAGTCTACCTTATAGTTTCCTTGGATAATTTATTATAGACAAAATTTCCCATATAATTCATGCTTTCAGGATCTCTATCTTGGATAAAATGTTTAAAAGAAAACATACTTAGTATTTTACCTTAGGACAAATTATCTAAAAGACTTCATACCTTCGAGAAAATTATCTTGGGCAATTTTCCCAAAAGAATTTGTGCCCTTGTACCTTTTAATCAAACCTTTGTCTTTAGGATTTTACTTAAAACATGACCCTTCAAAAAAATGTTCTATGACACTTTGTCTAAAAAGTGACCCTTCAAAACTTTTATATTGGCCCCCTTTCCTAAAAGAAATAAGCCTTTGGGGGAATTGTATAGGACACTTTCTTGAGAAAAATACCCCTTGGGATTTTTGTTTGGTCCACTTTATCAAAGAATGATCCTTCAAAAAAAGTTTTTTGGACTAATTTCTCCAAAAGATACCTTTTGAAACTTTTGTCTAGGACTTTCTTTGAATAAATGACCTTTTAGGAGTTTTGTTTCAGATAAAATGTCTAAAACAATTCATGATACTTAGATAAATAAAATTGAATAATTTATTAGAGGTAATTCAAAATTAACTAACACTTAGCCAAAATTTAAACTATTTGGCTAAGTGTAAACTTAGGCTTTTTATGGATCTGTTCTTAAAATTGTTTAGCACCATGGAAACTTGCGACTTACAATATTGAGCATGATTCTAATCCACCTAATACACTCAATAATTAGGACCCTTATCATATATTTAAACCATGAATAAACTTGGTATGTGGGCCAAATATTGGCCAATAACTTTCTTGAGTGTAAATAGGAAATGCATGCACACCTTTTGATTGAAACAATTAGGTCGTCATAGGTGTTCTATCTCTTTGTAAGCCTTGGTAAGCCTTGCATAGATCAGGGGGTGACTTAGAAATTCAACACTTCTGGTGACCTCTATGGTAAATTTTCATGTTAAGTAGGAATCTAGTGGATTTTGAAGTGATATATTCGACATGGAGTCATTAAAGCTAAAACTTTCTTGGCCTATGTTTGAATAGATTGAATTGATTTCTACCCTCAATAAAACAAAAGGGAAAAGGACAAGTAATAGATGTGTGAAATGCACTTAGGGAAAAAAAAACTAAACTAAGACTATACAATGTGCACATAGGCACTTAGGGAAATGTAATGCAAGCTAATATAATCTACTATATACAAACTATAAACATATGCCTTTAACCTCCTGGATCAAAATAAAAACTTCTTAGCTCCTTTACATTATGCACCATCCTATTATTGATATGTGATAGGTGGAGGAATGGTGGCATCTATTTACTACAAAGGAGGAACTAAAGGAATTTCATCTACCTAGGCTCCCCTTTGATGAATGACTCTATCATGCTACATATAAGCCTTTCTCTCAGATGGTTGATATCTTAAGTATCAAACCAATCCTTCCCAATTTTTTTGGCATTTAGCTACATTATTTGCTTAGACAGATCCTTTAAAATATGTGATGCCTATACATTATGCTCAAGTAGCTCATGGTTCCAGTGGGTTTCCTTTACTCATCTTGCAACTGCTACTCTAAGTCTAACATACCTCTTGGAAACTATTTTGTGACATGCTAAGGCGCACAAGGATTGATAACGCTCATTACCATAGATTTTTCAATGTTTTTTCATGATAATTTGGGCTCAACTAGTTGACACTTCTCCTTTAATTTGAACAAGTCTTAAGATGACTCATCTAAACCTAGTTGTGTGATCTGTTCCCTATAGGTATCTGCCATCTACACAATTGTAACCTCCTCTATATATGCACCCTATGTATCTATGATATGTGATTAAAGATGGCCTTCAACATAGAGCTAGATATGGGTCTTCTCCTAAGGGGATTTTAGTTTATCAAATAGGATTTTAAAAAAATCCTCTAGCTTATCCCAAAAAAAATCATCCTCCTGCATCTGTGATTACACCTATGAGCTCACCTTGGGTGATCACGGTCACTCTATTTGATCATGCACTCCTTTCAAAGTTTAGCTTATTATTTAATGTCCTCCTTCATAGTGCCAAATTAAAACTCATTCACCTAAGAGAGGTTGGGTTGAAGCCTTTGAATGCACTCTAGAGTAGCACAGATTGACTCTTCTTTGTTAAGGCCCTCCCTTTCTACCACCACTTTGATCTACTCATTAACCTATTACTCCATTTAACTATACATATCTTCTTCTCATAGTAGGGTTGATTATTCTAGTGTGGTAGCACAAAATGGACTATCAATGATCATCCCCTCATCATATTCACTCAAATTATCATCCTCATCTAAATGGTATGCACTTGCCTTTCATACACCTAGTCTTCCTTTGAAAAGGGAGATGGTGGGAGGGAAAGAGGCTTTAATTGGTATAGAAGATGGGGGATTTATAAGGTTAGGCATTGTGAATTCAAGAGGCATGGTCTAAGAAAGATACCATGACTACACTTGAGGATCCTGAGGAAGGATGGGTTCTTAAGCTGGCATAAGCACAAGCCTTTTGATGTTTGGTACTTTGAAATCAAGGGATTTACTTAAAGGTGTAATGAAGCTATCCTACCTAAATATAGGGACTTTGATCATGAAATATTTATTTCCCATAAGTTGGCTTACATTCATAAGGGGAGCCTACTTGAAGCTAAGAAAGGAAGGAGAAGGGGCATTTGGTTATGCTTAATTTTTTTACATCTATGCAAGTAACTGGTGCATCTTCTCTTCTTTGGATATGATTTACCTAGCCAGGGACTCTTCTTCACTACTTCATCACCTCCTACTAAGTATAATCTGGATGACAAATCTCCTCTCATACTTTATCATACTCTTACTCTCTTTCAATCTCCCTCATGTCTTTGGAAATCAAGGTGTATATCACTGACACTCTTTTGAGGCTAATTAGGAGGGTATTAATGTTGATTGGGAGCAAGGTAGCTTGTGTAGGGATAATTAGAAGCATAAATGGGCTACCATAGATGTTTAATTGGTGAAAGGATACATGTGCTCCTATGATCTTGATATGAGAAATGAGAAGGCATGAATGTAACATTTTAATGGAATAGGGAGTGGAAAGATATATCTTTAATTACTTGGACTACTTAAATTAGTAGATTTTGGTTATTTAGAGTCACCAGGTGCTTTGTAGAGTGTCTTCAAAACTTGATAACTAAGGGTATCTATAATTTATTATATTTTATTCAACTTGGTCCCACCAAGCATGCTAAAAATTAATGTCATTCAAAATGTGCACCCATGGATGTTCTGTAGTGTGGGGAAGCTTTTCTCAATTGCACAAGAAAGCATCAATTGTCTCATTATAACTATGGGAACATCCCTAAGGCATGGGACCTTTACACTCCTTGGGACAAGCCTTCGAACTAAGTCAAATTCATTCGATTCTAAGTGCACCTAGTTTAAGACTAACAAACAATCCCAAAGATTAGAAAGGTAAACTATCGCTAATCTAAACATAGGATCTTTGAGAGAAAAAGGGAAGGAGAAGGTAAGAGATGCTGAAAGAAATGATGCACATAGAATAGAGTGAGCACTTCTACTACCATAAACATAGTGTAAATCTTTAAGAATAAGACAATATCACATATTTTTTGCCAAGTAATTTCAAATGCATAATTGTTTCACATAGAGGGATGGGAACACAACATGACACTAAAAGGGATGTTAAATAGTCCACATACAACATCAACATAGACCCAAGTGTGCACAAAACATGACTTGGAAGTGATTTTTGATTTTGATGAGGAGGTGTTGGGGATGAATGACAATGAGAGGGGGAAACATTACCCACAGATAGGAATCAACAAACATAAATAACACATAGATCATCAGAATACCAGAAAGAGGTGAACTTAATTCTCATTAACATATAAGGTCTAGCCAATATAAGTGCTCATAGAAGGTAATTTTAGCATCATAAGGTTTCTAAAATGTTTTGACCCCCTTTTACAATGAAAATCCAAGATTTTATATAGAACAAGCTTATTTTATAATTAATACACCACTTGGGGTGATAGGTACAAATTTTAATCCTTTTGTAGCACCAAAATAATGCTTTCTGAAGTACATCTTACAAATCAGGCTTAGAAATCATAGAAAGAACCTTACGTGCACATAAGGAGGTGGAATATTTCCCTAAAAAGTTAGAGAGTGGCATGAACTTGCATTATAATGTCTAGTGGCCACTTATACATTCAACTATTCTAGTAATACCTCGAGCTCCTCTGTATTAATGTCCCATTTACTAAAAGACAAGATCATCATGATTATGAATCTAATAGAGCCATAAAAAAATCTTATTTTTGGTGGCTACATCTTTAAGATATGGATCAAGATTCTCCTTCATTAATTACACACTTTTGCCTTTGCTTTGAAATGTGAAACTAGGACTACTATATATTGAAAACCAATTTATTTATTAGTTTTTATAAATGGTCTATACATCCACTTGGACATGTCTATATCATATGAACAACTAGTAGCCCATCCTAATCTATGTTAGGTTTAAAAATACCTATTATATCCCTATAGAGTCTTAATGGCACCATTTGATCTTAAAAATATCTACTCTTGGTCCAGCTTGGATTGCATCTAAGCTTGACCCCTTTGTATTTATCATTGATAGTCTGACCTAACATTGTTGAATCTTCTCACACCATTGATATTTCTTGGTATCAATGGACATAAACCATTGATCTATCCTTGACTTGTCAACTCTATATTCACTAATGCCATTTGACAATCCTATTTTTACACTCAAAATATGATGTCAGTCTATTTGCTCTTGCACTTACACCACATTGTAACTCCTTATCTCATTGACTCTTTGACTCTACTCACAAGGCATTGATCTACCATTTTATACTCAAATATAATTTGTAATATCTTCCTAGACCCACTGACTTGCTAGTCACTACTTGTCATTATATTTGATTTGGGTTCCCAAGATTTGGACACTTGTCAAGCTTGCACTTAGTTGGGGACCCCCTTTGATAATTTTTAAATGCAAATGATTATTTTATGGGCTCTAAATTTGACATTTTCATAACCATCAATGGGATATTTGAACTTTAATAGTTATTTGTCACAGCTTAAATTTTACATTTTTATACTCATAAATTTATGTTTACAAGAATGTCAATGATGTCTACATGATCGTCAATCTTTGGACCCCAAATTTCCTAGGCTATTTCTTTTAGATCTTTTGTTAAATTTTTTTTACAGGCTTTGTGTCTTGGCTACTTTATCTGAAGGAATTTTTTGGTGGATATTTTGCATTGGATAAAATGTCTATGGAAATTGTCATGAGATAATTACCCAAAATAATTAATTCTGCCTTATCATTGCCTTGGACAATTTATTATGGACAAAATGTTTGATAAAATTCATGCCTTTAGGATCTATTTCTCAAATAAAATATTTGAAATAAATCATACTTAGTCTTTTGCCTCAGAACAAATTTTTTAAAATAATTTATGCCTTCGAGAAAATTATCCTAGGTAATTTTCTTGAATGAATTTTTGCCCTTGTACCTTTTGACCAAACTTTATCTTCAATATTTTATTTGAAAAATGACCCTTTAGAAAAAAGCTCTAGGACACTTTGTCTAAAAAGTGACCCTTTGTAACTTTTGCACTGGCCCCCCTTTCTTGAAAGAAATGACCCTTTAGGGGAATTATATAGGACACTTTCCCAAGAAAAATACCTTTTGGGATTTTTATTTGGTCTACTTTGTTAAAGAATGATCCTTTGAGAAAAGTGTTTTGGACCAATTTCTCTGAAATATACTCTTTGGAACTTTTTTTAGGACTTTGTTCAAAAAAATGACCCTTCAAGAGTTTTGTTTTGGAAAAAATGTTCGAAACAATTCTCGATACTTAGCCAAATAAAGTGGAATAATTTCTCTTAGGGAATTCAAAATGCTTTAAAACTTGACCAAAAGTTGAAATATTAAGCTAAGTGTAAACATAGGCTTTTTTGGACCTATTCATACAACTGTTTAGCACCATGAAAACCTACCACTTGTAATGTTGAGCCTACTTCTAGGCCACCTAATCCACTCAACAATTGGGACCTTGCTCATCTATTTAAACTAGGGAGAAGCTTGGTATGTGAGCCAAATATTGGCCAACATATTTCTTGAGCATAAACAAGAAGCACCTGCACACCTTTTGATTAAATCACTTAGGTCATCACATGTACACTATCTCTTTGTAAGCCTTGGGAAGCCTTAGAAAGTTAACAACTACTAAAGGAGATGCTATATAAATATATGCTCAAATATATGGATAAAACATGATGGACTTGTCACTATGTTGATAGATCTTATAAAACTTTTAAGCACACTGTATAATGAATACATCTTTTAGAGTATCATAAACTTGTTACATAATCTACTAGAGTATGCATAATGAGGAAAATAAAGGATAAAAAATATGGTTTGGTACATCAAAACAAAGAAGCCCTATGATGTAGATGTATGAATCAACATTGAGGTTATAGGTTATGAAATTCCAAATGCTATCTTTGATTTTGGTAGCACAGTCAAAATGATTCCTAGGTCTACATGGGAGGCTATTAGATGACCAATTCTTAGATATAGTCTAGTAAATCTAAGTTTAGCCAACTATGGATGAGTTGAGCCTATTGGTAGATTATAATATGTTGAGATCAAAGTCACATAATTGACCTTGCATGGTGACTTTAAAGTCATTTACATGAAGACAACAATAACACATTACCTTATGCTAATTGCCAAAAAATGGGCATATGATGGTCAGGTGACTATTAATATGGTGTAGAATCAATTAGAGGCACACCAAGTATATAAGGTTGTCATCATTACTCTGAACAAAGTGCACAAATTGTGTATCATTTTGGCTAAACTAAAATCTCCATATGTTGCATAAAAAACTAGCTAGATGAAGGTGAAATCTAAAGAAAATCCAAAAGCTCTATGCATAGTTGAGTGCAAATTATTATATGATCATACTAATCTTAAGGTACAATCATTACTCACTCAAAATATGAAGACATATAAACAATAGAGGCCTAAACTAGTAATTATTCAGCTATTGGCAACCTAATTTGTCATAGAAGATTGTGTATATATGTCTAAAAAATCCCCTACTCATTCAGAAGTTAACTTCCTCTATCAAGAATATGATCATATGCAAGACTATATAGACCCAACCAAAGAAGTAAATTTGCTTTTGGAAATAGCTTTGTTTATTAGTGGAGACTTAGAGGACCTACTCAACTAGGCCAAAGGTGATCATGAACTCCAACATATGAGAATGGTCTTTGCACATGAAAGAGAACTTATTATGTACTATGTAATTAAGTATATTAATGAGTTCATTTTGTGCTTACAAGTTCATGTACCTTCCATTAGATGGCAGGTCATTGATCTGAAGGGATTTGTAGTTACATGGTGGGAAAATCATAGAAATAACCAACTTGAGTGGGATGATGCATGTGAACTCATGATTAGAAGGTTCCAACTACCATAGATCATCAAAATTAATTGGCCTTTCCTCTAAAAAAGTGATTATCCTCAAATTCATATTCATAAATGTGTTGAAATCTAGGTTGAGGAATGTGTGATACCAAAGTACTGGGTTCACATCTCCTATTATACACTTGTTCCTTTACCATTAGCATGTATATGCACCAAGAGCATAGGAGGGAGACAAAGCATTGGGTGTAGGTTAAAAATGATTTCATATACACATTTGTTTTTGAAGATGAAAACCACCTGGTTCATAATGCACTAAATAAAATCAAATAATTCCTATGCCATGGGTGTGCATAAGAATTAAGAACTATGATAGATCTACAACATAGAAGAACATAACTTCTTATCTTAATTTGGCATTACAAAGATATAAAACTACCAAGAAAGAATAACAATCTCTTACATAGCCATGCCACCAAATATAAGATGAAGTAGAGGACATTGAGGATTCTAATTCTAATGGTGATCTGGATTTGACTAATTTATTTGAACCTAAATGACTAACAAAACCACTAAAGGACCTTAGCACATAAACTACTAAAGAAGATAAGTTGTACAACATACAAATTTTAGAATAGGAAGGATAATGGAGGATACAAGAATATGTTGATAAATAAAAGCACAAGATCTACCAGCATCACATTAAAAAAACATGTAGCAAACATTGAAACTAAGGAGGTTCCAAAATTGGTGCATATAGGTGATTACTAGATATAAAGCTAATTTTTTTGAAGCTATACAAATCCTTTGAGATTATCAAGATGTCTTTCCTACTAAATTTTTATAGGTTCAAGGAGTTGATCCATCTCTAGGTGAGATGTATATCAAACTTAAGGAGTGTGCATGACCTAAAAAGAAATGATCATACAAGCTAAATCCAAACATGAAATTTAAAGTGAAGGCTAAACTTGATAGAAGCAGGACGTAGGAATAATCTATCTTATATAAAAGGTAGATTAGGTTATCCTGATGTTAGTGCAACCTAAGACAATAGGGAATATCTAAGTATGTGGGGATTATCACATATTAAATGATGCATATGTAAATGATCCATTTACAGATGAAGTTATATAATGTATCATAGGCCATGAAGTCTATTCTTTCATATATGGCTCGAGTGGATATTATCATACAACCATCATAGAAGAAGATAGAGCCAAAATGACTTTTTCCATGGAATGGAGATCTTTTACATACAAGGTCATGCCTTTTGGCCTTAATAATACACCTACAATTTTCTCTTGTATAGTGGTGACCGTATTTAAGGACTTCATTCATGAATTTTTAGATGTCTAACTTAATGATTGGGAATTATTTTCCCTATTTAAAGAACATTTGTCTAAGATATGCATAATGTTAGAATGATGTTGAGCTTTGTGAATTGCTTTTAATTTAAAGAAATGTCTCTTCTTTACACCTTTTGGTGTCTTGCTAGGCCATGTAGTATGTAGTGAAGGCATTTTAGTAGACCAGGCTAAAATTGTAGTCATTCTGAGTATGCCTCCACCAATCAGTTCCATGGAAATGCAATATTTTTCTAGGCCATACAAGGTTTTATCAAAAGTTTATTAAAGGATACATAACCATTTCATCTCCATTGGAATATTTACTGCACAAAATTGTGAAGTTTGTCTAGAATTCAAAATGCCAATCAACGTTCATTGAGCTAAAGTAGAGATTGGTTAATACACCCATCCTTGTATTTTTATATTGGAACAAGCCCTTTCACATCTATGTGGATGATTTGGGTATCATAATTGGTTTTATGCTTGCATATCTAAGAGATGGTAGACTCGACCATCCTATTTATTTTTCTAGTCATAAACTGTCTGATGTAAAGAAGAACTACATAATAACTTAGCAAAAATAATTGGCCATAGTGTTTACATTACAAAAAAATTGACACTATATTCTACAACACCATTTGAATTCTTCATCAATCATCAATCTTTGTGATACCTTGTCAACAATACAATGATAGGAGGATGCATCTCTAGGTGGTCAATGTTATTTTAGGAGTTCCAATTTTGCATTAATGTCAGTCTAGGAAGGTAGAACATGGGGCCTGATCATCTCAAACACATTCCTAATGGTGAATACCTAGAAGAATTAGAAGAAGACTCTCTTTATGCTCATTTATTTTGTGTTTCTATGATTCCTAATTTTTTTGATTTAATTTCCAACTTCATCGAAGGAGTATTCCATGTGCACTATCAATAATGAGATAAGAACCAATTTATCACTAGAGCTTTATCATACACCATTATCAATGGGCTTATGTATCATTTAGATAATGATTAAGTATTATGTAGGGTTGTTCTAGAATATGAATGACCTCAATTCTTGTAGGAGGCACACCAAGGAGTCAAAGGAGGACATTTTGCTAGAGAAGATACTACCCAAGAGTTGTTATAGAGAGGGTTATGGTGAACCAATCTATTTTAGGATGCAGACAGAGTAGTATAGCACTAAAATGTCTACTAATTCATGGGTAAATGAATAAAAAAAGATGAAATTACTTTTCAACCTTTGTTAGCTAAGCAACCCTTTGAACAATAGGGTATTGACTTTGTCAGACCTATTAATCCACCAAAAAAACATAATAAATCAAGATACATTATCACCGTGATTGACTATTTTACCAAGTGGGTTGAACCTACTATGACACCTAGTTGTGATGCAAAGGATGCAACAAAATTTCTCTATGAGAACATCATTACAAGGTTTGGCTAGCCCATCAAACTCATCAGTAATTGAGGGATGCATTTCCTAAATAAATCCATCAAAGCTCTTATTGAGGAATTTATGATTTCTCATCATAAAAGCATTTCATACCATCCATAAGCAAATGGACAAGCTAAATATTCTAATAAATTATTGGGTAAAATGTTGACCAAGATCTGTAATGTCAAAAGGGATGATTTAGAGGATCACAATCATATGATTCTATGGGCATATCACATACACTATAATAGATCCACTAGTTTTAGTCCATTATAATTGATGTATGGACTTGAAGCAGTTGTGCCAATGGAATCCTTAGTACCTAGTCTGTGCATTATCATGGTCATGAGACTAGGGGATCATGAGTCTCTCACTAACAAACTTATCAAATTGAATATGATGGATGAGTATAGATGCAAAGCATTGTGGATGTAGGAAGTTCACAAACAAATCTAGAAATCATGTAATGATAAGACTTTATGTCATAAGGAATTTCTTAAGGATTAACTAGTTTTATATATGACAGTCATTTTAAAGCATTTTTGGGTAAGCTATAGATTTGATGAAAATGTAATTATGTCATACATGAACTATCATATAAAGGAAACATGGTTTTAATAAATCTTCAGGGAACCATTTTACTAGGGTGGGTGAATGGTTGTAGGCTTAAGCCCTATCACCAATATTTGAATTGATCTCATTATGATAAGTGAGTGGGTGCTGAGTAACACTAAGTAGGTTAGGATTTCTCAATTCTACATGTTTTTTGTGTGTGTTTTTTCTATTTATTTATGTTTGTATATGATATCTTCATTACCAATTGAGAACTAGGATACCAAGTATAACATGCATCCACTATGCATAGGAGAATCCATGTGCAACATTATGGATGTTAATAGGAGAAAACAAAAGAAATTATGTTTAGGAAAGGTATGAAAAAGTCACATCAGCAAGATTTCCACCATATAATAGTCATCCCCCAAAATTAAATTATAGATCCAAGGGTTGATTGAATTGATCTTTAATAAATCGATGGCTCATCAACATCATCTGATCATACCCCCATATAGATATCAAAGAGCATAATGGCATATCTTCACACATGTGCCAATGACTAACTACATTAATTACTAGATTGGATCATATTTTCCACATAAACATTACATTTATATCATCTCAGCATGGCATTTATGTGGAATCCAATAGGCATGCAATCTATAAAGTCCAAGTTCAAGAACCAAGTTAGCATTTTATTCTTGCACATATTTTCATGACCTACATTTGTAAAAAGCTAAGCTAGTTTTATTGTACATTGAGTATATAACATTGTAATTTCATCAATTCACCAGACATGGATACTTATTAACTCATAAGGGGACTGACTAATGCATAAAAAGAAGTAATGGGGTTTCAACATAGATCTTAGGTAGACAAATTTTAATGATCTAGATCCATTCAACTTCCTTCGATAAGTAGAATAGAATTTATTTCACGTTGACCCTATCGATGTTGTGAAACTACTCACCCTCAGATCTCCCCACCACTTCAACAATATAGATGTTGAATGATTTCTTTGAATGCCTATTTTTGGCAATTTGGGGGAGATTATATAAGTTTTGGTTAGTTGATACAATTATGATAATATCCACCTTGACCTAGACATCACCATTTCAATCAACACAAAAGCCATGGCCTGAGCTTTGGGCATGTTTGCATAATCATACTCCCTATCTCTGTATAAGATGAGAATACCTCGTATCCTACAAAAAGTCATAGAATTGTATCTTCAAATCTCTAAAGGGATCCCAATTGAGGAAATTCCTAATGAACCAGTGGGTATCCTCATCAAATACATCACTAGGAGATTTTAAAAGATGACCAAGTCTGTGCAACAAATACCAAAAGGGGTCATGGACATTACCCAACACATGATCTATAAGAATGTACAATTCAACTTGCCATAGTAATTCATTTAGGAGTTGATCACAAACATTTATAAGTTTCACTAATCTCTAAGGAAGACATTTCAATACCAGTTCCTCATCTTCCTACTCTACTTCATGTAATAAAAGTCCCTAGAAGGAGAAGTGCACCCTGACATGGATTATTATCTAGTGCAATAATTTCCTAATCTCACTTAAACATAGGAGTGTAAAGCCCTAACACATAAGGTAAAATTTAAAGCATTATGGGAGGAGTGTCTCAAACTAATTATAACACATCCCCAAGTACCTCTAGATGTCATGTAGTTTTTTGGCCAACATGTAGTTGTCACTTTGATATCGAAAGGTGTATTTATACACACTCATGAGTTTCCATGGTCTCCCTTCACACTAATTTAGTTCTTTATCACCATGGACATAGCATAGGCATAAATTTCCAAATAAAAATCCTTCACATCTTGACATGTGACACCCCTACAAGCCATACCACCTAGTGCACCCATCCCTACAACACAACAACTGGAAGAAGATATTAGTTCCTAGTAATATAAGGGAAAGCACAAGATTTTTTCATAACACTAATTGGCATCCCCTCTTTTTAAGTGTAAGACACATAGCATAATAACTTGGATGGATGATCTAAAGGTGCCATAGATCATGAGCTCATGTGACCTTTCATAAATGGGAATATATGACCAAGAAGTCTACCAGGTCATGATCACAAACATGGATATATATTTCTATGTTAGGGAAGAGGAAAATAAATTATTCTATTGTAAGGCTATGCACATAGTCCAATTACAAAATTAGATTCCTCTAGGAGTATGGGTTAACCTTCCATCTTGCCTGTCATCCATTATTATTGATATTATATAGGAAGAAGTGGAGCAGTTGCAGTAGAGGATTATTTTTGCTAGCCATAACCTACTCTAACATTCATATCTAGAGATATATTTTCACCTCTTCTATAAATCCCACTGGAATCACTTGTGCATAAACCTCGAATAAGGGAGAAGGTTCGGGTCTCACCTACACTTGAATATTGCACATTTGGATGACCAGTCATTATGCATGAAGCATAACCTACCTCTTCCTCTACTTCACCACCACATAAACACAAATTGGTCACTCTAAGGTGCAATCAGACACAAGTTTCTAGCTTGAAAGTTTGACTAAGTGATTTACCATTATCACCATATGCATAAGAGTTCAAAGAGCTCACACCTGAGCAACCCACCATAGAAGAGCAACAAGATTCAAGGGAAGAAGCATCTCACATAACATAATAATGAGTAAGGAAGATAATAAGTGATAGAAGGATCATGCTTAATAAAAACATGCAATTCAACAAGTTCAAGAAGCTGAGACCGCATAAAAAGCCAAGGATGTAGAGGCTGATAGAAAAAACCATGGGTGTGATTAAGAATTCCTAGAAAACTACCAATGTAGATAAGAAAGCATAAGAGGTACATGTGTAAAAGGAAAAGGAATATGAGCTTGTTATCAAGGCTAAGGTAGAGGAAGAAGATAAAAAATAGATGCAATGACCTAAGCACAATAGGCCATGGAAGTTGTAAAGTGTGCACAACAATAAGTGGAAGAAGATACAAAGAAAAATAAGGAAGAAGAAGATGAATCCCTATGCCAACAACATATATATGCATAGACACATGCATAAAAATAGGCACAAGTACAAGCCTAGGCTACATAAGAACAAGCTAAGGTTGTGGCCCTGGTAGAATAGAAGAAAGAAGAAGAAGAATAAGAAGAATGTGAATAGAAGTTAAAGGTCAAGGAATAAAAAGAAAATTTACACGATGCATAGGAAGAGATGAAGAAGAAAAAGGAGGAGGAAGAGGAAGTAAAAAAATAAAGTAAGTTGAATATGTTGTGCAACAACTTGATCTGGTAGTAGAGGCTACAACATAATAGTAATAGGTACCTGATCAACCACAAGTATAAAACAAGTAATCAGCACAACAAGAGGCACCAGATGTAACTCAGATAGGTCCCCAACTCCTAGAGTTACCATTGGAATGAGTTTGGCTTTGGGATGTCCCAATAGTTGGCACTCAATGCACCACTTTTTTATCCTACATACCATGATACCATGAATAGACCCTTTAACACCTATGAGTACATTGGCTAAACTCTTACTCAAGCAGGAAGCTTCCTTATATGTCTCCAAGCTTCCACTAAAGAAACAACTAGAGGGTATAGTAGCTTTATAGGAATTAATTACATATAAGGTTGTCTCCTTGGATTTGGATATGGGTCAATATAAGGTAGAGAACATGGAGTTGAAGGCTCACTTTCATGAATCTATAAAAATTATCTAGGACACATTCTTGGAGTTGATCACTCGAGTAATAAGGGACCAAATCATGTTTGATCAATTCAAACTCATGACTTTAGTATCTGAGTTGATAAAGGACTGGTGTGCAACCCAAAAAATCCACATAGTTGATGTATTGGGCCATGAGGTGAAAATTTAGGTAGCCACACTGATCACCTTTTAGAGTAATACTAGGGCATGCTTGACATTATTATACTATAAGCACAATAAGTTTTGTGTAACATGATGGAATAGAAGTAACACCTATATGAATCTTTAGCTAGCTCTAGTGAAAAATTTTCCATGGCCACAATTATCAAGAAAACCATGGGAAGTCACACCACTTCTATAGATGAAAATGATATAGATATTTAAGACTTGCTCAATACCAGGGATAATGTGCATGATAAAATCCTTGACTAACAGAGTGAGCTTTTGTATAGTTCATTTGTAGGTATCTAGGCCCAATGTCATGTAGACAAATTGGAGTAGCTGAGTGGTGAGATCTAAATAAGGGTGAATAACACTAAGGCATCCATGAGCATTGATGATGACTCAAACCCAAATTAGCTCATCAAATATCATGTACCACTACACACCCTACTACACATGGTCTAGGAATTTATACTCAACTGGCATGTATACAAGACCGATCTATCACCATTCTATAGTGAGGTTTCCTAGATCCTCAACACACCAATATACAAGACATCATCAGATTTCTAGTAGGTCATTTCTCAATGTAAGGCTATGCAATCCAAAGTTAAGGAATATTTTTTCTAGTCATCATCTATGGGCCATGCATCCTCCATCAAGCTGAGTATTATGCAAGTTTCCAATTTTGTAAACAATTTAATATTAGGGATGACTAGTAAGACAAGTGGGGATAGGATGGTTAAAACCCTATAAAGGGTAGTCACCTAGTTATGCTAGCCTGTTGAAAACCCAAAAGGGTGGTAGTTTGGTATGTTAGTTAAAAACTTGAAAGGGTGGCTAAGTAGTGTGCAAGAGGTGAAAATTATAAATGACACCTTGAATGATTATTGAGACTCTTACTAGTCTAACCACTTCCTCAACTTCTATCCTATGAGTAATTTCATAAGATTATATGATGTTGTCTCAGGATGAGAAAACATTTTAAGTCTGGGAAAGTGTTGGGATAATAAAATGGATAGTAAATCTATGCAAGATCTTTGTTTGTATTCATTCATTATGTACTTAGTTCATCGGATATAGTAACATGTTAGAATATGAATAGACTCCTCTTTTGGTGCTAAGTATGAGAAGATTGTGAACAGTCATAGACTATAAACAACTATATATATATGTATGTTTCTAAGAAGAAGAGAGTTCCACCTTTAAAGAGATTAATAGAGACTATTTTGGTTATCGTTAACTATTTTGTTTCTTATTTTTTTCCTTATGTGCATTATCATGTTTAATTTTTATCTTATTTATATCTAATTTAATTTGAATGCTCTATAAATGTTAATGAATTACTGGTTATTCCTAATTCCTGTCTAATGCACAATAATTCATCTTTTCTATGCCTCTATTTTCCCACCTTGTGTATGAATTCTCTATACTATCTTATGCACTAAAATAAAACTTAGCTATCCTCATCCTTAGCATGTTTTGATGATTTAGGAGCCTTTGTTAACAAATGGGTGTAAAATTGATTATATAGTAAAATTTTTAGGATTTCCTAAATTTAGGCTTGAAAAATATGTAGATTAACCCATCAAGATGAAAATTAATTCAGAAAATTAATTATTAATTGGTAGGAGGATGAAACTAAAGGAATAAAATATGATCAATTAACATAATTACCCTAAAGGATAAATTGCATCTCAGTAATAAAGACAACCAAATTGTAAGTATGAATTAGTTAAGTAATTAGTCTAGGATGCTTAGAATGAGGAATAAGAGCATTCAATATTAGAGTTGTATTAAGATAGAGGGTCATACACATAGAAGTAGAGGAATACTGGTTTAAAATCATAGAATTTAATAGGTTAAGTGTGTGCAAGGTGTGGTCACAAGTGCATTGTTTAGATTTAAATGTTAATTTTAGTGTCTATAGATATAATCTTAATAAAAATATAAGACATTTATTCATAAAATTATAAATTAAATTCAACTTGACCACCATTTTTTTAGAACTCCCATTGTTATATTCATTATCATGGTCATTATTAGAATAATGTTTTCATAACCCCTAATTTTTGAATGATTAAAATCCTAATTTTTTTGGATTATACACTCCAATTACACATGATTAAATCAAAAATATTTAATGGGTCTTTATAAAATGAAAAATCACACTGATATAAAATTTTGAACTCCATGTTAGTGTCTTATCTTGGAATATTCATTAAACTTACATGAGTTCATTAGTAATATACATGGCTATGGCTATAGTTCATACTACTTTACCTAATGTTTTAAATCAATCCCTATTAAACAATGATCACTTAGTGTTCAATATAAAACTACCATTTCAATAAGTAATTGCCTCTATTTCCATTGATAATGTTTGATTTAAGTTGAGTTACCATAGATGTAAACCATTCACCAACATATATAGCATAATTTCATATTTATTGACTTATGTAATGAATCTAAGTATTCTAAAATTATAAAGACTTTGATCACTAATTTTATATGAAATATTTCCACATCAAGCTAATAATTCTTAATTCAATTCCTTCCTTTAATGATATTGGAACTCATTTCAAATTTGAGCATATTATAAAATTAATAATGAATATCCATAGATAGTCTACTCAAATAATCATATTCAAGAGGCATCAAGACTTATCCACCTTGAATTCCATTCTTAAGGGGTCCATTAAGATAGATGTCCATATTTATTTATTTGATCAATATTCAATAATTTAGATTTATGAATCAAGAATTCCTTACTTACAAAGTTATCATGAGACATAAGATATCGAATCTGACTAATAATCATTACTCTTTTTTAATAACATGATAAATACATTAAACATTAGTATATGTTTAAACATCTCTACTAAATCATAATATAACATTATTAATTATTTCATTGCCATCAATTGACAACCATAATAAGTAGGCAAGATAACAACAAATTAGTCAATTACCTTATAAATTTGAGTGGAACCCAATGACTTCGATATTTAGGTAAACACTTTATTACAAAACTTCTATTAGTTTCCCTATAGATATCTAGGGTAATTTACCAATGTACTAGCATATTTCATGAATCATTTATAACTATATAATATCCACATAAATTTTAATGTTAAACCCAAAAGCCTGGGTATGTAATTAATTTGAGATGAACCTTGTTCAAGCTTCTCTATCTCGACAAACATTCAACATTCAAAAAACAAAAATCAATATGTTACCAGCAAGTTATATCAAAAAATAAATTTGCCTTTTCAAAAACCTTACAAACTCAAAGGTTTATTGAGTGATCTTATTTTACCTAAGCATACATCCACCATGATAATATTCATCCCATGATTTTTTTAGGATATTGATTTAAGAATCATAATCCTATTAATCATGAAATTGAATACCATAAGGGGTCACATCCTGAGTCTTATATACAATTTCTACATTCTTTCAAAGTTAATGAAAACCATCATAATGTACACAAATTTTATTCTCAAGCAGACAATCCTAAGCACATTCAGAGGACATAGTGTTATCTAACAAGTCAAAAACCATAATACATAAATAATTATTTTAATTATAATTTCTTTCAAATTCTAGAATTTATTCTAATGACTATATTAAATGTATTCAACTACCCAACCAAATGGATAAACCAAGATACTCCAAATGCAGTCCATTCCCTCAATCAAAAAAGTAAAATTCACATGGATTCTACTATAAATCTGAACTCAATTAAGTCAATGTATGAATCCACTAACAGAATCAGTCAATGCATAACCTTACTCACTTATATCTTAATGTATGTACATAAATTAAATTACAAATACTTATATTCTATCATGAAAGCTTCTTGAATTTGAATATTTAAGAACATGATACAAGTAACCTATTCATTTATTTAAGATCCCATGTTGTCTCTCATGAAACCAAATACAATAATTAGTTACCCGCCCAGGTATATACCAATTCTATTTTTAAAAAGCAAATAATGAATTCACTAAAAGCTACAACATTGTCCCATCAAACATTCATTAAGCATAAAATAAATCATAAATTTAATGTCATAACTATAATGAAAATCATGCCAATATCAATATCACTCTTCATTCAAAGAGAAAAGTTTCTCGGTCATGACTCTATTAGAGTTCACAAGGATTTACCAAATCAATATAAATTAATCAAATAATTTACTTACGTAAATTATATACACAAAGTAGGCATTGATTGGAAAAAAAATTATGTATATATACCCTTTTTAAATTAATTTGATAAGATCGCTAAAATAATATGAACAAAATTTAACATTTACACATTGCCTTCTTATTCTGAACTTCGTAGAAGCATAGTTCAATGTAATTTTTTAGACATCATTTAAGACAAACACTATTATTTAAACAAATCAAATATAGTTCCATTTCCTTTAAGATTATTAATTTCCTTAATGTGTATATCCTTATAAAAAACAAAACTCATTTTTAGAATCCAAATATAAAATACAATCTACCCAGCTCATCGATCCCAAAGGGTATAATTACAATTATAATAATCACTTCAAAGATGGATAAAAGGAATATACAATGATCAAGAGCTCACACATCATATTCCATAATTTCATAATGTAGTCAAATAGTTCCCAAAATGCTCATTATAATCAAATTAAAAAAAAAATCCATTGAATACATCAATGACCTAATGTCCTTAACTCTTAACTAAAAATTCCTTTGAATTTCACTTTACTAAAGATAGAAGTGTAGGAGCTAACTCAAATGAATTCATAATGCAAGGCAATACAATACAGTTATAATGATATCTTCTCTTCAATTACCATATATAAACACCATGCTTTTAAAGTGTTAACATATAATATTCTACACACTTTATTTACTATATAAACATCCATAAGCTAGAAACAAAACCATTTCACTTTCCATATCACTTCAATTCAATTGTCAACTTATAAAAACATGATTGTAGTATTCATGTCTTATTCAATTAATTAAAAATGGAGATTATTTACAATCAAAAACTTGATTCAATCAATCCAACTAACGTGATAATGAAAACTTGAATGTATAGAGAGATAATATCCAACTAAATCCACTTTCCAACAATAGTTCCTCCATATGTAAAAATCTCGTACATGTACCTAATGAGCCCATCCATCCATAGGTTATCCATACCCACCCCAAACATCGGTTAGAGGTGGAATAAAAAACCCAAAGGAAAACTTAGAGCATATAGGTAGTACTAAAGATATGATGTAATAGGGTCAAGGATTTGATTTTAGGTTTGCAAACAAACAAACAAACTCAAGGTAACATAAAATGCCAAACCCTAACTTACATTATTAGATCACTTTAAAAAACAAAATGCACTCCATGCAAGTAACCATATACAAATACCTCAAAGTGTTACCAAAAAACTAGGTTTAAAAACCAAAACCCTAAATAATTTATTCAAAACACATCAATTAGAAACAAAAAAAAACATAAGAGTAACCAACAACTCAGTTTCCTTTTAGTTCACCTATACATCATCTAAGGGTGAGGTGTAACTCGCAGTCTCACCCAATAGGGTTTCCTTGACTACATTCTAATTAATGGAATAATTCATGTCTATTTAAGAGCCTTTCCATGATTTTAAACCTTAAACAAGAATATATTTAATAAATACAAAAAAAAAAACTATTATTGTTTAAAGTAGAAAACATCAACTACTTTCTTGTTTTAACACTCAATGCAATACCAAAGAAGCATCAACAACTTACACACTTCTTTATAAATTTTACATTCTTCTATATGTCTTCTTCTAGTTATTTCCCACCTTTGTATTTACATAACCGTTCTCTTTGATTTATTTCATTACAATTCCTAGTGGCAACTCCAATTGGTATAACTTCTTATTCTACCAATTATACCTTCCACTCAAAATACCTTTGAATCTCATGCATAGTTTCAACATTCATAGATTTTAGTTTAAAACCCTTGACATCTACATACATTTCAAAACTTCCATGCATTTTTCACTAAAGTCATCAAGTGGATTTTAAAAATGAAAAACCCTAATCAAGTATTGCATGTTAAACTTAACCACTAATTTACTTACATTTTTGGGTTAATCAAACACTATGATTAACATACCATCAACCTAAGTCCTTGTGACTTATGGTTTGATTTATTTAATAACATGAACATACATTACCATTCCCTATCCTTCTTAATGGATATTAACCTTTATGCATTAGTCCATTTATGGACTAGGTTAATTTTAAGAACACCATAGTCACTTTATAGACTATTCATTGGCAATATCTATTTAGACCTAGAATGAGTATTAAAATAGATAATTTTAGAAATATCAAAGGTCTCATGACTTTCAAAAACCTCTTCTAATATTCCAATATGCCAACTACATCCTGAATATTTAAATCAACTACATTGGTGTTAGAACAATCACATTCTCTAATCAATGTTGATTGGTTGCTAAAAATTCTAGAAAGAAAGAGAAATATGAAAAAAATAAACAAATAGACAAAATATGGATTCCAATATAATGACCAACATAGCTTTAAATAAAAAATATACAAGCAAAAGATTTGGGTTTGATCATAATTGCATCATGTTATTACCATTACCTACATACTAGTTTTTTTCCACTACATGTCAACTTTTAGGTCCAAACTAGCTCATCTAAAAAAATATTTACATCCAAGATAGAAAATAGATGTCAACCATATCTGAGCATATAATAATAACACACAAATATATAAATAATGTTGCATTAATGATTAAAAATTAGATTTAAACAATATTAAATGTTATGGAATCATCCATAATTACCATAATAAAGTGTCTATAAGACATAATAGTCTCAAAAATAGTCAAAATCAAAGTACTAGGCATTAGTGGTCATGAAATCCATGCTTACTTAAGAATGTATCCATCCTTGAGGCCTAAAATAAGTGAGGATAGTGCTACCAAAAATTATTTTCATCTTCTTAGGTAACATTTCTTTTACTGATTTGATCCCATTAAATTAATACTTAATGTAATTTTATTTATCATAAATTAATATTGCACAAAGCCAAAATCTTGACTGGCTCCAATTGAATTATTTCCTTGTCCTCCACATGAATATTTTCCAATTCAGAACATGTGATGGATCTAAAACATATCTTCTACATAATGTTACATGAAAAAAATCATGGATTATAGATAGAGAAAGAATGAGAGCTAGATGATAAGCCACTGAGATGGTATTTTCCACTATGTAAAAAGGACCAACATAGCATGGTGCTAATTTAGAAGCATTTCCAAACTTGATCAAACTTTTTTGAGGTCTTACCCTAAAAATACCTTATCAAGGACATTAAATTATCTATGCGATCTTTTCAAATATGCATAGCTTTTCTGTCTATTAACTACAACTTTTAACCTTTGACATATGGTAACCATTTTATAATCATACTCTTGTAAAATTGTTTGACCTAAAAACACTTATTTTTCCAAGTTATTCAATCCTAGAAGAGTTATACACTTTCACCTATAAAAGGATTCGAAAGGTGCAATCTTGATCATAGAATGGTAGGTATTATTATATGCAAACTCTACCAAGTGAAGAAAATATTCCCACTTATATTTTTGATCCATAACATACATTATTATCATGTCATTAACAATCATGTTTATCCTTTTAGTTTTACCATGTATTTTTGGGTAATATGCTGAACTAAAATTTATCTTTGCACCAAATGTTGACGTCATGGTTTACCAAAACTAGAAAGTGAACAACCTATCTCTATCTGACATGATCACTTATGGTACACATGAAGGTGAATCACTTCATTTAAAATTATTTTTAAAAAAATGGAAGCATCATCCATGATATTATTAGATTTAAAATTATCTAATTTTATGATCTTATTGGTGTAAGGGAATTCTTTTAGGGTCTATAACCTTAAGATAGACTGTCTTGACTGGAATAGGCTTGTAACCTTTTAATTAAACATGTTAATTTATTTTAGCATGATAATGGATCAAAATAAAACTAAAAACATCATAAAATGACTTCAAACATTCTTTAACATATTACACATTCTAATACATAGGTTCTACACTCTCCTTAGGCTTGAATTTTGAAGGAAAATTGAAAACTACAAGTTTTAGCCCTATTACATATTTGTAGACACACAATCATCAATATATATCTCTCTAGATAATATCAAACTCTAAAAAAACTTAAATGTATAAAAAATAAGTTTCTAACATCAAATTAATTTTTTTAATTGAATTTAGATGGTTTTTTTTAGAGTTATTCATATTTCATTGACTTAAACATTAACCTAAGGTTGAATAGATTGTACAGGACCCAAGAACTTGAATTTAGGAAAATTTTATGTTTGTATGAATATCAAAAGGTTATAATTATTTATTCAAGACTATTACATATGTGTATTACTTAAACAATTGATTTCCATGCTCATATAATTATAAAAGCATAAATTAAGTCTCTTTTCCACCGAATTGTGAAACTAAAACATTGTTTTTGATCTTTGTAGACTCAAAAACTTCATGAGAATAATAAAAAATATTAGGAAAACTTAAAAGCATAAAATTACACCTGTATTATATCTGAGATGCATCAAATATCACAACCACATCTTATTTATTTATTTATCTTCAACTGATACACAAAAACTCCTTTAGAGTATAACAAACCTCTGTATTCTATCCCAAAATTACTCTGTCAGCCCTACTAGTTGATTTTTATCCTCATTTTCATATGTTATTAGGATACTTATTTTGTGTTTTAGGGTTTATTAAATTTTAAATAAGTCTCTAATCTTGGTTTCATATAACAAATATTTCCCAACAACCTAATGACTCATCAAAACTTGCCAAGTTTAGCCATGATTTCTATGTTGCACATACCTTGGATGGTTTTAAGACAAATTTAAAATTATTTAATGGTTTAAAAAAATTTAAATTTTTTTAATATAACTTTATGATCCCATTACTAAGGATCAATACCTATACAACTCACCAAGACCTTTAAAACTCTTAAAATAATTTAAATTTTTAAACTTCCTATTTTTGGCAAGAAAACAAAAAAAACTTATAAAAGACCTAAAAATAACCATTTAATCATGGATAAGGATCCTTATTTACCTAAAAAAACCTATTAAACCTCTCAAGACCAAAAACAAATGCATTATGGTTATTTATAAGCATACACTTACATTATACTACCACGGAATAAAAGAATTATTCATGAGTTCTTTAACACTAATACCATGCTTGACTATATTTAAAGGTATAATCCATGTTATATCCTAAATTGGATGGTTTAAACACTTTATAAATTACTTAAATTACTCATTTTCTCTTTTCTTCTTTACCACTTTCTTGTCTAGTATAACTTCAATGTGATTTGGTTGTGCCTTTGGTAGTTACTATTCCCAACTGATGGTCTAATCATAGTTGTATTCAAGTGTCTTCTCTGAGTTATCATCTCCTCTAAAAGGATATATGTCTACTACATTGAATATGTGTGAGATTAAAATGTCAAATGGAATATCATATTCGTAAGCATTAGTAGAAAATTTTCGTAAGACTTTACAAGGTCCAATTTTATTCATTTTTAACTTGTTCTATTACCCCTAAGGAATATTTAATTCATTATATGGGAAATTAACATATCACCTGACTAAAATTTCACCTATTTCTTTCTCATATCAACACTTCTTTTGTACTTGAATTCATTTCTAGCTATTGTTTTACTTGTTTATGCAACTCTTGCATTGTTGTCATAAAATATTCACCTTCTACACTTATTTTTTCCTTCTTACCCAAGTTCCTCAGCTCATAAATTCCTCTTGGATGATTAAATACATAATTTAAAATTTAATATAACTTATACTTCTATTTTGAGAGTATTATATGCAAATTTTTCTTGAGTTAGTGCTTGATCCCACTATTTTGGATGGTCACTTACCAAACTGTTGATATGTTTCCAAGACTTATATTGAACAATTTAGTTTTACCATTAGTATAATTATGGTAAGATAAGATGAATATTAAATTTGTCTGAAAATTATTTAAAATATTCCTATAAAAATTTCCAATAAAATTTGTATCCCTGTCAGACACAATGCTTCTAGGAAGCCCATGTAATCTGACTACTTCATTGAAGAATAGGTTAACAATGTTAATTACATCACTTATTTTGGTACAAGAAATAAAGTGTTCCATTTTATAAAACATATAAATGAAAATAATTATATATTCATTACCTTTTTATGTCTTTGGTATCCCAAGTACAAAGTCTATGCTCATTGCATCCCATGGCCTACTAGGAAAAGATAATGGTTGATATAGGCCTAAATTTTAATTTTGACCTTTAGCATGATGAAATATTATAAAAATTTATACAAACATATTCACATCATCTTGCATTCCTAGCCAATAATAGTGTGCACTCAATTGAGAAAGTATTTTTGTTTTCCCTAAGTGTCCTGCCAAGCTGCCACTATGTTTCTTCTTTAGTATATTCTCTCTTATTTATCATCTTGGCATGAATAGATAGTTACCCTCAAATAATAGTCCTTAAAACATATATTCCATCTATGGATTCTTATCTCTATATAATATATTCTCGCATTATTAATATGCCTCCTTGAAATTAGGATATCCTCTATGCAAGTGCTTCATTGCATCAAAACCCAAGATATTTACTTGAAACTCTTGCATAATTAGACTTCTCATGTTTAATGAATTATAAAATTTATCAGATTTTACACTCTTATGCTTGATAACAAAATAAAATATTTGAAAAAAATCAACTCATTTAATATTAATTTGACTACTAAGGAACTATAAGTCATGGTTATATATATAATACAAACTCTTTGGGCATCAAATAATGCCTCTGTTTATTCAATGCTTGGAAAATGGTGTAGAACTCTTGGTCATATGATGAGTACTTTTTCTTTGAATCATTTATTTTGTCACTAAATTAGGCAATTGGTTTTCTATTTTAGCTCAAAATATCCCCTCTATAAGTCCCACTTGTATCACTTTATACTTGAAACAGCTTGTTGAAATCAAGCCAGACTAAGATTGGATGCTATGTAATGTTTTTTTAAGAACTGAAAACTTCTCTCAGCTACATCAGTCCATTGAAATTACTTTTTTTCCTTTAATGTTTTCCACTATTGGAGCACAAATTCCACTATAATTTATTATAAAATTTCTATAAAAGCTAGCCAATCCATGAAAACTTCTTACTTTGAATACACTCCTTGGAGTAGGCCATTCTACTATGGCTTAACCTTCTTTTTGTCTATATTCAATCCCTCTTAAGAAATAAAAAATATAAAATAGATCAATTATGTCTTCATGAAGGTATACTTTAGATTTATTAGTAACTTATCTTCTTATATCTTATTTAAGACCATTCTAAGGTATTTAAGATGTTATTCCTTTGATTGTCTATAAATCAAAATATCATCTAGGTAAATAATAACAAATTTACCTATGAAAGCCTTGAGCACCTCATTCATGAGCCTCATGAAGGTGATTGATGCATTAGTCAACCCAAATGGTATTAAAATCCATTCATATAGTCCATAATTAGTCTTAAAATATGTCTTCCACTCATCTCTCTTTGATTCTAATATGATGGTAGCCACTTTTCAAGTCTATCTTGAAAAATTACCTTGCACCACTTAAACAATCCATTAAATCACTAATTTTAGGAAAAGGAAATCTATACCTAATTTTTATCTTGTTTATGGATATTGAATCAATACACATTCTCCAACCTAACTTGTCAACCATAATATTAAGATACTAGATTGAGTACATTCATTATCTATAATTACCTTGTAGCACTTACCTTTTAAATTGTAAGTGGTTATAAACTATGTCTTCCTTTGTGTAGGTTCCTTGATCTCCTTGTTAGGCTTGAGAAAAAATATCTTCATGAGCACATATTCTCCAAATTCATGTGCATCTTCATGAGAAGGTGATGCCAAACTCTCCTCATTAAATTGGAAAATTTGATCACTATCTTAACTTTTATAAGGATTCTCTAGGAAATCATAAGAACTATATCCATACTTGTTGCATTTCAATCACCTAACTTGAAATCCTCTTCCTCTACCCATTGTGAATGGTCTCATACCTCTGAATGAATAACCATCTCTTGTGGTTTGATATTTAATTTGTGAACTATTGGGTTCTTCATTATGGATCTACAGTTGACTCCTTCCATCATGATATCCTTTGCCTCTACCTCTTGAATGTTGATTCTAATTCTAGATAATTTATCCTCTACTTTAAGAGAAAATTTATATACCTCCTTAAATGATATTAGTGATATAATAGTGATCTCATTGTTTATGTTGAACCTTAATCTATTGATGTATCTAGACACATTTTCAACATCTTCTTCTATATGTCCTATTCTAATGGTTAACTTGTATAGCTCTTTTGTGTAGTCCTTGATTGTCATATCATTTTTCCTTAGGTTTTTAAGCTTATTGAAGAGAATAGTTTGGTATTATTTTGGCATGAATTTTACCTTCAACTTGGCCACCATTCTATCCAAAATCTTGATCATTAGTCTACTTTTCCTTATTCTCTCATCTTGAAATCCAACCCACCATAAGGATGCATGACCTTTCAATTTGGTAATATCAAAATTTACCATATTTTCATCATTTGTGCCTTCATACTGAGAATATTTGTCCATGGCACTGATCCAATCAACTAGCTCCTCTACATTCAGACTACCTTCATACATGTGTACTTATTACTTGGGCTTAGATTTAACCCCTTTATTATTTTGATGACTATCTCTTCTTCTCTTTAATCTCCTTATTATACTTGTTATTCCTCTTATTTTTAAGGCCTATCTTATTCTTCTCTATCACTGACATATACCATGTTCATTATTCTTTGTGTAATCTCTATTTTTTTTAAATGAGCTTGAATATTTCTCATTTCTTAAAGAAACATTGATTGAGTAAGTTGTTTCCTCATACCTCCTCTAGCTCTTACTCTAGATGTTATGATCATAGTAATTTGACAATAGATAAGAGGTTAGATCCAATCTTAGTTTAAGAAAAAAAACTCAAAATGAACACACTAACATGCTAAAATCTATAAGCCTAGATCATAGGGGGAACTTAATGAATAAAACCAAATGGAAAAACATAACTAAACTAAAAAAGACAAACAATCTCTTACCTTCCTTGAAAGCTTCAAATGATTCATTATGTGGCTTTCTCAGTTTGTGCTCAAAGAATCTTTGATAATGGAGTTTTTGTATCTCCTTCTCTCCTTGGCACCATGGTTTGATGTTGGCCTTATGTGGCTTATGCTTGCTTGGATCAATATTTTAGCATTATAACATTATAAATGTGAATCATGCTATAAAATCTGGATTATAACTCTACAATTTCCAAGATTAAAATTCAATAGGCAAGGACTTATATTTATAGGCTTAAGAACTAACCCTAACCTAGGGTGAGTTAAGGTGTCATTTAAACATGGAATGGGTTCAAACCTAACCTAGGTGAGTCAAATATAACCCCAGTAGAGTTAAAAGGTGCCAATTACTCATGATTTGCAATTAATAGGCATGGGTCTCCAAAATGAGATATTTTAAGATATTTTCCAAAGGATTGACAACTTGTAAAGGTAATCATGAAAGGCTAGGATATTTAATATTTTTGAATTTGCTTTTTTAGTAGTTATTTAATTATATATGGATAATTAAAATAGGCCTTTAATTTGGTTTAGCTTATTAATTAATTTTGATTATCCATTTAGCTCTTTCAATATATGATTTAATTTCATGTGTCCCACTTAATAGGTTCATAGGCCAAATTGACTGTTGTGATGTCACAGGATGGTTAGGGATGAATCCATGAGAGGTTCTAATTGTATAAAATATAATACCCCAATTAGGGATATCTCAACATGATTTTGATCTTTGAAAAATGATTCACAATCAAATTTGGGATGTTCAATGATTTTTAGGCTTAATTTATAATGGTTGGTAGGAATCAATTTGAAGTGCAGTCAAAAGCCAATTATGGCTAGTTTTAGGTGTCTATAGTTTTCCACTATTTGGGAATGTGTTACAATATATAAGCATAGTAACATTTTATCAAAGACTTTAAAGTCTCTAAATTCCCATGAATTCAATAGTAATTGATGAACTATAGGTGTTCCCTCAAGGGAATGTTCGCAAAGGGGTTGTTAATCAGCTCCTCAAAAGGAGGAAATAATTAGACCAAAAAATATGAAATGGGGTGGAAAATACTAACTTTACCATAGGTGGTTATAATTAGTAGCATATGGAGCTACCCCAGTTAGGGTAGATAAATAAGATGATTTTCCCATAGGCAATTATAATCATCAACATAGGTAGGATAAAAAGGTAATTATTTTCCCAAAGTTGGTTATAATAATTGAAAAAGGCTTAGGGGTAACAATCAGAATGATTTTCCCAAAGGTGGTTATAATCATAAAAGGAAAATAATGATTTGCCCACTGGTAGTTAGAATCATCATTAGGATAAAAACATACCCTAGTTGGGTGGATAGAGATAATGGTTTACCCAAAGGTGGTTATAAGCATTATCATAATGAAAATGTGCCCCAATTGGGAAAAATAAAGAGAATAATTTGCCCAAAGGTGGTTATAATCATCAACCTTCAAATAGATCAAAATACAATGATTTCCCCAAAGGTGGTTAGAATAATTATCAATGCAAGTGGAATGGTATATAATGATTTTCCCAAAGGTGGTTATAATCATTAGTATCACAATAATGGAAAAAATGATATGGAATATGATGAAAAATTAGGTACAAAGGAGAAAGATGAATTTGGGAAACCTACGATTAGGTAGATTCTCATTTGAACTAACAAAGAAGAAAATTATTTCATTATTTAATTAATCTATGTAGGATATGATTTAGATTAGATCAAGAATGTTGCTAGTGTCAAGGAGATATATCATTATATATTTACCATGTAAACTCTTAGATCTAATTTTTTTGTAACATGTAACGGTAGGCATTATGATATAACATCATGATAACTTGGCTAAAATATGCATATGGAATAACACACGATCTAATACTCAATGGAAAATAATAGACCAATGATAAAAACCATGATAACAATGTTTATGGATGAATATGGATGGATTCAATAATAATGTATAATGAATCACCCATTAAACACACATAGAATGAATCAAGGCACAATAAGAAAGCAAGCAAATAAGTAAATGAACAAATAAACAAATAAAAAACAAGCAAAAGAACATAAAACACAAACAATGGTTAGTCACAATGTGAATACAAACAACACAACATAAATAAGACAATGATAATTGCCCCTAGATGATAGAAGATAATGAAAAAAACAAGCACAATGGGGGAATAGAAGAAAAGGAAGGGGGTGGTTGAGTTATCCCCAGATGCACTAGGAAAGTAGACACTACCTACATATTTCTGTGGACATAATATCCAACAAAACTTTAGGCCAAATGTAGTTCTCCTAGGAATTGGGATAGAAAAAAATGATGATTGAGAAAAACATAATTGTGTTGTAGAATAAATATGGGAATGAGATCACAAAATCTTGAGAGCACGGGATGTTAGGCTAGTTAGGATGTAGAAAATAAATGATAAGTGGTTATTTTTTAAGTATCTAGGGATCCAAAAATCATTAAGGCAAGGAAGTGGTCATTGTTTAGGATTTATTAAATCAATTTTATAAATGTGTTTGGAATTTTATATGTATCTCAACTCAATGGATAATGAAGAGATACAAAATGGTCCAATCTTGAAAAATAGTGAGAGCGTTCAAACTTAAATTGCTCACAAAACAACAAGAACATGGCTTAGGTTAATCACAAAGTAGCAAGTGTGTGACTAACTTAAAATAATCTCAAAATAGTGAGAGAATTAAAAGGGTGACTAAGCCAACCTCAACATGAATCAAGTGTTGCCTACATAGTCCCAGGATGGGACCTCAAGTCAATATAGTTCTACTTTATAGTAGAAGAATCTAACTAGTTATCATCCAATTCAAATAAAATAAGCACAATTGGAAAATGGCATAATACATCATAGGTATGGAAAGGTGGTACTTAAAGGCATGATAAACAAGTGTTTCCCCTAATTTTACCATAATCAATTATAATTAGGAATCAATGGCATATGTTAATGAAACTAATTTGCTCATAGGTAGCTATAATTAGTATCATGATAGTGAAACACTAATTTACCCAAAGGTAGTTATAATTGGGCATATTTGGTATAGAATAGAACAAGAAATGAAGGATACAACTCCCAAACCACTGTCATAGTGCTCCAAAATATGGCCTCTATCTGGAATACTAAAATAACTATTAAAACTAGATTTGAATCTTGGTGCTAAAATCAGCTGTAAAACCAATGTGATGGAACCAAGGTCAAAGGGCTAGGTAAGGGGAGGGGGAAATAACTCAGTTGAAAAGGTATGATAGAATGATATAGTGATAGAATGGTATGGTACAAGAAATCTCACTATTATGGTATAAATAAAATGGACCTCATCGACAATACACTAAGTCCCTCAAGTGAAGTAATGTTTGAGGTGCATAATGTTAATCAGCTCATCAATCTCATTCACACATAGTCTAGCAAGCCTATATGCTCCAGTGCCATAGTTTGTAATAATGATGAAAGGACCTATCTAGATGGTTTTGAACTTGCTTTTGTGTTTATTCTTGGTCATGGTATTCTTTTGGTTTTCTTTAAGAAAAAGATCACCAAACTCAAATTCTCTATGTATAACATGTTGATTATAGTGGCCATAGAGTCAGTTTTGGTATACTTGAAGGTTATTAACTATGGACATGCATTTATCATCAAATAATTATAGATCTTGTAGGTGAGCTACTTGATAGTATTCATCCTCTTGGATCTGATTCAAATATATTTGAAAATAAGGTAACTCAACCTTAATGGGAAGAATGGCCTTAATGCCATAAACAAGTGAATATGGAGTGGCTCATGTAAGAGTATGGTAGTTGGTGTGGTATTCCGAGAGGGTGTAGAATATTTGGAGGTGGAAATCATGACTGAAATCATTAATAATATTTTTAAGGATGTTGATAATGTTTTTTTAGATGCTTTGGCCATTACCTTGAGGGTAATATGCAGTTGAAAAGCGATGAGTAATTTTATACTTAGAAAATAGTGATTTGACATCCTTATTTTTGAATGATCCATCATTATTAGATATAATGTCAGAGAAGATACTATAGTGGAAAATGAGATGGTGGAATATGAATTTGGAAGTTGCTTTTTAGTCACGTGAGGGGTATAACTTCAACGCACTTAGTAAAGTATTATATGGTGGTAGGGATATGTTTATGGCCATCGAATGAGGAAGGGTTTATCTTCCCAATGATATCGAGGCCCCATGTATCAAATAGCCATTATGTAATCATGGGTTTAAGATTCTTGGTTGAGGCATAAATTAGATTGGCATGCCTATGAAATTTATCACACTTTTTCACATATGCAACTACATTTGCATCCATCAACGGTCAATAACACTCGGTATGCAAGATATTTTTGAATAGGATGGCCCTACTTATATGGGCTCCACATACTCCTTAAACTTATCATAATGATAATGTAAATTATATCAAATTTCAATAACAAAGTAGAGTTCCATTAAAACTATAGTGGTAAAGGGTTGATTTGAGTAAGGTATAACATGTGGCATGGTAGATGAAGGCTTTGAATTGTTTACAATATAGTTCTATTGGCATTATTTGGTCATGAAGATAGGTTTATAGGTCTGAATACCATATAGATTTAGGCCTAATAATATCATAGATCATTATGATGATTGAAGGTTCATGATTTGGTGTTAGCAGATTTTAAATGAGGAACTAGTATTCTTTTACCATATTTATATGATGAATTTGAGATCCAATGGTAGCCATGGCATCTATTATTATATTACTATCCCTTGGTACATTCTTAAACTGTACATCGATAATCTATTATTTGATAGTGTCAACCATGGCCTTGTATGGTACTAACTTGTCATCTTTGGCCTAATAATAGTTTATAACCTGATTGATGATTAACTTAAAATCACCATAAACCTTAAAATTCTATATGTTCCATTGTACTACTTGTCAAATCCATATGAGTGTTTCATATTCACTCATATTATTGGTAAAAGGAAAGTTGATCCTGAATGACTTAGGGATTAGATCCCTCTAAGGTGTTATGAATACAAGTCTTACCCTTGATCTATGGGCTATGAATGATCCAATAAAATACAAATTTTAGTGATGCTCCTCAAGAGGTGTTTAAGTGATGGTCATAATGGACTCATCTAGGAATTAAAATGTTAGTGGCTCCATATCTACAAGGGTGCTTCAACAAGCTGATTTACAAGAACTTTCCCTTTGATGGCTTTCTAGTTGATGTATTTTATCTCAAATTTGCTTAATAGAATGATCCATTTGGCAATGTAGCCTTATAAAGTTATTTTATATAGTATATACTTGAGCAGATATACTTTATAAATAACCATGATCTTGTTGTTTAACATGTAATGACATAGTTTATGAGCTATGAAGACCATAACTAAATAGGATTTTTCAATGGCTGTATAATTGTGCTCATACAGAACCGGTGTATGGATTAAATACTACATGACATGATCCTTTACATTATCATCATGTTGATCTAGAAGTTCCCCCCAAGGCTTTATAATGGTAGATAGATATAGTAAGAATGGCTTTCCTAGCATAGAAGGCAATAAAATAGGGGGATTTGCTAGATAGTCCTTTAATTGTTGAAAATGTTTTTAGTAGTCATCATCCCAATGGAATGTGACACCCTTATTCAAAAAATGTGGAAAAGGATGGCACTTGTTATCCAATTAAGAGATGAAGCACTAGATAGACTAGATTTTATTCTACAAACTATAGATCTACTTCAAATTTGTCAATGGTGGCATCTGAGTTATGACTTGTTCTTTAACTAGATCAACCTCAATGCCTTAGTGAGACATAATGAAGATAAGTAATTTGCCTGAGATAACTCCAAAAACACACTTCTTTAGATTGAAACTAACCTTGTATTCACGTAGTATCTCAAATATCCTTTATAGTATTGTTAGATGATCAACCCTACTTTTTTATTTACCTAGTATGTCATCGATGTAGTCTTCAATAATGTTATACATCATATCATGAAATATGATTTTCATGGCTCTTTGGTAAGTGTCCCAAGAATTTTTGAGACCAAATGGAATAACCTAATATTAGAATGTTCCCCACAGTATGGTGAGTGTTGTTTTATGGTGGTCTTCTCATGTGATTCAGATCTAAATGTATTTTAATAATATGTCCATTGGTGAAAGCATTTCATGACCTGCTATGGAGTTGATAATCATGTCAATGTTTGGTACAGGAAAGTCATCCTTAGGGTAGGCCTTGTTGATATCTCTAAAATTAGTGTAGATTCTAATTCCTTCTAGCTTATTAATAACTAGTACAACATTCAATATCCATTCTAAGTAGTTGATAGATCGAATGCCTCCTAATTCTAAGAGTTTTTACAACTCTTTCTTCACTAATAAAATAATATGAGATACATCTTGCATAATTTTTGTTTCATAGTCTTAGCATTAAGATATATCATAAGGTGGTACACAACTAAGGTGGGGTCCAAGCCTAGCATGTCTGAATAGTCCTAAGCAAATATATCAACAAATTCCATCAAAAGGGTTGTAAATACTTCATGTTCCTCTTTAGTGAGGGATGTACCTAATTTTATCCATTTTGAGTCATCTGGAGTCTTGATGTTAACTTCTATAGTGTCCTCCATAAAAAGTGTTGAACCATCTTCTAAAATGGTTGGCAAATATTTGAACAGGCCTATAATGATAGAGTTTTGTGTTAGGACTAGTTCTTCAAGTCCTCCTAGGCATGATGAATTAAAATCTTCTAGAGGTAGGGATGGCTATGTGATGAATACTATTGGGAACTCTTGGATGATTTGATCAAAATCTAGTTGTACTTCAAAACTAAACTCAAACCCATAAGAAAGTTCATCATTGGTGGTATCTTGAGATATGCTTGAGGAAGGTTGAACAACCCCATCTAATGGCACCAAAAATAGGTTTTCAGCACTAGAATAGCCTTTCTCTTTACTATTTACCTAGTCCAAAAGTCCCTCATAGAAGTTTTCAATTTGGGACCTTAATGTTTTATTTAATTATTTATGGCTAAAGGTGTTCACCCATTCTCTAAAATAGGCTTCAAGATCCAACTTGATTGAGAATCCTTATGTTTGGTCTCCCAACAAAACATTGTCCAGAAGGCCTAGAAAATCATAGAAGGGCTCATCATTCCAAGACTTGTCAAATGGCACTGTTGATTCTTGTTGATCCCAATCTATCAGTTGAGGATAATATAAATGAAGTAGATTATGGAAAAGAACTTATTGAAGGGTACAAATGGCATTGGTATCAAATAAATTAGTATTGGTTAGGTCATCAAAAGGGATATGATCAGACTCTACTTCATTGTTGGCATCATCATCACTAGTCATTGGCATTGCAACATGAATTAGGTGCATGGGGACACCCCCAAGCAACTTGAATCCAAAACAATATGATCCTTTGTATTGGGTGGAAAACATTGGCTCAAGTAGACCTTATTTATTTATTTATCCTAAGGCCTTTTCCTTCATAAGCATGTCTTTCCATGATTTTTTTTGAAATGGGATACTTTGGATTTATATAGCAGTTAGCTAGGTTGTCATTATACAACCAAGATTCATCATTTACAAGTGAGTCCTATTCTTGGCCAATGGTTGGTATGAAAATGATAGGTGATAAAATATGTAGTTGGCCTTTATATTTTCCTTGCCATTCCCTATAAGGTGGTTTGAATTTTATCTTCTAAAGGAATTGGGGTTCTATGGAAGCTTGGCAATGTGGAATGTATCATGGGTCAAATATTCTCTTGAACCATTAGCTGAGATATTATAATGATTAAATATTTTAGGATGTGTCATGTGGGAAAGTGAGTTAAGGGTATCTGGGTCAATGTAATTAGCCTTTGGTAAATCAAAAAGTGTTTTTTCCCTTGTCATTCTTAAGAACTGGATTCAAGCCTAAATAGTTGTAGCTTTGGTACTTGGCCTCTAAATGCTTACAATGTTTATATGGTTACAAATCTTCATGAATGGTGACCTCCATACTTGAATGGGAGAACTTGATTATGCTAGTTTAATCTTGAAAGGATTTCATGAATATCATGTATCCAAGGTCTGCCTAATAACAAATTATATGAAAAATTAAGGTCTAAAACATGGCATAGTGTATCATTGGACAAGGGCCCAATGATAACTAGCATGTTGATGGTGCCTTATGATTCTTGTTATTCATTATCATAGGCCTTGATTATGATTATTTATGGTTGGAGATTAGATATGGTTTACCCAAGAAAATTGATGAGCTTTAGAGACATGATATTTAGACCTGATCCATTGTCTATGAGGACACACTTCACTTTATTCCATATTATGATAAATTTGATGTATAATATATTGTTATGTAGAGGGCTAAGAGATGACATATCACTTTGGTCAGAGGTTAATTTTTGGTCTAGGGATAAATGTCTAACCAAATATTGAAATTTGTTTAGAGATATGTCATTAGAAAATTGGGATTGGCCAAGGAACTCTGTTAAGATATTATTGTGGATGGTGAATATGGGAAACAAATCCAAAATGGAGATTTGTGTGGGCATCTTTTTTAAGTATTCCATAATATTAAATGTCATTTCTTTCATAGTGGTAAATAACTTATTCCTAGCTAGAACGGTTGATGGTATTGGTGAAATGGTAGATGGTTATGGGCCTATGATGGTAATATTCAACCATCAAGTTACGATTACATAATTGGTATTAGATGCAGGACCATTATTATTAAAAAATGATGGTGGTGAGGGACTAAATAGGATAAGTCTCAGTTGCTGGTGTACTTGTGCATGGTCATGGGGCAAGGAAAATTTATTGATATGTGGTCTAAAAGTGGTAATCCCTACTTGTTGGTGCACCTGTATATGGTCCTAGGTCAAATAAGGATCATTAACATGGTTTGGTTGGTTATAATTGATTATCAGTGGTCTTGTTTGATTGGTATTTGGTTTTGGATTGATGGAGATGGTAGAAATGTAACCTCTTGCAATATGGCTTATAACCTTGTTATAGTCATATGTAACTACATGATAGGTATGTTGATTATTGGCATTATTATGGCCTTGGTTCCATCCATTTGCCTGACATTGTTAGTTCTAATATTGGTTTTGTTGGTTTTATCTTGGATATTGATACTATTGTTGTTATGCTAGTCATTTTTACTATTATTATTAGTTTTTATGTTGTGGAAAGGGGTTTTGATAAATCCCTGGGTTTTAATGAGATGTGGAAGCTCTATTATATAATGTTATCTCTACATTTTCTAACATATTCTCAATCAAATGTTTAATTTTCCCACAACATCACAAATTATGTCCATTAACCTGATGATACTCAGAATTCATTTTGGTGATACCAATATGGATAAGGGATGCCCTCAAGATAGTACTTCAAAATAGGCCAATTAATTAGATTCACAATGCTAAGCTTGTGAAACATGAATTCAATGGGTTATCCAAGGTAACTAAAGATTTAATGAGTAGGCATAGTCCTCCCTGGAGGATGGGTTTACAAAGGTAAAGGTTATTGAATTTATTTCACTAGTCTAGGTTGTTACACTTATTGTATTTGCTAAAGAGGTTGTTGGTTAGGAGTAATTTGCATATATGGCTTAGGCTGAGTAGATGGTATTTGTACTATTTGGGCATATTGTAACTCAATTTTTCCATATACCACAACATTTTTCTTTTGATTGAATGGCTTAGACTTTTAATAATTAATGGCATGTGTTGGTTGTGATGCTTATACTTGAATTTGGTTTTGGTTTTGGTTTTGGGCATTTCCTTGGATTTTAGTTTGGTTTTAATTTTATGAGGTAAGTTTAATTATCCCTTTGTTAATAAGGGATCTTTTAATCATCAAAACTTTGTCAATTATTTCCTTAAAAATGTGCACACATTGTAGTTCCAGATGGTAATAAAACTCAATGTGTAAATTCTTGGTAAACACAGTGGTTAATTACTTCTCTAGTAAACTATGGGTGAATATGGTGGCAAGTGCTCTCCATCACTATAAATAACTTGAAACTATTTCATCAGCCTTCTGTTTGGCTTAGATTAAATCTACTAATAAAATTTGATACTTGAGATTGTAGAAGTGTTGCACAAACTTGTTTGAAAGATCATCAAAATCAGAGCTAAATTCTTAGGAAATTTTAGAAACAACTCCAAAACTTATCCTGCTAGACTCTTTGGGAACAATAGTAGGAGGTATATGTCACTATAGGCCATTAGTTAACAAGCACCAAATAATTTATTCAAGTAGGCCTTGGGGTCTCCTTTCCACTTGTATTTATCAATTTTTTATGGTTCGTACCATGGAGGAAATGGTATTTGCAAATACTCCATGTTGAAAGGGTAAGAACACACGTCATCTAAATTAAAATTCTTGATTTACTTCCCAGCTTGGATGGTGGAAATTGCATCCTTCATTTGTTTCAATTCTTGGGGTAGGAAATTAGAGGGAATATTGGTCTGAGGTGAAGGCTAGGCAATCAAAAGTGGATTACTTTAACTAGGGTATAGTGGAGGCATGGTTTTATATGGAAGGTTGGTTTGAATTGAGAATTGAACAAGAATATGCATGCATAGATTAGGATGCAATTTTTGAAATTGCATGCATTGTTGTGTGATATTCTGATTAAGATTTGGTATATGGGCCTAGTTTTGGGGAAATTATAGTTGAGATGGAAGGATATGGTTAGGAGTGAAATACTATGCTTGTTGAGGTTGATTAGGGACTTGCTACTGACTATTCAAACCTTGTTGATTAAGGGGAACTTGTAAATCAAGTTCATGTCATTGATTTTATGGCACGTTAGGAACAAAAGGCAATTATTTCCTAATCAATACTTTTGGAACATTATAAACTCTTGCTTATGTGAATCCTTGTTGGGAAGTAGATGCATGTTGAGGTTTGACATTTATCATTGAATAATACTCATACATTGTTGGTTAGACATCATTTGTGAAGGAAATGGTATGTTGGTCTATGGCAAAAGAGGTATGTTTATCACTACCTATTAAGGTGAAACATTGGTCACCCCCTATCGAGGTGGCAAGATGTTTTTCCTTTGTGTCATAGGTATGTTGGAATGTGCTTGTGGTTATGGACTATTATTCATCACCTATTATGGTGGAGTAATATTTGTCACATTTTATTGAGGTAAAACACTAGTTGTTGCTTGAGTAGTTAACCCTTGTGATTATGTGCTTGAATAAGTAGCTAGTTGAGGATTAGGGGTAGCTATTTGTGGTTTGGATGTAGAAGTTCCTTCCCCCTAAATTTTTGAACCACTTATGGTGTTAAGTAAAGTCACATTTTTTTTGGATTAGTTATTTGTGCATTTACACCATTTTGGTCTGGATTGGATGACACTTGCATATTGTCCACTATGTTTGGCTCACTATTTTGCATAGAAGTAGAAGACACTTCTTTGATATCTGGGGCATTGAAATGTATCCAACTAAAGTGATTTTTACTAATGGATTTATACCCTTATTTTATTAGCCTGTCAATTTGATTAGAACTCCTGTTAAAGGAGCTAGTTCAATAAGAGGAGCATTTGACATGATTATATTGTTGAAATTATACACTAAGTTCAAATAGGTCTAGTATGTTGCCTGCATCTATATGAAGTGGTCCTCCATGAGGACTTTATTTGTGATAAGCATATGAGGTTCTTGATACAACATTGACACTATAGATTGAGGATTGCTAGAAGAGGCATCATTATTTTGATTGTAAGAGGCATGTTGTAAGGCCCTCTTACTAAATTAGTAAATTTTCATCAAGAAAGGAGCCCCTACCTCTGTGGATTTGATTAAGACTTCATATTTATGATCAAGTAAGTGATGATCAAACAAATAAGGGTCATAGGCTAATGGTATTATAATGCATTATGATTGTTATTAGACTTATTCTACAATCAAAAGTATGTTGGCTAGGTATTGTGCCATTTGATCTTGGTCCTACTCCAACTATGGAAGAATGTTGACCAAATAGTGAGTCAAAGGATCTTGTATTTGTTCTCCCAATTGAGTTTTGTAAGGTGGATAAGGATCCATCTCACAAATTACATCATCTCCATAGGGGACTTGATCAAAGTCTTCTTGTGTGACCACATTACTATACCTTAGATTATAAATGATGCCACTAAGAGTATAGTGAGACATGTTCAAATCAATGGTGAATGTTTTGTGATAAAAGGGTTAGAGTTCTACAAAATCTAAAAAAGATTCTAAAAATACAAAATGTTCAAACTTGATCTAACTTGGTCAAAGGGATGGATTTGTATCTCCAATGAGGTCTATGCAAAAACTTAGTATAAAAATAACTTGGCATCAAATTATAACATTAAATGTCTCACACAAAAAGGTCAAGTGGATGAACTAAAAATGAAATGCCCAACTCTATGTTCAAAGTATTATAACTAGGTCTAATCTAAGAAAATTAAAGGTTTCTAGGTCTTTTGGCTAAATGCGACATCAAAATCTAGGCTCAAACAAAGGCATGTGATTTAATCTAATAAATATGAAACACATTGACATAGACTAGGAATTAAAATTTATACATGAATTTAACCAAATTGACATAAGGCATGAAACAAAATGACCTTAGATATAGACTATTTTCTCCCAAATAAAGGCACAAATTAATATTTTTCAAATTTGGGTAATGAATTAACCTAAGTTATGCAACCCAAAAGAGAAATATTTGTCTAGGCCCAAACTAAATAAGGCCTAAATATAAATCAATCAATGTTTGCATTTGAACTTATCAAGGTTAATTAAAAACTCAACTTAGGAAAACTAGGCTTTTTTATCAACAAGCTAGACAAAGGTGAATGACATAATGGCACTAGACAAAGACCCAAAAGGCACATGTATATTAGTTGCAAACTTGGAAATTTGGACATAAGACAAGTCTATGAAATGATTTGAGAAACATAATGGTCTTATCACTCTTTAAAGGTATGATCTATGGTTTCTTTCAAGACTCCAAGGCACAAAACTTGAAATGATTTGGGTAGCATAACATTACCCATTTCAATCAAGTGACACACACAATGTTTTTGACAAAAATTTCAAGGTAAATGTAAAGTGTCATATGGATGACATAATGTATCCTTAAATAATGGAGTGATGTGGACACAAAAATCATTTTAACATGGCATACAAATGGTTTTTAGACTCAAAGACCAAGCAAGTAAAGGAAAAATACCAAATTCAACTAAATAAATCATCCTAAGCCATAAAATGACGAGGTTGATTTATATTGCCAAAATATGTCTATATATGTGATCTTGGGAGGATTTTAAGTGTTAATCTAAAAATAAAACTACATGAAGTAGTAGGAATTGTATACCCCCATTCTCCTAAGAGTTTGTACAATGATATGAACCTTCGAGCTACTCACCTTACATCAACAATATGTCTTCAGCAAGTGGGTTTATTCTAAAACTTAAATTTTTGATCATCTAGATGGTCTTAAGTATTATTAACAATAGAGATGCCACATGTCAATTGAGTTCATACCAGTTAGCTTACTATACAATGGTCTATTCCTTTACATAGTGATTACATCCATGTACTACTTAGTGGAATCTCGTGGTTAACCAAACCCGACTTGGATTTTTGTTATGAAAGGAGAGGTTAGTCACTCAACCCCATGAATCTCATAGTATACATGCCCTAATTTTTATACCTTACCATGGAGAGGGGTTTAAATAATTCTAGGAGATGAAAACCTAGGTCAAAGCTTCCCTAAAATACTCATGAAGAAGCTATAAACTCCCCTTCACAAACCAAGTTGCATAAAATAAAACTAAGTGAAAAAAATTTAGAGGTTGATTTTAGATCACCCAAACCATGTGGGTTTTGGAGAGAGCCTTAACAACATTATTTTCATACCTTAGACTAAGGCACAAAATACAAGGAATAAGTGATTTTGATTACCCAAGGTCCCTAAAGGGGATAGGGGGAGAACATACATGTGTTCTTCATTTGTGAAAAACACACACAAGTATAAAATAAACACTTTTAAGAATTTGAAATCTAAGTGAGTGTTAATTTTATGCACTAAATGAAGTGTTGATGAAGTTTTTGGCCCCTTGGCTTAATTGCACATTTGTAAAACTTTCACAAAATGATTAACATAAACACCTAGGTTATTTTTTAAGTACTAAAATGAAAATTTCAAGACTTAACCATTCCTTTTAGGCACCAAAATAAAGTTTTCAAGAATTAAACATGTTCAAAATTTTCACTTTTCCATGTGTGACTTGCAAATGTTATAGGGTTTTTTAGATTTGTGAAATATTTATGAAACTTTAAGGTAAACTAATAACATATTTTAAAAATTTAGGAGAAAACATGTGAATTTAAAAAATAAATCATCAAAAATGGGGTTCAGATGACCCCAAACGAAGCTCCAAAAGATGGCCTATTAGTCTTGAGTATACACACAATGCAAAAATGCAACTCATAAGACAATATCATGATTTTGCAAGTTATGCTATTGAAAATTAACAAAAAAAAGTTTAAAATTACTGATATAGGCTAAAATGAAAAATTATTGATGGTTATACAATATTGTGATTCTCAAAATCATAGTTTTATGATATCACAATTCTCAAAATTGTGGTATTGTGATATCATGACTTTCAGAGTCATGATATTACAATATTTCAAATAGTTCCCTATAAATAGAAGATAACTAGCATAGAATTAATAGATAGGTGAAAAAACACAAAAATAGAGGAAAAATAACAACTGTGTGGGTTGTAATATTGTAGTCCTAAGAGCAAAATCATGATTACACAGAACAACCTCATGATTGGCTGAAAAACATTCCTTAGCTTGAATTTTTCACCTATTTTGGTCAGCAAGATCAAATTTTGACATGAAAATAATTAGGAGAGTTTTCTAAAAGTCTTTAAGAGTAAATTCATGGGTTTCATGTCCCACTAGGTGTGTCATTTGTGATCATATGAATTTGACAATAGAGAGGAGGTTAGATCCAGTGTTAGTTTAAACAAATAAAACTTAAAATGAACACAATAACATTCTAACATATCTAAGCCTATATCATAGGGGAAGTTTAATTAAAAAAATAAATGGAAAAACACAACTAAAATTCAAAATACAAACAATCTCTTACCTTTATTGAAATCTCCAAATGATTCATTATGTGGTTTGCTCGGTTTGTGCTCAAAGAGTCTTTGACAATAGAGTTTATGTATCTCCTTCTCTCCTTGGCATCATGTCTTGATGTGGATTATGCTTTATTGGCTCAATATTTTTTCATTATAACATTATTTATGTGAATCATGCTATAAAACCTGTAATATAACTCTACAATTTCCAAGTTTAGAATTCAATAGGCAAGGGCCTGTATTTATAAGCTTAGGAACTAACCCCAACCCAAGGTGAGTTAAGGTGTAGTTTAAAAATGGAATGGGTTAAAACCTAACCTATATGAGTCAAATATAACCCTATTATATTTAAATTTTTTCAATTACTCATGATTTACAATGAATAGGCATGGGTCTCCAAAATGAGATAGTTTCCAAAGGCTTGACAACTTGAAAAGGTAATCATGAAAAGCTAGGATATTTCATATTTTTTAATTTATTTTTTAGAAATTCATTCATTTTACAAGGATAATTCAAATATACTTTAATTTGGTTTAGATTATTAATTAATTATTAGTATCCATTTAACTCTTTCAAGATTTGATTTAAGTTCATGTGTCCCACTTAATAGGTCCATCAGCCAAATTAACTGTTGTGATGCCGTAGGATGGTTAGGGATGAATCCGTGAGAGGTTATGATTGTATACAATATAATACCCTAATTAGGGATATCTCAACATGATTTTTATCTTTGAAAAATGATGCACAAAAAAATTTGGGATGTTCAATGATTCTTAGGCTTAATTTTTAATGGTTGGTAGGAATCGGTCAAAAGTCTGATTGAAAGCCAATTGTGGCCAGTATTAGGTGTCTAAAAATTTCATATTTATGAACTTATTTCAAAAATTATAAATAAAATTATAATATCCTTTCAAATTTATACAACCTAAATTGAGTTATGATACCACTAATGGTCTAAGGGAGTTATTTCAAGTCTATAATGTTAAGATAGATTAACTTGACTAGAATATGCTTGTAACCTTTCAATTAAGTATGTGAAGCTAGCTTATAATGATAATGGATTAAAATAAAACTCAAAACATCATAAATAGACTTAAATCATTCATTAACATATTACACATTCTAATACACAGTTCTACACTCTCCTTATGTTTGAATTTTTAAGGAAAATTGAAAATTGGAAGTTTTAACCCTATTATAGATCTACAAACACAAAATCAACAATATCACTCTATATAGATATTTTAAAACCCTAAAACCACTTAAATGTATTTTTAAAAAAAATTCTAGTATCAGATTATAAATTTTTATTGAATTTGGATACTTTGTTTGTGATTTATTCATGTTTTAGTGACTTAAACCCTAACCTAGGGTTTAATAGATTATACATGTCTCAAGAGCTTGAATGTAGGGAAATTTTGGGTTTTGATGACTATAAAAAGGTTATAATTTTTTATTCAATACCCTTATATAATAAATATAAAAACACAAAGTAAGTCTCTTTTCCAATAAGTTGTGACATTAAAACCCTATTTTTGATCTCTACAGACTCATAAACTTCATGAGAATAATAAACAAGATTAGGGAACACTTTAAAACATAAAATTAAACTTGTATTATATTTTATATACATCAAATAATACAACCAAATATTATTTATTCATTTACCTTTAACTGATACACAAAAAGCTCCTATAGACTATGACAGACCTCTATATTCTATCCCAAAATTACTGCATCAACCCTTCCAATTGAGTTTTATCCTCATTTTCATAGATTATTAGGCTCCTTATGTTATGGTTAATGGTATATCAAATTATAAATAAGTGTCTATTCTTGGTTTATTACAACATATATTTCTTAACAACCTAAGGACTCATCAAAACCTGCCAAGTTTAGCCATGATTTCTATGTTACACATACCTTGGATGGTTTTAAGACAAATTTAAACATATTTAATAGTTGAAAAATATTTAAAACTAGTGATTAGAACCTAATTAACCCCTTAATAAATATCAAGACCTATATATCTCACCAAGACCTTTATAACTCTTAAAATCAATTCAAGTTTTTGAATTTCTTTTTTGGCGAGAGAACCAAAAATACTTCTAAAAGACATAAAATTGACCATTTAAGCCTAAAAAAGGCTCCTTGTTGACCTAAAATAACCTATGAAACCTCTTACTACAAAAAAACATAGTTTGGATATTTAAAATCATACACTTGCATTTTTTATCAATCACAACCAGGATTGAATCATGTATTTTTGAAATTCAGGCAATCTTATGATGAAATCCATGGATATTACTACCCACTTCCTTTATATAATTGAATGAGGATAAAATAACCCTCCATAATGACCATGTTCATCTTTCAAACTTTTTCATTCCAAACTCTTGGCTATAAATGTAACCACATTTTTAAAAAAATAGGCCAGAAATACAACTCTTTTATCTCTTGTGCCATTTTATTGGCACCTAGGTAAGCATAATGAGGTGCATCATGCACTTCACTTAAAATGTGTTCCCTCAAATTTCTTGATTTCAGAACAAATTTTTTGCTTTTGTGTCTTATCAAACTATCTAGATCCACTTAAAAATTAGAATTAATTCTTTTTTATCCTATTTCAACACATATTTTTAAACATTCCAAGTTTGATTTCTATTATTTAAACACATAATTTTTGAATTTAGACCTTATAATATAGAGAAAAACAATTTATGTTAATCTATTTAGATCATTAGCTACTATATTATATTTTCCCTTCAAATAATCTACATCATTTCAAAATTACTGATGAATTCCAACCATCTTATTTGCCTTACATTTAGCTCATCTTGAGAAAACAAGTGCACTAGAATTATATGGTATGATTTAATTATGAAATGTTTTCATAGTAGGAAATGTTTCCACTATTTTAATTCATGAATTATATTGGCTAACACTAAATAATGAGTGGGGTAATTCTACTCATTATTTTTGTGTTTCCTAGACTCATAAGTAACCACCTTACCATCTTAAGTCAAAATAACACCAATACCCACCCTTACATGCATCAACCCAGATTTAAAAACTACCATTTGGATCCAATATGATAAAAATAGGAGTTGAGGTTAACAAGTGTTTCATCTCTTGAAAAGCTACATCACACTTAGGATACCATTCTAACTTATTTCCCTTCATTTTAAAGGAAGATATAGGATTCATAGTCCTTGAAAAATCTTGTAAAACCTTTATATAGTAGATGGCAAGCCCCATGAAGCATTGTATTTCATGCACATTATTGAGAGTTAGCCACTCATTAATGGTTGTAATATTTGTAGGATTTACTATAATTCTATCCTTATAAATCATGTCCTAGGTAGTTAATTTCTATTTGGAAGAGATAACCTTTGGATAATTTACCAAATAACTTGTGTTGTCTCAAATACTACAACACCAATCTTAAGTATTGCTTATGCTCTTATTCATTCCTAGAATAGATTCATACATCATCTAGAAACACTAAAAATAATTAGTAAAGATAATATTAGAACATATTATTCATTAAATTAATGAATTTTTTTGGAGTATTAGTTAATCCAAAAGGCATAACCATGAATTCGTAATGTCTATATATAGTTCTAAAATTTGTTTTATAAACATATTCATCCTTGATGTAGAGTTGGTGATACCCCAATATAAGATCTATCTTTAAAAACATGGTTACTCATTTCATTTTATCAAAATGATCATCAATTCTAAGAATGGGATACTTTTTTTTGATAACTTTTTTAGCATTCTATGATCAATGCATAATTTGAGTGTCCCATCCTTGTTTTTAACTTGTGTTGTCTCAAATACTACAACACCAATCTTAAGTATTGCTTATGCTCTTATTCATTCCTAGAATAGATTCATACATCATCTAGAAACACTAACAATAATTAGTAAAGATAATATTAGAACATATTATTCATTAAATTCATGAATTTTTTTGGAGTATTAGTTAATCCAAAAGGCATAACCATGAATTCATAATGTCTATATATAGTTCTAAAATTTGTTTTATAAACATATTCATCCTTGATGTAGAGTTGGTGATACCCCAATATAAGATCTATCTTTAAAAACATGGTTACTCATTTCATTTTATCAAAATGATCATCAATTCTAAGAATGGGATACTTTTTTTTGATAACTTTTTTAGCATTCTATGATCAATGCATAATTTGAGTGTCCCATCCTTGTTTTTAATAAAAACTATTGGAGCTACCCAAGGTGACACAGTAGGACATATCATTCCCTTATATAGTAGATATTTTAGTTGAAATTTAAGTTCTCTCAAATATGCTACATTCATTTGATAAAGTGATTTGGATTTTGGTGAAACACTAGGTATCACATGAATTACAAAATCAAATGTCATCCTAGGGGGCAATCTAGGAAGTTCTTCTAGGAAAACATCCAAAAAAAATTCCAAGACAATATATTCCTAGATAAATGACTTTGTTTCCTCAAAAAACTCATTTAACTTAATGGCATAAAATTGGCATCCTTTTCTAATAACTTTTCTTAATTTCAAGGTTGAAAGCATTCTTTGAGTAGAAGGCTTAATGATTCCTTAGACACTTACCAAATTACCTTCTTCATCTAAGAATTGGATTATTTTATTATATCAATCTAAATTGGCTTTGTGATTTTTAAACTAATTAATTCATAAAATTATTTCATAGGATCATATAGGGGCAAGGAATACATTTACTTGAGTCTTTAAAACCCCTAGATTCAACTCAACTTACTCAACACATTATGAAACAACCACTTTCTTCCTAATCCCAAACTCTACTTTCCATCCTTATTTAAGTCTATATGGTTTGATTTCACACTTTAAATCACTATAATAAGAAATTCAACTTTCATTTGATCTTGAATCTATCAAAATTGAGAATGAAAAACCAAAAAATTTACCTCGAGTCTCAATTGGAGTAGACTAAAATAATGTATTTTTGTTATCTATAGCAGTGCAAACTATGTGATTTCCCCTCAATTTTGGGTAGTCCTTGTGGTAATTATTGTCACTATATTCCCAACATAGTATAACAATTTTATTTGGAAGAGGGATTGTGTTTTCTCCTATGGTAGGTCCATGGAAGTTTTTTTTATCACTATTTCTAGCATGTTTCTTGGCAAAAGGGATTTAGAATTCTTATTATTTTGAAATTTCCCTCCATAATTATCACTTGTCTTATTTTCTTCCTAAAATTATTATCCATGGGAAGAATAGTTTATTTTCTCTTACATTATATCTTGGTGTTTTGGAAGTCTTGTCTTTCCTTTTGGCAAGACTTTTATTTTTCTTCAACATGGTATGTTGATTCTAGAGTAGTAACTAAGGTATTAGGTTTGTCATATTCACTTCATGCATAAATATATCATTTAAACGTAGTTTAAGCTTGATTACCTTTAATTACTTATCTTACATATAAATCACATGACACAAAAGTCCTAAAAACTTTCTTTGATACTTAGAAACTATCACAATTCCTTATTTCAGCAAATAAAACTTAGTGATTTTATATTCTTTATATATGTTGTTCATATACCTTTTTTTGAACTATTTATCAACTATTTCCCATTAAAAATTCAAGGAATTATACCCATTAAGAGCACATAAGTGGTTCCACCATAAGGCTACATCACCTACCAGCTAGTAAGTTCTAATGCATGCCTTAACATTAGAACCCAAGTTATGCAAATTAATTAGCCATGCCTCAGTGGCATCACCAACGTCTTCTCCAAAAAAAAATGAGAGGAGGAATATTTTTCAAATTTTTTATGATGGGATCCCCAACCTTAGGTTGTCATGGATTCACATCACAAATCTCTTTTTCTTGATCACCTTCATGTAGATTTTATAGGTGAGTCAATATTTGACCATAGCCTTCCATTTAACCTTAAATATTATGAAATGCACCTAGGATATCATGGAGAAAAACATTATGATCCTCAAGGATAAGTGCATTAGTATTATCCTAATTTTGAACCTAGCTAACATCATGATCAACATTAACATCAAATTGTGCATGCTCATCTAGATCTTGATTTTCAATCGGATCACTTATAACAGTTTGATTTTCCTGTGTTGTTATAGTTCTTACCATACCAACACATTTATACATACATATTCAGACAAAAAATTCATAAAATTTGCCTTTATTTATCAAACTAAGGCTCTAATACCAATTACCATAAACCCTAATTTTTAAATAATTAAAAACCTACTTTTTAAGGATTATGCACTCCAATTACACATGACTAAATAAAAAAACTTCAACAGGGCCTGAAAAAAATCCAAATCGACATAATTTTTTTAACTCCATGTTAGTGTCTTCTCTTGTAACATTCATTAAACTTACATGAGTTCATTAATAGTATCTTTGGCCATGGCCATAGTTCATACCACTTTACTCATTATTTTTAATTAGTCCTTATTGAATAATGATCACTTAGTGTTTGGTACACAACTACCTATAAACTAGTAATTTCTTCTATTCCATTGATAAGGTTTTGTTTTAGTTGAGTTACCATATATGTAAACCATTCACTAACATATATAACATAGCTTCATAGTTATTTACTTATGCAAAGAATCTACATATTCTATAAACATGAAAACTTTGAACACTAATTTCATATGAAATATTTCCACAACAAGATAATAAATCATAATTCAATTCCTTCCTTTAATGATATTGGAACTCATTTTAAATTTGAACACACTATAAAAGCAATATGTAATATCTATAGGTAGTCTACTTGAGTAATTATATTTAGGATAGATTAAGATTTATCCACTTAGATTTCCATCCTTGAGGGGTCCATTAAGACTTATACCCATATTTCTTTATCTGGTCAATATTCAATAATTTAGAATTAATAATTTAGATTTATGAATCAAGAATTCCTCACTTATAAAGTTATCATGAGACATGAGATATCAAATCTGAATAATAATCATTACTCTTATTTAATAGTGTGATAAATACAATAAACATTAGTATATGCTTAAACATCACTAGTAAATTATAATATAACATCATTAATTATCACATTACCATCAATTTAAAACCATAATAATTAGGAGATATTACAATAAATTAATCAATTACCTAAGAAATCTAAGTGGAGCCCAATGACTTCAATATTTAGGTAAGCATTATCTTACCAAGCTTTCATTGGTTTCCCTACAAATATATGCAGTAGTTTACCAATGTATTATCATATTTATAGAATCATTTATAACTATGGAATATCCACATAAGTTTTCACATTAAACCCAATAGCTTGGGTATGTAATTAATATGAGATAGACCTCATTTAAGCTTCTCTATCTCAACAAGCATTCAACATTCACAAATTAGAAATCAATATGCTACCAACAAGTTATATTAACAAACAAATTTGCCTTTCCAACAATATTAAACACTTAAATTTTTATTGAGTGATATTATTTTACCCAAGCATACCTGTACCATGTTAATATTCATCCCATGATTCACATGCAATATTGATTCAAGAATCATTGTCCTATAAACATTGAATTCAATACCAAAAGTGGATCACAAGCTAAGCCTTTTATACAAGTTTTATATTATTTCAAATTTAATGAATCCCATTGTAATACACATAAATTTTATTCTTAAGAAGATAATCCCAAACACATTCTAAATACATAATGTTATCCAACAAGTTGAAAACCACATTACATAAATAATTATTTTAATTATAATTTCTTTGAAATTCTAGAATTTGTTCTAATGACTGTATTAACTGTATTCGACTACCCAAGAAAAATAATAAACCAAGATAATCCAAATGGAGTCCCATTACCTCAATAAAATAAGTAACATTCACATGGTTTTTATAGTAAGTCAAAACTTAGTTAATTCAATGTATGAATCTGCTAACCAAATCAATCAATGCATAACTGTAATCACTTACATATTAATGCATACACAAAATTTAAATTACAAATACTTATATTACCTCATGCAAGCTTCCTAAATTCAAATATTTGAAACCGTGAGACAAGTAACCTCTTAATTGAATTAAGAGGCCATGTATACTATCATGAAACCAAACATAAGAAGTAGTTTCCTTCTTGGGTCTATACCAATTCTATACTTAAAATCTAATAGTGAAATCATTGAAAAATACAACATTACCCTATATACCATTCATTAAGCATAAATTGAATCTAATTATAATGACAATCATGACAATATAAATATCACTCTTTAGTCAAAGAGAGAATCTTATCACTCATGACTCCATTGGAGTTCACAAGGATTTACCAAATTAATAAAATTTAATCAAACAATTTACTTATGAAATTTATATACATAGATTAGGCATTGATTGAAAAACTATTATGCTTCTATATTTTTTAATCTAACATGACTTGATCACTGAAATAATGTGAACACAATTTAACATTTACACTTGCCTTCTTATTCCAAGATTTGTAGAAACATAGTCCAATGTAATGTTCTAGAAATTATTTAATACAAGAACTAATGGTTAAACAAATTAGATGTAGTTACATTTAATTTAATATTATTAATTTCCTTAATGGATATATCCTTATAAGAAATAAAACTCATTTCTATAATCCAAATACAAAACAAAATCTACCTAGCTTATTAATCTCACAAGGTCTAATTATAATTTTAATAATCACTTCAATTATGGATAGAAGTAATATGCAGTGATCAAGAGTTCACACATAATAATATATAATTCTAAAATGTAGTAAAAAATTTCCCAAAATGCTCATTATAATAAAATGTAAACATTATAATTTTCCATTGAACACATCAATGATCCAACATCCTTAACTCTTAACTAAAAATTATTTTGAATCTCAGTTTACTAAATATGCAAGTGTATGAATTGACTTAAAGAATCCAGAATGTAATAAAATGCAATATAATTATAGTAACAAATTCTCTTCAATTACCATATACAAACAACATGCTTTCAAAGTGTTAACATACTATATTCTACATAGTTTACTTTACTTTACTTACTATATAAACACCCAAAAGCCATAAATAGAACTATTCCTCTTTCCATATCACCTAAATTTAATTATAAAATTATACAAACATGATTGTAGTATTTATGTCTTATGAAATTAATAAAAAAATGATATTCTTTATAATAAAGAACTTGATTTAATTAAGACAACTAAGGTAATAATGAAAACTAGAATTCACAGAGAGATAATATTTAGCTGATTCCACTTTACAAAAATAGTTACTCTATATGAATTTTTTTTTATGTACCTAATGAGACCATCCATCAGTGGGTTATCCCTAACCACCCCAACCATCAGTTGGAGGTGGAAGAAAACAACCAATGGAAAACTCAAAGCATCTAGGTAGTGCTAAAGGCATGATAAAATAGGGTTAAAGATTTGATTTTAGGTTTGTAGACAACCAAGTAAGCTCAAGATAACATAAAACACCAAATCCTAAATTCCATAATCAGACCATCTTAAAACACAAAATACACTTCATGTAAAAACCCATATATAAGTAACTTAAAGTGTCACAAGACTAGGGTTTGAAAAAAACCCTAGAAATTAGTCATTCAAAAATCATCAATTAGAAACAAAAGAAAACATAAGAGCAATCGATAACTTAATTTATTTTCAGTTCACTTATACACCATTTAAGGGTGAGGTGCAACTCACAATCTCACCCAACAGGGTTTCCTTAACTATATTACAAGTAATGGATTAGTTTAAATCTATTTAGGAGGTTTTCATGCTTACAAACCTTAAACAAAAGTAAATGTAAGAAATAAAAGCATCCAAAAAACATTATTTATTAAAACATAAATCATCAACCACTTGTTTTAATGCATAATGCAATACCAGATAAGGCTCAATAACTTTCACATTGCTTTATACCTTTTTTTCTCTTCCATATATCTTCTTCAAGTTATTTCCCCCTTTGTATTTCCATAAATGTTCTCTTTTATTCATTTTGTTATAGTTCCCAGTGGTAGTTCCAATTGGTGTAACTTCTCATTCTACCAAGTGTAACTTCCACTCAAAATACCTTTGAATGCGATGCATAGTTATGGCATTCATGGATTAAAGTTCAAAACCCTTGACTCCTTACATGCATTTCAAAAGTTTCATGCATTGTCCACCAAAGCCATCAAGTGAATTGACGAAGTGAAAATACATAATCAAGTATTAAATGTCAAATTCAACCATTGAGCTACTTACATGGCTGGATTAATCAACCACTATGTTTAATATGCCATCAACCTAAGTCATTATGACTTATGGTTAAATTTATTTAATAACATGAACTTGCTTTACCATGCCATAGCCTTATTAATGGATACCAACCTTTATACATTTTTCCATCTATGGACTAAGTTAGCTTTAGTAACACCATAGTCCCTTTTATGGATTTCTCATTGGTAGTATTTATATGCAATCATAAATTAATCATGTCTATAAACCAAAACTAACTCAAAGAAGATAGATCATACCATACAGTTATGATTGGGGACACATTAGATAATTGATAACATGACCAATATGGGGATCCTCTAGACTTGATTAGGGGATATCTTACCATAATACACCATGCTACAGAGGGTTTTAAATCCTTTAGTTAATCACAATCACTCAATAACCCTAAGGGAGTCCCATGTTTTGATATCTCACTAAGTAAAGCAAATCTAATCTAGTGCTCACCAAAGCTTGTGGCACAAAGTGGGGGTTATAAATAATAAAAGTATAGATGCATAAGAGAGATATACTCATGTCAATGTATATATAATCTTAATGCATAGAAGATAAGTAAAAATGCATATCTATCTACTCTTATAAAGGAGGAACAAATTAAGGAATACTTACCTTTGAATTTGAACCCACCGAGCCTCAATCTCTCCCTTGACCAAGGTGATTTACAAGAGGTTGTTGTGGTATGTAAGGATAACAAAGATAAATCATCTCTAGGCTCCATAACCTATCAATTCATCCAAAAGACTTCTCCACAAGACAATATCCATATCTCCAAATAAATTATGAAACCCTAAGCTTGATCCTTAAATATAGTGATGGATAAAAATATGTACAATAGCTTTTACTTCTTATCTTCTCTCAATAATGTAAAAATGAACTTGTATATATAGGCAACTCTAACCCTAAACCCTTATAAAATTTCTAGCCAACAAGGTTGACCCAATTGACCTATTAATGTTCTAGATAATAACTCATGATAAAAATTAACTACGTTAGTATTGTAGGTTGATGACAAAACAATACAAGGTTAACCCATTCAACATAGTTTTAAATTTGCTAAAAGGGGATTTAGGCTAGGGAAAAGTTCAATGAAAGTGGGAAATTACTAGATATGGATGCAATAGAGAATAACAAGCTTAGGTAAATGGTTTTTAGGATAAAATTGTGTAGATAACAAGTGGAAAAAGAGATAATAATCTTGAAAATCACTAATGGTCTTCCCACCCCTTTCCTGATTCACCTCTTAAGGAGTGTTCTTAAAGAGATTGAGATTTGACAGGTTCTTGCAAGATACAAAGTGTTAGTAAGTGATAAAATTTTGAAAATATTATGTGTATACATATACCCCACTCAAATATCATCATGTGTTATGTTAATACAACATAAGATGGTGCTTTGGGAAATATAATATGATAACACATAACACTGATGCTAAATAAAATGCAGTAAGGATCAAATAAGATAAATGAAAGGATAGAATTGAAAAACACATACCTTTACTTACTTTAGTGCTATAGATAAAGAAGGAGACTACAAGATAATTAAAGGTGTATAATGTGAATAACATTAGGTGAACCTATAGAATTTAATGCAAAAAATAGCCAAAAATAAAAAAAATAGAATATAGGCATATAATAGTGGAAAATATTTTCTACATCATCATGATTCCAAAAAATTTATGATTAAAAAAAAGGATAAGTAGAAACAAAGATATAGGAAAAATAAGGCATATGATATAAAATATTTGAAGGATTAAGTTTTGTGAAGTAAGTTTAAAATAATGGTAAAAGAGAAGTCATTTATTATTTTTGAATTGTGAAGGATAGAGAAAGATCTCTGAGAGATTGAATGAGCTAGGATGGTAAGGAGATGATAGGTGAGATGAGAGGGACTCCCAATGGTGGCATTAAGTACACCATAGGTAGGCAACTAACAATCTCAAATTTGTTTTGAATATTTTAAAAAATTAATTATTTTTTAGAAATTTTTAATTTAAAATAATTCTAGGAATCAAAATGAAACCAAAAAAGTTTTTAATGGTAGGAAAAACTATTTATGGAAATGGGTTTGAAGGAATTGAATTAATAACTAACATAAGGAATTTATTACTCAAAATGTAAGGGGTCGATGGGTAAAAACAACTAGGTCAACCCAATTGACCTATTAGGCTAAAATTTGGCAAAATCCACACTATCAACCTAGTAGGTATATGTCGACCTAGTGTGGGATTCCTTTGAGTTCAGACCTATTAGTCATGTTCCTAGGAACCTAAAAATGATTGACTTATATATTTAGGTGGGAGGTGGAGGGGGATACCATAGAGGTGGGTATCATAATAGAGGATGTCTATGCCATCCTAGGACTGACTATAGTAGGTACACCAATGGTTATAGGAATACTAGATAGTCAAGAGGAGAGAAGATCCTTAGCCATTTGGGTAAAGGGCTTAGAGAGGATATACCTTAGATTGAGGGTGAGTATGTTCGATATATATACCTTATATATTCTAGATATCTAAAAGGCTATGATAGAACTTGTGATAGCATAGGTGTTGTGTGACAAGTTAGATGGCAAGGTAACACTATTTGTGATAGCCTTATGTTAGATGATATTAGAGTAGAGGGTGTTATATGACTTGGGATCTATCATCTAGGTATGACTCATGCATGACATGTATGAAGTATTGTCTAGAGGGTAAAAGTCTATGGGACCAATTATATTGTTGAAATCATGGATATATGAGAGGTTCCCCATGTATCGACCAACTAGATTTCCCCATGTGGTTAATGATAGGACCAAGTATCATGGGCAGACCAAGGCATCATGGGTAGACCAAGGCATCTATGGGCAGTGTGGTTAGGCTATGAGATAGGCATGATGGGGCCTAGCCATAGAGCTTAAACTTTGTATATGGTTAGATTTTTATATTAAAACTCATGATATATATGGATGTCTCATTTTGGCATTTGGATGTTGATTATTTGTGTTTGCATTATTGTTGTTGGTTATGGATGCTTGAATATATTTAATTCTATCACATTTATTTATCTATTTGTTGTATATGCTATAGGAAATATATGAGTTATGGTTTCTTTTCTAGAATTATGCAAAACACATGCATGGTTAAAAATAAAAAGACACAAAAGGATTAGGTAAAATATAATCAATCAAAAATGCACTACACACTATTTCATGTTGGTAAATGTGTATTAACAAGAAAATGACTAATTATAAAGAACCAAAGGGTAGTAAACAAGATGTTAAAAAAAATTGTTTAAACCAAGCAAAAAATTAACACCAAATTAAAAACAAGTAAAATCATACTAAATCATGTTGGGAAGTATGAAAGTAATGTAAAAAATTGGAGATCATGTAAAATGGTATACAAAAAAATAAATTAATTTATTTAATCATACTAAATCACATTGGGAAGTATTTGATAAAAACAAAATTGGCAAAATTTGGTCATAAATTTATCACACTAATTCAAGATGGGAAGTATGAAAATTTCAAGAAATGGTTGGATTCTTACATGTAATCAGAAAATAAGAAGATAAAAGTGAAAGAGTAATGAAGTAAGCATAAAAAATACTAAATAAATCTAGGAAGTATGTCAATGACATGTAACTTCATGATCAATCACATCTTATCTCATATTTGACACATGTAATTTTGATTGTGACTTGGATTATTGGAAAATTTTGTGAGGAAGGCCAGGTCCTATCCATGGTCTTATAGTGAAATTCACAAAAGGAACACCAATGAGGTGGAATGAATTTGAAAATTGGGTAAAAAATGGATGTTGGTAATAGGAATGTAAAATTATGGTAATTTGTGAGGAAGGATAGGTCTTAACTGTGGTCTTACAATGCAACTCACAAATGGAATTCCTAGGGGAGTGAACAGTGAACAAAATAATATTTCTCAAGAGAAAATATGAGGAATGTAGGGATTGAAAAATGGAATTTAAAAATCATAAATTAGGCATCTTATGAAAAGACCTTAGGAGATAGGAGGCATACTAAGGACATGAGAAGACACTAAGTGACTAACGACCATCAATGTATGAAGGAAACCTACTCATTATAGACATAAAGTTGTGTAGGTAAATAAGTGTGCTACTAAGATCAACTCATGAAGGTATATTGGTACAATAAAATTAAAATGGACCTACCTTCCCACGATGTGTTCCCTATTCCTCAAGACCCCTTATAGAGCTGTCAGTTTACTACGAAGATTGGGTACTTGCATGAGAAAGTAGGTAGCACTAAAATATTTTTTTAATTCTCCTTTTCTAATCTACTAGCCTAAACCACCCCAAAGGACCTCGGCTCTATCATGAGGCCAACTATGGAGTTTGAGATTCAAATATAAAAATGAGATGTGTTTTGAATCACATCTTTTAGTGTGATTTAAATTTTAAGAATTTTTGAATGTTTTTTCCTTTTGTATCATTACCTTTTTTTAATTGATTTGGATTTTGAATGTTTTTAAGGATTTTTAAGATTCCTCCTCCATATGGACTTGGAATGACCATTCATGAGAGATAGAGTGATACACAAGAATGAGCTATAGGCTTAGGCTAAAGGAAGTTAAGTGACCAAAAACAAGACTAACTATAACACTTAGGCTTAACAATATACCAACATGTTATCTCAAGTCTCAAACATGTATATGCTTAGCTTGTGAGAAAGGAATAAAGGGAAAAAGGATATCCAAAGTAGACCCATGAAAGGATATTATAATAATTATTATTATTATTTATATGATCACATGGTATATAAGGAATGACTAAAATGAACTAGGTTTATGTAACCAAGTCACAATGACAATTATCTATGTATATAAGATAAGAAAGAAAATACTCATGAAAATAAAATAGGGGAGTTTCTAAGAAATAATATCAAGAAGTAAAGGAAATAAATGATAAAGAAGACATCCATAGGAAAATATAAATGACATAATAAGTAATATAAAGTGTGAAATCAAAGTAAACATGTAATAAAAATAAGAAATTGACCTAGTGTCAAATGATATAACAAATAGGAGCACACATCCAATCCAAATGAAAATGTAAATAACACCATGCATGTGTTCATAAATAATAATATATTTGCCCACATGTCTTATCAAAAACATATATTAGATCTCTATAATTTGGAGTCAAACTACAACTAATGTCTCATCTCTCTTTAGTGAGAATTGGGAAAATACTTCACATCTAATCTCCTCAACAAAAAAAGTAGGAATGCTTGATGGCTCATGATGAAGAGGGATATCAGGTAAGTGATGCTCATAAGAATGCATGGGAGTGGAAACTATAGGAGATGAAGGAATCACCAGTGGGGAAGGATCCACATGTAAGGGACTCATAGGTGTAGAAGGATCCATAGGTGAGGGAAAGTCCATAGGTGAAGGAAGGTCCATGGGTGGAGGAACAAGAGGTGTTGAAGGGGCCACATGGGGGGATGAAACCATGGGAGGTGGAACCAAAATATAAGGTGGAGCCTTCTTGTGGGAATGACATATGGGAAGAATGGTAGAAGGTCTAGGAATAACTATAAGGTGGTCTTTAAGTTGTTGTTGAAGGATATGGTAAAGATTAGTGTGATAAGTGCCACATTGGTGCCAAAGACAATACACCTCTCCATACATAGGATTATACTCATGTAATACCTTCAAGGGATGTATGGCATTATCTAAGGACTAGAGGGTAGAAGGTTTCAAAGCATCAATATATTATCTTAGCTTATAATAATGCATGGATGAATGGTTATCTATGTCATGGAAGCAATAGATATGCTTGTGAGTAGGTTTAATAGAGTTACTCATAAGAAGAGGTGTAAAAATAGTCAAAGGATATTTGGAAGGATTGTCAACCCATTTGGTGGGAAATGGAGTCATTTTTGGTAAAAGAAGCAAACCATCACCAAAAGAAGGTGGTATTAGTGAAGGGACTAGACTAGGCTCAAAGAAAGGAATGAAGGGATCAGAAGAAGGAATATAATCAGCTAAACAAGGAAAAAGAATAGGTTCTCAAGTGGGCTCTACTAAGGGAGGGGTGGGGTCTACATAAGGCTAAAGGAGGGTTACATGCATCTCAGGGGTAAGTAGTCTATAAGGGTCTAGGTACCTAGTAAAGTGGTAATGCCTAATCATAACACAATCCATAAGCATACTCCTACATGGTTTTTCAAAGATTGGAGGTGTATAAACCATATCTACCATACAATAAAGATTAAAAATTATAAAATTAGGAACTATATATGATGAAATATGGGAATATGCTCAAAAATATTAAAACAAAGAGGAACGATAATGAATAATCTCAGCATCATAGGCCTAAACAAGACTGCCTAAGAAGGGATAATATAAGGTGTAACCATCATCATAGTTAGGTGTATAAATATCAATGATGCATGTAGGGATGACATTTTCATCTGATGAGGTGTGATGAATGGAATGTTGAGTCTTAGTCAAGACAACAGGGATATCATCACAAGGTGGTTTGTAAGAATGAGCTTGTAATGAAGTGAGAGATGAGATGAGGTGAGCGATCAAAAGTTTTAATCTTTAGGTTTATCTCATTAGGCTCATCATCATCAAAATTTAAAAGGTTAGGGGTAATATTCCCAATTATTTTAGGATGACCATTGTAAGCTTGAGTTGAATTGATGGGAAAGTTGAAGCATTGAGACTCACAAAATGGAACACTAGGCAAAGGTTTAAGAGTTGGAATCTTGAAGACACCACAATCTTGGAATTTTTTGAAATTTCAAGGATTAGAGTCACCCTAAATTATATATATGGCTCCATTATGAGGGAATTTAATGCATTGTCAAGTGGAATAAGCAACTACTCTCATACAGTGAGTCTATGACCTACCAAGCAAAATGTTATAACATAAAGTAAAGTTAAATATCATAACCTTCACATGAATAGTGACATGTGGGAAAATAATGAGAATCCACACATAACCTAAAGGATCCATTTGACTTTGATCATATCCTTGACATGTGCTACATGTGGATTTAATATTGTATTTAGAATATATAAGGGTTTTAATAAAATTGAGAGAGGCAACATAGATGTCATAACCCTCATCAATCAAGGTATGCTTGACTTAGATATCACCAATTTGGACACTAATGAATAGAAGAGGATCATACACATAAATCAAAATCTCATTAGGAACCATGGAAGTGATGGGAAATTTTAAGGAATGAGAAGTGTCTATTATTTCATCAATGTGGATGGACATCTATTCACATTGTTTTAATATGTTATCTTCATATCTAGATAAGGTTACTTTGCATCCTACTAGGGAAGGATGAGGGATGTTCATTTCAAATAATATTTGCATAAGATGGTTTCAATGATGCAGAGAGGTCCTCGTAATCTCAATAAATGGAATTTGGATGGGAGATTAGTGAGTTCCATGATGGGATCCCACTCATAATAACCCATAAGAAGGTTGTTAGAAATAGGTACATAATAATGAATGAGGTCCTCAAAAGGAGGAGCTAAAGTGCATTAGAATTTGTTTTAATATGAGGGAGAAGGTTTGGAATAAGGTTATAAATTATGTTGAAAATATAAATTAGTTGGTTCAGGTGTAGGTTGAGAGTCATTAGAAGAAGTGTTTATAGAAGCTTGATTATCATTGGTGTTGGGTAAAGAAGATGGAGGGATGGTAGAAATAGAATGGTAAGTGTTATTTAATGGAAGAGTGGGAAATGGGTCATAAAAAGTTATAAGGTCATCTTACCCAAACTCATGTAAGTGATTTGGATAAGAATCTTGGATAACATGAAATGTGTGAGATAATGAAGTGGCATAGATAGGTTGATGATCAATGAGAGTAACCTCCCTTTGCATATAATCATATTAACCACATCCTCTTTAGGATTTAGGTTAACAAGAATATTTACATTATTGGTGGAAGGGGTGGGCTTGTCTTGGTTGTCTTTATTAGGTTGGTGATTAGGAAGAGGGTATTTATAGATAGACAAATGAGCATTATCTTTATTCAAGGCTTGAGATTTAGTATGAGTTTCATGGGCCTTAAAAAAATGTCATAGGCTTGTTGACATTTCCAAATGATATAATCATGATCAAAATTAGGGCCAAGAATAAAATCCATAACTAAATTATGAATTTGCCTATAGGTTTCATGAGAATGAACCCAACTAGAATGAAACCAACAAAACTTGTTGGGATCATACCAAGATTTCATAGGATGAGTGGGATCAAGTTCTTAGGGTAGAGGCCTAGGTAAAGGTTTTATTAATTTAGTTGAGTATAAAGGTTTGTGAACATTGATGTTATTAGGTGAGGATAAATGAGGATTTGTGTATTGTTTAGAAGGGGGAGTTGGTTCTGAAGATTGGTTAGGAACATTAGCATGAATAGTGTGAATAGTGTCATAAGAGTCTATGACACCATCATTGGTAGCATTATGATTTTTTTGAAAGTAAAATATGAGTACCCATATAAGTTTGGGATGGATCAAATTAATGCATAAGGAAATTTTGATGTTTTTCTTGGTCAATGGCCTCATCCAAGGTACATGGAGAGAGAGTATGAACCTAATATTATAACTTGGGAAAAATAAAATTGGTAAAGAGATGGAAAAGGTTATCATTTGCCATATTATGTTCACATTTTTTGGACAATGTTTTCCACCTATTAACAAAATTTTAGGCAATTTCATTTTCAAGTCGCTTACAATTGATCAAATGGGCCAAAGTATTCTATGGAAGATCACTAGTTTGGAACTCTTAGACTAGAGCATTTACTAAATCTTCAAAACTAGTAATAGAATGAGTTTTAAGTTCGTTATAAAAATATAAAACATCACCCATGAGAGTTTGTGCTAATAGATTTGTAGATACAATGTATTTAATTTGACCCAGTATTTATAGAGATCTCCAAATGTTTTTAGATGAAGATATGATTGGTTGATCTAGTGTAATAAATGGTAGGGGTGATACCTCCTATATCAATATTAGAAATTTGAGTGGTAAGAGATTCATTTTGAGTATGTTTAATTGTATTTTTGATAAGAAGAGGTTTAGGGATGATATTGCCATGGGAATCTAGAAGAGGAGATCAAGGAAAATTTTGAATATGCATTCCCCAAGACGTTGGATGAGGATGGGTTTGAAGATGGAGAAGGTGATTTTGCATTCTCGTCATTTAATTTATATTATGAGATTGAAAATTATTCATCTTATTAATCATTTTTAATAAGAGTTGATGGGTTTGATTGGCATTGTTAGCATTTTTTGAGGGACATTAGAAGGAGTGGCTTGGGTACCACTATTGGTGTTTATAGGAGCTAGAGAGGAACTTTTATAATGTGAGGCACTAGTGAAAAAAATTTCTTGTATGGAAAAATATAAACTATTTAAGGGATGAGAAGAAGAAGCACTAGAAGCATGATTACCTTGGGTAGAAAATGATTCACTAGTGGAATAATTAATGAGAGTGGGTCTTAAAAGAGGCCCACTAGATGTAGAACCTACCATGTTAGTGGAGACACTAGGCATGGAGGTAGAAGAAGTCAAAGAAGAAGAGGTTATGGTATGAAAAGTGTAATAATAAAGGGAAGAGGTTAAGAATCAAAGAAGGTAGTACCACAAAATCCCTATGAGAATTTGGGAGAAGGTAAATGAGGCTATTCAACTTGACCACTAATCATGAGATGGTAAATGGTAGAAGGATCCTTTCCTTAATGTTGAGGAAATTTAAAGATAAAGAAAATAATTTTAGGGGTGTACTCTAATTCAGGTTGATCTTTAAGTAAGAAGAGAGGATTAAAAAGCAAATAGGAATGAGGAGGGGTACCATAATTTTTTGTGAAAGTGGTTATATGAACATTACTATCATCTAGGAGAGGAACCCTACTCTATTTATGAGAGACCCTATGAGGGTTGGTAATACTCATCATGTCCATTGAATGTAACTCAATGTTATATTTAAACATGAAGTTCATGATGAAGGAGAAGGATTAAACTAGGAAAGAGAGATGTAAAAACAAGGGTATAATAAGTGACATAAAATTATACAAAGTTGACTGGGTTGACCTAGTATAGAAAATAGGGTCTAAAAATTGTTCAAAGTTGATAGAGCTGACCTAGTACATAAAATAGGGGCTAAAAAATGCACAAAGTCGATAGGGTTGACCTAGTATAGTGAGTAGGGAAAAACAAATAGTTTGTAAGAGACTGTGTCAATAAGAATTACTATGTACTAAAACAAGAATTTTTTTGTAAGTACTTGCAAAGTAAGAAATTAATAGAAACACAAAATCAATCGGGTCAATCATCTAATTAAGGAACACAACACAAAACCTTATATCAATGTTGGCTAATGCAAGTTTTTGTAATAAAACATATAATTGAGCAAAGAGTAATAAGTCAAATTCGAAATTAAAAGTTAACTAAGTGGTCATCCTAAATGTTGTTAGATTATTAGAATATGATTTTATATGTGATAAGAAGTTATCTGTAAGCAAGGAACTAGAAATCAATCTAAGGATGGTTTTAATATGTTTAAGATAAAAAGGATCTATATTGGCAATGGTACTAGCTTGGTATTGGGGCCTACCACCTCAATTCACACACTAATGAGATAAGGATGTCAAGTTCTTAGCCAAAATATACCATTAACCACATATTTATATTTGGCTAGAAAACCAAGTCAACTTCCCCTTTGGTGATGAAATCCAAGTAGGTAGACCTTGGGTAGACAATTGTTGAAATGCTTTTCAGGGTTTTGTGATTTGGTAGTGTGTGCATAAAAGAGAAAATAATATAACTAAATAGTATATTAAAAACCACCTAATTAGATTATGTGATCTATTCTAAGAATTAAATAAATAATAAATGAAAGTGTTGGCTAATTACTAACATATAAAGGTTAATTCCAACTTTGAAACATAGTACAATGTCGATTCAATTGACAGTGTATATAGAGAATACAAAACAAGGTTGATAGTGTCACCTTTGTAATATGGAAGCAAGGGTATAAAAATGAACTATGTTGATAGAGTCAACATATATTTCTAGATAGAACATAGAATACAAAACTATGTTAACATGGTTAACCTAGTTGACTATACATAGGCAATTTTAAAGACTACAAACTATGAAAATAAAACTATAACAAAAGATAAAAATGACAAATATGGATAGAAAGTAACCTTGGTGGGTTGGAGGATGTATAATAAAATAAGATTACTATTGAAGTACCCTGATTTATACTTGAAAATTTTGCTAACTATGTTGATTGGGTCAACCTAGCTTTATAGATCCTATTTGCTAAAAACTTGAAAATGTATATGGTTGACTGGGTTGACTTAGTATATTAAACTCAATGCATGAAAATTTATAGGGTCAACTAGGTTGACCTATTAATCTAAACTGGAAGTCTGGAAAAACTTCACAAATAGAATGGAGTTGTATTAATGCAACTGTGTGTTAAACCTATGCATAGAAGTTAGAACTATGTCAACACTATCAACTTATTATCAAAAATATATAAGAATAAAAAGATAAAATAAAGAAAAATGTGAAATAAAAATTTCAAGGGTTAGATTCACATCAGGTTCATCAGAATGTATGCAATTAGAAATTCATCATGTTTATGAATCAATCCTAACTCAGAGAAGATAGATCATACCATACACTTCTAATTGGGGACACATTAGATAATCAAGAATATGACCAATATGGAGATCCTCTAGACCTAATTAGGGGATATCTTACCATAATACACCATGATAGAGAGGGTTTCAAAGCCTCCAATCAAGCATAATCATGCAATAACCCTAAGGGATTCGTATGTTTTGATATCCCACAAAACTAATAACAATTACAGAAAATATAATCTAAAGCTCACCAAATCTTGTGGCACAAAGTGGGGGTTAGAAAAAATAAAATTAAATGTTCATAAGAGACATAAAGTCATGTCAATGTATATGGAATCTTAATGCATGGAAGAGAAGTATAAATGCATATCTATCTAATCTTACAAAGGAGGAACAAATTTAGGAACACTTACCTTTGAAGATGAACCTATTAAGCCCCAATCTCTCCCTTAGCCAAGGTTATTCACAAGAGGTTGTTGTGGTATGTAAGGATGACAAGGATAAATTATCTTCAGGCTACATAACCTATTAATGCATCTAAAAGACTTCTACACAAGACAAGATTCGTATCTCTAAAGAAAGTATGAATGCCTAAGCTTACTCCTCAATTAGAATGGTGGATAAGCAGATGCACAATAACTATTACTTCTTCTCTTCTCTCAATAATGGAAAAATTAACTTGTATATATAGGCAACTCTAACCCTAAACCCTTACAAAAATTTTGGCTGATAGGGTCAACCCAATCAACCTATTAATTTTTTGGGCAATAAACCATGCTAAAAATGAACTATGTCAACATTGTGGGTTGATGAAAAAATAATGCAAGGTTGACCTAGCTAACATGGTTTTAAAACTACTGAAAGGGGATTCAGGCTAGGAAAAAGGTCAATGAAAGTGGAAAATGACTAGAGGAGGGTGTAATAGAGAATAACAAGATTAGTTAAATCGGCTTTAGGAGACAAGTGTGCATATAACAAGTGGCAAAAGGAAAAATAATCCTACAAAACACTAATGGTCTTCTCACCCCTTTCTTAGTGTACCCCTTAAGGCGTGCACTTAGAGAGATTAAGACTTGATGGGTTCCTATAAGATACAAAGTGTCAGTAAGTGATAAAAGTTTGAAAATATTATGTGTATATAGTATCCATTCAGCCTTGGAATGGGTCAAAGGTCCCATGACCTTTGACAACCTCTTACAATGTTCTAAGATGCCAACTACATCTTGAATATTTCATGCTACTACATTAGTGTTATAATGAGCATGTTCTCTAACCAATGTTTATTGGTTGCTCAAAATTCCAATAAGAAATATAAAGATGACAAACTAAAATTATAAAAATAAATAACTAAATAAAATATTGATTCCACTAGACTAACCAACATTGTTTGAAATCAAACACTAACAAGTAAAATATTTGGGTTTGACCATAATTACATCATGCTATTACCATTACCTACATACTAAATTTTTCCACTACATGCAACTTCCAAGTCCAACCTAGCTCATCCAAAACAACATTTGCATCCAAGATATAAACAAAGATCAACAGTATATAAGCATATAACAATACTATAAAAGTATATAAATAATATTGCATTAATGATTAAAAATCAATTTGAAATAATATTAAATGTTTTGGAATTCTCCATAGTGTCCATATTAAAGTGTTTGTAAAACATAGTAGTCTCAAAAATAATCAAAATCAAAGTACTAGGTAGGTGTGGTCATGACACATGTGACCACAATCAAGGCCTGGTCTATTCATTATCATAAAGTATGATTAATAAAATAAATAATAATTTTTACATAGAAATATCTATTTTAACCTTCTAGATACATTTAATTTTTTAAATAATACTTGAAAATTGAAAAAAATGTCATTTTTGATATTTTCCAACTCTAACAACACATTGATTATCATCATTTGTCGATCATGGTCCAATTACCTAGGCATGAGGTCTTGTGCACAACCATATTTATCTCTTAGAGATTAAATAATTGAATTTAGTAGTTAAAAATTATCAAATAAATTATATTTTTTGATTGGTTTTAATTTTTATACATTAGTCCCTTTTTAGAGTTAACTTATTAAGTTATTGTCCAATGCAAACTATTAATTCCTTCTACTATTCAAGGTTAACATTCCACCAAGGATTTTTTTTTAGTACATCTAACTCTCCTATTCAATTTTTTTTTACATCACATTTGAAATTTATTAGAGGCATGCCATTTATTGTGATTTTATTTATAACATCTTGTCTACATGGAAACACATTATTTTTCTATGTTTTATTGCTTATATCTTGTTTATATCAGGGACATATCATCATTATGCTAAGATTGGTTAAATATTGCTTATTGAGGGGAATGATTCTTACACATCAATCATGATATTTTATTGATTATATCTTCTTCATAATGAGGCATGTTTCACGCTAGTACTTTCCTTGTTTATATCTTATGTACATTGGGGGAAACTTATTTATACACATATATTGTACGCTTATAGAGAGTAATATTATAATTATAATTTCTTTTACATTTCTAATTGGTATCATATTATCATTATAAGCCATTTTTTTTTATAAATTTATCATTTTTAAGAATAATATATTCACATCTTTATCGATTATACATTGCTCATATTAGGACATACTCTTATCATATGTCCTATTCTACATCTTATTCACACTTAGGCTTACTACTATGTATGATTAATATAGAAACCTAATTTTATTACAAGGGTTATTATTATAATGTTTTTAGTGTAATTTTTTTATATGGTCCATTATTTTATATTATGTAATTATTAGCACTTTTTTGTATGTTTATTGGGTCTCTTTCTTCTCCATGTGGCCCTAATATCTCCCATTTCTTCTATTTTATATTTCTATTATATTTTATACCATTATGGATATCATTTTATATATTATTATATTCATATTCTAATTTTTATAATTGGGATAATTCTTTCAATTTATGGATTCTATCTTTTACATAATCGACAAATCATCAATTGTGCCCCCTTTAACCCTCTCCTTCATTTTCACTTTTATGGGCCTATTTTTTTAGCTTTATTCTCTTTTATTGTGTTAAATTGCTTGCCAATATATTCATAATTTATAATTTTAGATTCTTATATATAAAATACACCCTAAAGACATTTAAAAAACAAGTATCAAGAGGAATCTTGAAGCATTCAAGTCTAGGGACACATTAGAAAGTATCATTTCTATTCTTAAGGACATGTAACAAGGTTTAGCTTCATTATTTAAATAATAAGGAATAGGAAAATGTTCATGTAATTTTACTTTAATTAGGAAGAAAATGTGAATTACTTGTTATGTCCTTACACATCCAATTTTCAAAATTAAAATAATGACCCAATATTATCATAAAATCTTCATTTTATGGTCTATATGAACTTTAAATTCTAATATTTAATTAATCCATATAGTCTAAGGCTATTTTTAATTTTGTATTTACAAAAATAAAATAAAATATTGGGTATTTTATAAAATGTTTTTATTTATCACCTTTTATTTTCATTTCAAATGTTTATTCTAAATAGGGTTTTTGTTTATTTGATTAATGAAGCTAATGAGACTATGTTCTAGTGCATCTCAAATTTTGCATATGTGTAGAATTACTTTTAGGAATTGGAATTATTCCATATTTAGTCCTTAGCTAATTTAATTGGATACATGTTCATTTCTTTTTTATCTAGTTTCCCTAATTGTATTTTAAACTTTTGTTTCCCTTAGGAATATTAATAATCATCCATGTGTCTTCATCTTAGTGACTTGAAAATATTTCAATGATGGTAAGTTTAAATTTTTTATTCCATCCAAAATAATGAAAAATATACACGTGCCTTCATCCCAATGACCCAAAAATAATTCAATGATGATATAGTTTAAAGTTTTACTAGCCTCTAAAAAAATAATAATTGTCCACATGTCATCATCCTAGTGATCTACTACCTGTCAAATTATAGTGCAAAGGTTAGAATATAAAACAATAAAAACCATCCATGTGTCATCCTCCCAAAAACCTAATGCCTATCAAAGCATAAGTCAAAGGTAAGAATCAAAACAATAATAACCATTGATGTTTCATCATCCTAGTGACCCACAACCTATAAAAGTATAGTACAAAGGTTAGACTTTGAATCAATGAGATTACTCCATTTTCATCATCTTAGCGACCCATAATCTAGATTAATAAGGTACACAACCATAATTATTAATTCCTCTAGTGAAATGATATTTATCTATGTGTCATGATCTAGCTAACCTATAGTCTACATAATGCACAATAAAGAAATTTCATATAGGCAAGTGGGCCCTCAAAATTTTGCCAATGTCACCATCCTAGCAACCCATTGTAAAAGATGAAAGAATAAAAAATACAAGGTCTATCACCTAATGGATAAGTGATATGATACCACATTCCTCCAACCAAATTAAATAAGCACAAAATAACATATATGTCATCAAACCAAGCTTTAACGATATACAAAAAGGACATATATCATGTTAAAATGACTAGGCACCTAAAATTAGTAAAAAGATGTCACGTGGAAATAATAAATCCTTAAAAGGTTATAAAAATAGAATTAAAAATTAAATTAAAAATTAGGTAGTGAAGTAAAATCCATTGTATGTAATTAATTCACATGAATCAATAGTCTAATGCATTCAATTATTAGAACTAATAGATCTAAGCAACATATTCTATTTAAGAATCAAAATTTGATTGCATTGCCTTATTTCTATCTTGAGCACTATATAAATTCAAGACCTTTCGTAGTTAAAATAAACTAGGCTTTCATATAATTTAAACATCAATTACAAAGTATGATTGGCTTCATCATCTCACACTTTCCCTCTTGCATATTCTATTTCCACTACTACTAAGTTTATGGATAAAATATTTTTTAATGTGGCACTAGAACACCAATTCAAGCATTATTTAGTCATATGGGTGGAGTTAAGACTCTAAAACCCCATATGGAACAAAGGACCAAATGTCCATTTTCACATAGAGATATAAATATGACATTTTGGCCATTAATGCAGTCTATTTACATAATGTAGTAGAGGTAATTCCATACATTGACTTGCTTTTTAATTTGTTTGAAAATGGGAAAATTTAAAAAAAAATATTGCACTACTAAATTAAAAAAACCCCTATATCCTATCTTAGTGAGAATGCATTTGAGAAATACTATAGGAGTCCTATTATTGAAATAACCTATGGTTAGGCTATGGTGGATTCATGGTTATTTTTAAATTTAGTCAAATAAAAATTAAAGTAATGGGAAACCAACCTAAGCAAATTCATGATCAAAGGTCCTATTTTTTCCACCCCCAAAGTCACCTTCAGGCTAGTCTTAAGAATCACCATGGCCCTAATAAATTGATTGAATGGTTTTATAAGCATATATTATGTCCATGAGATATGGGTCTCATTGTTGGACATTATTTTGAGTTTGGATAAAATATATTCCCTAGAAGTGATAATAAGCTCCAATTTGATATACCAAATTATAAACTTAAAAAATCTACTAGATGACAACTTTTACATGACGCCATACTTGGTAGATGCCATCACTACTATAATGTACCCATATTATGTCTAACCCTGAGGACCATCCACAAAATACCTAAAGGATAGGGTATGTGATGAATTCAATATTTTTCACATCTACAAGTTTATAAGGAAAATCTATAGGATAACATAGACATTTTATCCTATAGTTTATAGGCCTATATATGGACATAACATGTCTAGGTTATCAAAACATATTAGGAGAAGCATTAATAAAATGGGTGACTAATGGTATTGCCCTAAGTTCACTATAATTAGAATTGAGAGTAATAGGGCACAACCCATATATCTACCACATAATGTTATAGATAGGGTGGTCAAATAAGAAATTATTTAATAATTATCTAAGAGTGTGGACATCAAATTGAGGAATGTCAAACAAGGAAGCTTGCATCCAACCCCTCTCAACATTGACTACATGTAATACACCAAGTGGGAGTACCTTTAATATTTGGGAAAATTTATAAAACATTATGAATTGAAGAAGTAACCATTTAGGTACTAGGATCCTATGGGTAAGGTTAGAGAAAACCTAAATAAGTATGAGAGGAGAGTTAATAATTATTATGGACACTAATGGTATAATCATGATTCCATATTCATGAATACTGAAGATAATATTCAAGTTGATATCAAAATTCACAAGGGTATCATGTCTATGATATTGGCCCAAAGGATCTAATATGATCCTACTATCATAGAGGAATATGAAAAGATGATAGATAGTGAAGAATTGATGTTATCTCTTGTTTATGGACCTCTTTCTCAACTAGAGGTAGAAGTGGGGACTAAAAATATTGAATAAGTAGGAGAATATGGGGAGATAAATTCACAAGTCATATTCAACATCTCCATAAGTATCCACACACCTCCAAGTGTTATTTATTCTAAGGTTATATCTAATATATAAAAATCCATAGTTCTAAATAACCCAGAGGGAAAACTTCCTTTTGCACCTCTACCTCTATTAACATCATTAAAATAAGTGAGTCTTCCTTTTTTTATTTCACAAGTTCTTATTTATCTCTTTTTACCAGTTAATAACATGAATCCACCAATAATAATATCCATTCCCACTCCACTTCCCATTATTACATCTCATTCATGTTCCATTCCATCCACTTAAGGACTAGACCATACTCTTGGTAGGTAGCCTCTGAAGACTTACCAAAGGAAATCTTAGACCCCTCCTATGTCTTAAAAGGTTATAGAAGAAGAAGAAAGGCTTGATAAAGGATTATTTGTTAGAGGAGGCAATATTTAAGATGATTTTGTATATCTATCAAAAGAGGAGAAAATAGAAAAGGAAGAAATTGAGTCATAATGAATCAAAATATATGAAGACTCAAAATTAGAACAAAAAAAGGTTGAGTCTTTTGAAACAAAGTTTATATCAGAAGAGAAGAAAGAAGAAAAGTATGTGGAGTCAAAGTTTTAATATAGATAAGAATTTCCAACTTAGGAACTTACATATCCAATTACACCTCCATGTTCTCAACCTCAAGTTTGATAACAATAAACATAAAAGATGGTTGAGACCACATTAGTCTCTATAAAAGAGTAGGCAAGGGAGAGAAGTCTTAAGGAGAACCCAATGGTTATTAATGTTTCTTTAGTTGTAGATGCCAGTCTCATTTATGGAGTCAATATATAAGCAATTATTACCTAAACTAAAACAACAATAACTACAAAAAAATCCCATTTCTAATATTGCTACAAGTGATGGCTAAACATCAATTGTAAATACACAATATTTTAATTCTTTAATGTCTCCTAAAATTAAAATTATTATAGCTAACACAATAGGGGATATCCATTATTTAACTTATATTATTTTTTATTCCCTTAGTCCACTTAGGATGTGTCATGTATCTATAATGCCAATTTTGAAAACTATAGCCCAAGGCCCACTACATTTTACCTTCTTTATTACCAGCCAATCTGGAAAGAGTTATACTTCTAATATGAGCTAGATAAAGACCCATATAAATCTTACACCCATTAATGAATCTATTATAATAAATAATCAAGTGCACTTTTACGACTTGGTGTTTAATTCTATTTTGGCTACACAGGCTACATCTTCTTGGTCATTTACAAAATTAGATATGCCAATTTATTACACTACCTATATATATATATATATATATATATATATATATATATATATATATATATATATATATATATATATATATATATATATATATATATATATGATTATATAGTCTTAGTGTATAATGTGTTAGGGAAGACAAAATATACTATTGAAACATCTCTATAGAAGAAGGTAACTCCAAAGAGTAAGGCCATTCCTTCTTTCCCTAAGTTGGCTACACCTCAACCTACTTCAGCTTCAATGTGCCCATTAGGATAATCCCCTCCTTCCACCTTTGTATCTACACAAATTACAAGAGATTAAACCATAGTTAACATTCCTTCATAGACTCATAAGTTATAAGAAGAGGATAAAATGTAGGTAGAATTTGGCCATTACTAAGAAACCAAAGGTAGGATTTAATTTTGATAGATAGACCAACACCTTAAGGAAAGTGAAAAGGAAGACTATGTTGGTATAAGATGAAAATGTTGAGCTAGAACAAAGAGAAGACATATTCTCCTTAACTAAGAATAGTAAGGTCAATCCTTTAGACCTAAATGAATATAGAGAAGACCCCTAATTTTTTTTGAATACATCTAGGGGAGTAATTAAGCAAATGTTTAGTAGCTATGACCAATCCAAATAGAGGTCATAGGAAAGAATGATTATTAAAACTCCTAAGGAAGTTGTAGACAATATGAAAAGTACAACCAAGAAGTTGTATGATATCATTAGTTTAATAATTTTTGAAAAGGATGAATCCTAACCTAAGTGGGGTGATGTATTCTAATTATACAATTGAATCAAATATATGGAATGCAAGTTCAATTTACGAAGCCAACCTATAAGAACCATAGCTTATTCTTATTTGAATTTAATAAAAACACTAGAATTTTCATGGGATCAACACCATGTGGATACTAGAAGAGATAACTTACTTAGATGGCATCAATAGATGAGAGATTTAGTACAAAAATTTATCAATTAAGAGGTAAAATCTATCTCTATTTTTAAATACATGAGAGTTATTGGTGTAAGTACCCCTCTCAGGAAGTTGGCTGTTAAGATAGTTTAAGGCCTACTCTGAGTTGAAACTGATATATTTTGTGTTGAAATAAAATGGGTAGTTTATAATACTAATGAATAGATTATAAAACTGATAAATTTTTCTAGTGACAAGGTGGAGAAGATGAAAACTCTTTATGTGAAGGTTAGAGATGTAATGGTTATGTATAAAAAATTTATGTCTAAGATTCCATACTTCAAAATATCTATATTCCATTATGAAACCATCAATTTGTATTTTTATGCCAATCATGCCTTGTATTTAAAAATGGAAGAAAAAATCAAATAAATTATTTAATAGTAACATCATAAGTACATCCCCTAGGTACTCAACTCCATGTTCTAAAGTACATGTTGATGCAATCTCTAATAGGACCCACATATGTCCCACTTCTTATTTTCATTATTATAGATAGATCACTTAGTACTTTAGTTAGTTCATTGGACACCACAACTCATGTAACACTTCCAATCATGGTTCCACCAGTACCTTCATCCACCCTAACAAATACTTTATTTACAACTCTATTTATAACTTTAACTATGATAAATACTATGAGCATGTATGATTCATCTTCGAGTGGTGCCACATCAATAACATAGACAATATTTTGATGTGTTATTTTTTATATTAAAGATTTATTCTGGTATAACTTATTCCTTATGATTATATTGTAAACATACATAATATTCATGAGTTTTGATACTTAGTTCCTAAATTAGAATATGTAAATTTAGACTTTACTTGGAGGATGAGGCATCCCCATCCCAAGATATATATACTTGTATCCTCACAATTCAAAATGGAAGATAAATTTTGAAATTAAGGTGAATAAGAAATTCTATAGATTATTCTACAAGTTCATCTTGATGTGTGTTCTTTTTTATTTTATAAACCATGTGAATCATTGAAAAAGTTCCATCATTATGGTATTATTAATATTTGGGTTATGTATAAGTATTTTCAATACAATTATTTAAATTGTGATGCAGATAATTTTAATTATATCCATTTATTAATTAATATCTCCCTTTGAAGATGTGTAATTACAATTATACATTGACAACAACCTTTGGTTTTGAATAATTAAGTTTACCGTATTTATTTCCTTGGAATCATAACTATGTTTTTATATTTTATGTGTTGATAGTAACTTTTACCATTCATTTTTTACATATCACTTTTCCAACCCATAGTTTAATATCCAGTTTGGAAGGGTTTCATCTATTTTTGGCTCACAAAACTTCTTTTCTACCCTACCTTTCCATATTTTAATACTTTTTTTGATCCAATCCAACTTAGGTTATAATACACCTAGTCATATCAAGTATACTTAAACATTATTTAAAATTTAATATATCTAAACCATCTGAGGTAAATAACCCATTGTCACTATTCAACCACTAGGTTATTTACAAAACTAATTACCCCATAGCTCATGCCTTCAACTAAATATTTTCACCAATCCTAAAATGTTAGAGGTTAGTTCATAATATTACATGGTTTGCATAAAAAATATAAAAAGGAATTTATTTAATGTTATAATGAGGCACCCCTCTCTCATTTCTTAAAATATCATTTGAGTTACATTGGATAGACCCAAAATATTAACAAGGTCTTATTCTGACACTAGTCTACTAGTCCCACCATTGCATATTTTTAAAAGACCTAAGTTAGATAAAGGCATCTTAAGGGGACCCAAAACCCAAAATTATTACCCAATTATAATAGGTCATATTCCTCCACATAGATGGTCCTATCTTAGTTAGTTATTTATACTATAATTGTGCCTAGAGATGTGCATTATTTGTGTAGAAACCTTAAAAAATATCTTCCTTCCTTTTATCTTATGGGAGGAAATACTATTGAAGAACATATAAAGGATTTCAATACTACCTTAGGGATACTAAACATAACCCATGAATATGTGGAGTGTAGAATTTTCCTTTTTACATTGTAAGATGTTTCATATGACTGGTTATTCAATATCCCAAAAGATTTAATTACCTCATGAAACCAATGTCAACATAATTTTTTAGCATAATTTAGATACGTCACTAGCCTAAGTGTCATATACCATCATTTTTCAAGCATGAGAAGAGAGACCAATGAGCCAATCAAAGCCTTTAACACATGATTTTAATAAATGTATATCAAAGTTGATAATGATTATAGACTTAATATTGTGTTATCCCTTGAGATGTACAAGAATTCCTTAGAATATATGAAAATTATTTTCCTCTATATAGAACCTTATATTACTTCACTGATACTAGTCTATGTCAAATCTATCAATATTGAAAAGGAGTTAAATCTTGAGTTGTAAGCTTTGGCCCTACCCAACATCAGCCTTAACTTTCCTCCCCTCAATCATATTCCAAATGCTAATCAAAATGTTATTGATCACATTCAAAATAAAGTGTATACATAATTTCCTTTGACCCATGATCCACCTAAAAAGAAACTCAACTTCTTGGACAATGTTATGCTTGTACCTAATCAACAAAATTAAAACCAATCCCTGATACTAGCTAATGATAATACTCCACAAGGAACTACTTATGATTATATAAAATTAGGATTGGATGTTGTCTAATGAATAATACAAAAGCTAAGGAATAAGTTATTAAATATGTAAAAGATAATGGGAAACACCGTTGGAAAAAATAACAATTAAAACTTTGTGTTTTAGAGGTACAATAGGCCTTTAAATAGGTGTAAGAATAATTTAGAATATCAACAACCTAATAATTTGCCTAAAATAAATACCTTAGAAGCAACACTACCTAATTGGTGATGAATTCACAATACAACACAATATGATGAGTTCAATTATATAGAGTTATAAACTACTTTTTAGATATTATATAATGAAATGGATAGGTATAAAACTTCTCCCAATCAGTCAGATCCATCTTCTTCTGCTATTTCAAATCCCTCTAGTACTATAATGATGTTTGAGGCATATGAATTCCCATTCCTAGTTAAGGATGAGAATGAACCAGAAAAGAATGCAAATGAGATCCATGTTTTCTATTAGTACCAAATAAATAGTTACAACTTAATAAATAAAGGCCCAAAAACCTCTCATGACTTCCACACATGCAAATAATAGTGCAGTTATTATTTTAGATCCAAAAGCTAATATTAATCCACCCCTTCAAAGGGAATGATCAACTATATGTTATTAATTTAAAAAATAAAAATGGATACAACATATTTGAGGATATGAATAAAATTAAAGAAAAAATCACTCTTCATGAGTTGTCCTAGATTATCAATCAAAGAGAAATATTATTGAAATCACTGACTAGCAAGCCATCCACTGATAAGTCCAAAGTTACACATATGAATGTGGTTTTTCATCAAGACAAACTTGAAGTACCACCTATTTTGTTGACTATCAGAATGTTTAAAAAAAATGTACATAATTGTTTTTTTAACTCAAGTGATTTAGTTAATGTCATGCCTAAAACTATTTGCAATAAGTTAGGGTTAACTCTAGATAAGTCCAAGAGTGTAGTGTTGTATTCGTACAAGACTATAGTCCTAATCATTGGGGATTTATTGAATGTTCACATGTAATAGGATTTAGATCCATCTATACAATAATATATAGATATTCTGGTCATTAACATTCCTAAAGATTATGATTTACTACTAAGTCATGATTTTTTAAAGACATTAAATGGATACATGGCAACAAATTTATCACACATGTTACTTCCTTAGAAAGGAGTAGCCAATTATATTTGAGTAGACTGATAACTAAATATGAATTAACTAATTATGAAATATAATACTAAAAATTAGAGAATCAACTTTGTATCCTCAAATTCATGTGTTTACACGTTTACTATAAAAAAATTAACCTCATGAACAAGAATTTATATGTCCTTCACAATTGTGGACTCTTCAATTTGATGGATCCATTTCTAATAAATTCTGTAGTGTAGGCATAACTTTGAATGATAAAGATGGGAGATAATATCTCACTACATATAGGTTGAAATTACCTTTCTCCAATAATTGAGATAAGTATGAAGCTTTGATCTTGAGATTACAATTTGCACACTAAAACATAATGTCAAGTAGTCAATGATATTTGGAGATCTAGAGATAGTTATAAATTAGACCAAAATTAAAAAACCATTGCAAACTCTCATACTTAAAAAAAGTATAATCATAGGGCCTAAGATTTGATTGAGCCATTCAAAGCATTTAACATAAAGGATATCCCAAGGGAAGAAAAGTGGAAAACAAATTATTTAGCCAATTTAGCATGACTCCATGAATATAAAATGTAGAAGTCTTTTTCTGAGTTAGTTCATTTCCCCTTCTATCCCAAACAATGTTAAACACTTATAGGTGTTTAATGATTATTAGTAGATCATATAGTTATGGATCCTTTGAATCTCAAATAATAGATGAAAAGGATTTTGATCCTATAAACACGTAAGACATGGGAGAATATGGCATATTATAGATTAAAGAGAATCATATGCATAGGGAATGGCTTCATTATAATGAACCTTTGACATGGGTCCATAAGCTCAAAAGAAGAAAAAGTCAAAAGTAAGTGAATATTATTTCACTAAATAGAATTTGGAAACCAATGAACATACTCAGTATGTCAATATTGATGTGAGTTGAAATGAAAGTGAGAAACAAAAATTGAAAGATCTACTAAAATAATACAAATATGTGATAGCTTGGACATATGAAGATATAAAAATCTTTGATCCTAGGGTCATCACACATACTATCCCTTTGAATCTAGAGAAGAAGACCTTCAATTAGTGATAAATACTAGTGAATCTAATTTTATAACTCCTCATTCATATGGAAGTTAATAAATTATTGGATATCATTATTGTATTCAAAATCAGGCATTCACTTGGGTTGCTAACTTAGTTCCTGTTAGAAAAAATAATGGAGAAATTAGGTTACACGTTGATTTAGAAACTTGAATAGAGAATAAAAAAAGGATAAATATGCTCTTCCATCCTTAGATTAAGTAATTTATATGGTTAGTGGATCTAAAATGATGTCCTTTATAGATGTATTTTTAGGCTAGAATCAAGTATTAGTATAAGTAGAGGATCAATGAGGACCACTTTTAACACCAAGTCGAAAAAATTTGCATATAAAAAGATGCCTTTTGGTCTAATAAATATAGGATAAACCTTCTAGTATGCCATGGGATTTGATTTTTAAGGACTCATTTGAAATTACATAATCATTTATATGGATGATCTCACAGTGTTTTCAAATAATATAACTGATCATGTAGATCATCTAAAAAAAGTATTTGATAGGTGTAGAATATACACAGTATCATTGAGTATGAAGAAGATCATCTTTGAAGTTACAGAGGGAAAATTAACAGGACATGTAATTATGAAATATGAGATTTTCATTTATATAGAATGAATCTAGGCCATTTTAAAAATAACTCCTAAAAACATGAAAGAATTAAAGTCTTTCTTTTGCAAAATAAACATTGTGAATTTTTTTTTCTAGATTTATAGATATTATCAAGCCATTAAATGCCATGTTGAAATAAGATGCTAAAGTAGAATGGATAGTTGAATCCAATCAAGTGTTTCAGGATATTAATACTTCCATCACTCAAGCTCTAGTTTTGATAATTCTTGATTTTACTAAGGATTTCTTTCCATACTCATTTTCTTCAGATCACACTCTAGCAACATTCCTCACACAAAAGGTAGATGATAGTGAACATACAATTGCCTTAATGAGTAATAATCTAAAAACTAAAAAACTAAAATATTTGATAATAGATAAGTAAATGTATTCCTTAATAAAATAAATGAATAAAATTTGGAATTATATTCTCTAAACTAAGATGTACGCCAACATTCCAAACCTAACTATTAATATCACACTTGGATAGAATGAATTAAGAGAGAGAAGAAGTAAATGGATGGATAAATTACAATAGTTTGATTTGAAATAAAACTTTATAATATGGTATGAGGATAAGGAATCATCTATCTCATGTATGAGATGGATCCACATAGTAGCATAAAGCATATCATTGAAACATAAGTAGCTAGTGGTGACTGGTATGCCCACATCATCCACTACCTACTTAAAATTATATGTACCCTTGATTTGAGCATAGAGAAAATATGAATCCTTAATATCAAGTAAACCCATTACATGATAAAAAATGGAGTTTTTTATAAAAACATTATGAGGACATATACTTAAAATGTGTTTTAATAGAAGAATCTACAGACATCCTAGATAATTTACATCAAAAGATAAGCATCAAACATCCTTTTGGAAACACCACAACTCAAAAGATTCTAAACATGGGATACTATTGGCCTACCATTTTAAAATATGCCCATAATTAAGTTAGAACATGCCATGAATGCCAAGAATTCAAAAATAGGGAAGTACACACTGATATGCCACTACATCTAATGTTTTTCTTAATGGGGTCTTGAATTTTTTAGTGTTTTAAGAACAATGATTTAGAGGTAGGGTGAATTAGTCTTCAAAAAATTTACAACTTTACTTTATCATTCATTAACTATCAAAATAGTATAATGAATTATCAACACATTAAGAGTTATGAGCATGAGATAATAGAATAACACATAGAATAGTTATTTGAGTGGGAAAACCTCAAGGGGAATAAAAACCACTGATTATTCAAATGGAATACATTATTATAATACAAACATCAATATTTAGTGAATCACCAACTTTACTTAGAACACCAACCCCAACTAGCCAAGCACCCACTTGACTAGGCTTTAACAAGCATCTACTTACAAGGAAGTACCAAAACCCTAGATGAATTAGCATAAAATAAACCACCTTAAAAACCTTGATAACCTTTAATAAATTTAATTTCTCATACAATATATGATTATCTCCATCTCTTCTCTCTCTTTAAACCCTCTCAAATTGCCTTCTAGGCTTCTTTGCTCAACTAATCCTCTTCTTGACTTGATTAAGTCATATAACCTTAATTTTCATATATAGTACCCATATTACATATTAATGATATTTTATATTCACCCTAATTATGTTCTAAAATACCTCCTTTATCTCTTCATATATTTATATCTTCTACTTCAACATACATTCTCTAACAAGCAAATTAGGCCTACTAGGCCTTATTCTTATGCTAGGCTCTTGCTCATACATATCTTGTTCATCCATAAATAATTGAACACTTATATTTTCAATAAAATGAGACTTATTAAATTCCATAAACATGAATAAAAAATTACAATATGTCAATCATAGTATATAGGACCAAAAACCTCTTTTAGGCCTTAAGGAGACCTAATTCAATTAAGCCTTCATTAGCATACATTACCCTTTGAAATCTTTGGAACACTCTCAAAATTATCACACAAAAATAAAATATAATATATAATTCAAATAAACCCATACCAATCTCATATTAGGTCCATGACACCTTTTATCTCCATCCACTACTTGAAGTATGCCATTAGCACTGTTCACAATTAGGCTTGTGAATGCCCATAAAGTTTCTTTTGAACAACTAAAGAAAAAACATAATTTTGTCAAAAAACCTTGGAAAAAAATAATATAAATATAAAATTAAGGACATAAAAAACTTCACCAAGTGAATTATACTTCATTACATAGGGCAAAAAAGACTCAAACCCTTACCTGCAAGTTGCCCACTTAGAACTACCAACTAACCTCAAAACAAAGTCATAAAATAATGGCCTAAAACACCTATAGAAAAAAATTAAAAGAATTAAATTTAATTTAAATGATACTATGATTTCATTATACCATTATAAAATATATAGATAATATGGTCAAATGATAATATTGGTCTTGCATACTAATCTCATAGTCTTGTACCTCACTGTCTCATCTGAACTAGACAAGTCAACTTATGAAAAAAAATTCATCATATTAACTAATATCCAAAACATATATAATAAATTAAAATGTATTAAATATATTTAAAAACTTCTCCATGTACTTGTATTCATCCCTAATCCATGATAACACATCCCTAATCAACTTCTCACTTCTGCCTGGTTTTCTCATTATTTGCACCATTAGATATGTTAGTGGCTGGTCAACTTGGATGATAAATTTAACACACCTAAGGTATATAACCTGATCATAAACCAACATAGTAATAAAATATGAGTCTCAATATTTTTCCTCCATCACTTTAGTAACTTTTACTTTATCATCTTTAACTACTATAGTAAATTTATGAGAAACAAGGCCTTTTTTATAGGGTTCGCTAACTCACCTGACAAATAAATCACACCTAGAGATAGCTGGGAAAGTTTAATATATGATCCAATAGTTTTTTTAGTAATTGTATACCATTTTTATCTATTTTGAACAAGATATTTCACATCAGTTTAGTGTTAGGGTTATAGAGAGGGTTGACACTATTTTTGGTGTTAACACTTACTCATAAAGGACTACCCCTAATTTACAAAACTAATGCTTGGAGATCTTATATAAGACCCTTTCAAATCTCTCCTCAATATCTTGGGTTCCCATGTAGAGGTTACACATGCCAATGAACACTTGAAAGTCCTTCTCAAGTTGAGAACCCTTCATTCTATGCACTTGAGAAACCTCAAAATAGCTTTTAATGCCTATTATTGCAAATGTTGACCTTATAATTAGTCAAAAAACCTAGGAAAACCTATCACACAACACACAATGCTCACATGCTCATTCTTATCTTGAAATATGAATCTCATATTTCATTTGGCCACTATCTCTCTCTTTGCTTGGCATAATGAGGCATCATGATTTTTCTAATTCCTTGTATCCATACTCAAACTAACTCATACATCCTCTTATGCTTTTATGCATCCATCTCACTAGACCACCAAGCTCATACCTTCTCACAAGGTCTCTTCATGCAATGATCAATGTCATAACAAGGCTTCTCAATCTCTTGAAACTTAACAACTAACCTTGAAAGACTTCTTGATGCTCTTATACCTTGCTCAGATGTCTAAAATCTCCTTAGATAAAATCATACCTCTTGATGATGATATCAAAAAAGAAAATTATTTAATGACCTCATGAATTCCTTTCTTAAGAACCTTTAACATCAATGATAACATCAATGCAAAACTTCAACAATACGAATAATGCTCAAAAATCTCCCCCTTTGTCATTTTTGGAAAAACATACTATATATAGATCATTATTATCTCCCTATTCTAGTCTTTATCACCCTTTGACATAAATGACAAAGTGATGTCTATAACTCCTTGGATCACACTCCTTACAACTAGAATACTTAACACACAAGACTTATTGGCTCATGAGACATAGTACAAATATGATCCCCCTATCTCCATGCATAACTTATTAGAAAAACTCACCTATTTTTAGAGCTAATGAGCATGATTATCTCCCCCTAATTACTTTACTTTTTCAATTATTACTAGGGGTAGTAATTACATCCAATTCTTGTCTTAGGTGTTCAAAAGTTACTTTTGGAAGTGGTTTTGTCAATATGTCTACAATTTGATCCTATGTAGGGACATATTCAAGTTTTACACTTTGTATACTTACCTTATCTCTTAGAAAATGATACCTGATGGGAATGTACTTGGCCCTTGAGTGCATAATAAGGTTCTTATAGACACTTAAATCACTTGTATTATCACAATAGATAGGTCTAGGACCATCATACTCTACCTTATAGTCACTTAGGGTCTATCTCATCCATAGGACCCAAGTTTAACATGAAGCTATTATAATGTACTTAGACTCACAAGTAGATAATGTTACTAATGGTTGTTTCTTGATTATTCATGAAACTAGGCATCCACCTAGGAAGAAGGCTCCTCCACTAGTAATCTTCCTATCATCTATATTTCTTGCCCAATTTGTGTCTGTGTAGGCTATAAAATTAAACTACTTGCTTCTTGGATACCACAATCCATGTTCCATAGTCGCCTTGAGATACCTAAGTATCCTTTTGACCTATTTTAGATGATTTTCCTTTGGATCTAATTGAAAACTTCCCACAATACTTACTACTTACATGATGTCAGGTCTAGAGGTAGTTATGTACAACAAACTTACAATCATTGACCTATATGATGTTTGATTTACCTTTAAATACTGATCTTCCTTACTCAACTTACATCTTGTGATCATGGGTGTAATAACTGCCTTACAATATTCCATCTCAAAATTCTTCAACATCTCTCTTATGTACTTGGCTTTTGATATGAATATACCTTTTTTAGATTGAGTGATTTGTAAACCAAGAAAGAATGATAGTTATCCTAGCATGGAAATCTCAAACTCTTTCTTCATCACCTTTGCAAAGGCCTTGGTCATGTTCTCATTATTTCCACCAAAGATGATGTCATCCACATAGAAAACTACTATAAACTAATGGTCATATTTTGTTTTGATGTATAAATTACTATTTACAACTCCTCTTTTGAATCTTTGATCCAATAGATACTTGTTCAACCTATAATACCAAGCTCTAATATCTTATTTTAGACCATAGATAGATTTTTTCAATATACACACACAGGCTTTGTCATTTGATATTGATAACCCTTTAGGTTGCTTAATGTACACTTCTTCTAAATTCCCATTCAAAAAGGTAGATTTGACATCCATCTAATTTACCTTGAATCTTTTGAATCTTGCATATGGAATAAATAATTTTATGGCCTCCAATCTTGCGACTTGTGAAAAGGTCTCCTCAAATTCTACCCCTTAAAATTGTGCATATCCGTTTCATACCAATATAACCTTATTCTTAGTGACTTCTCCATATTAATTTAACTTGTTTCTAAACACCCATTTTGTGCCAATGACATATTTTTATTTAGGCGTAGGAACTAGTTCCCAAGTCTCATTCTTTTCTATTTGATCCAAATTCTCATTCATATCACTTATCCAAAATTTGTCTTTTATTAATTCTATAAGAATCTTAGGTTAAATATTGGATAATAGAGCAACATTCTCATGATTTAGATTACTTACCAGTCTTCTCCTTATTTGAATACGTGTATTCTTATTGCCAATGATTTGAGATTTAGGGTGATCTCTTTGAATACGTATTGAGGGTCCTTTTGAATACTATTTATCTTCAAATTTTTATTCTTCCTTATCAATTGTATAATATCCTCTTCATTATTGAAGTCTAGACTCTCTAAAGTGTTCTCTGATTGTGAGTGAGATTTTCTTGTCTCATCAATCTTCACATTGGTGTTTTCCACTATCTTTTTTAGTCTCTTTTTATAACATCTATAAGTTGAGCTCATTAATGAGAATCCTAATAATATGCCTTCATCAGATTTGGAATCAAACTTTCCAAAGTCTTCATCATCTCTTTTGATGAAAAATTTGTTCTAAAATACTCTAAAGTGTTCCACATTAGTAGGTCTTCCCTTCCATAGTTCATAAGGAGTTTTCTTACTATTAGTCCTTATCTATCCTCTATTAAAACTATAAATATCAGTGCTTACTACCTCTCTCTAGTATCCATTAGATAATATATACTCATTTAGCACAGTTTTATCCATCTCTTGAACTATCTTATTATTTCTTTCCACTACCACATTTTTTTGAGGTGTCCTAGCTACTAAGAATTATCTCCTTATTCCCTGAACCTCACAGAAGTCATCAAACTCATTGGACCAAAACTCTCCTCCTCTATTAAATATTAGGCACTTGATCTTCCCATTCTTCTCATTCTCAACAAGATCCTTGAATGGCTTGAACTTGTCAAGAGCTTCTAATTCTCTTTCAAAAATACAACCCAAGTCATTCTTTTGGAATCATCAATGAGTAACATGAAATAACTATCTCTTTTAATGATTTGAATTCTTGTAGGCCCACAAATATGAGTGTATATTAACTCCAAATTTATTGTAGTATATTACTCTTTGTAATTGAACCTTATTCTAATTTTCTTACCATGTTGACATGCCTTGTAAAGTATGTTTATAGGTTTGATGATCTTAGGAATGTTCTTTATAGACTTCTTAGTGATAATATTGACCAGGTTGTCAAAGTTTAGATGACCTAACCTTATATTATATAGCAAAATTTACTATATCTTTATCATGAATCATCTCTCCTTCTTAATCTCATTCAATACATATAGGTTATTCTCAGTCCTCTTGGCATTGGCAATTAGCCTTCTTGATCTGGCTCTCCTTATCTCATACCCTCTATCATGAAAGGTTAGTGTGTGGCCTTGATTACACATTTTAATTACACTAAGAAGGTTATGTTTCAAACCTTCCACATATAACAAAATTTATGTCTTGGTATTTCCATTACCCAAACTCAAGACACCCTTACCAACTATATTGGCAGTTGTGTTGTCTCCAAACCTCACTATTTCAACAACATTTTTCTTTAATGAGATGAACTTATTTTTGTCTCCTATAATTTGGATTGATAAATCAATTCTATATCCCATTTCATGCCTTCATTTTGAATGTGAAAGGCAGTCTGAGATATCATAGACTCCACTTGGGTCTTTTGTTCCTCCTTGGTAAATAGTCCATCTTACCTCTTGAGCTCAATATTATCCTTCCTAAATTTCTTTAGATTACATACTAATGTTTGTTTCTTCTTATGCATTATATGATCTTCATATGTATTTTTTAATAGTGTGATAATTCTAACTCTATTAGAGTATAATCTTGCAATGTGTCATATATTCTGATATATGTACCAAAAAACATTCCTATACTTACCATGGTTCTATGATGATTTATCCTTTATTAAATTGGGTTATTTGTTTGGTCTTTTCATCTCTGTATTATTGAATTATTTTTACTTCTCATGCTCTATTTTAAACTTTCTCATTTTTTATATGAGTTACTCGTGGTCAAACTTCAAGGAATGTATCTCTATCTTCAACTAGTCATACTCAACTTCTTGTGACTTAAAATTTATGTTGACACCTTCTAATTAACTCATGATATCCTTGATAATATTATTTTAATGTTTAAAACCATAAAGGGAACTTATGATCTCAGATTCAAGGTCTAATTTATCTTCACCTTCTTCTCTATCATAGTAAACTTCTTCATCATACACATTATCTTCTTATTGTTGATTGCAAGACATTATTGTGGTTCTTAGGATCACCTTGAAGATATTAAACTTGACTCAAAGTACCAAGATATAATACCAATTTTTGGAATAATAATGATTGAGAATGGGATGAATCAGTAATCACAAATTTTACAACTTTAATTTATCATTCATGAACTATCAAAATAGTATAGTGAATTATCAACACATCAAGAGCTATGAACATGAGACAAGAACATAACACATAGAACACTTATTTGAGTGGGAAACCATAAAGGGGAATAAAACCAATTGATGATGCAAATGGAATATATTCTTATAATACAAACATAAATATTTAGTGAATCACCAACTTCACATGGAGCACCAACCCCAACTAGCCAAACACCCACTTGACTAGGCTTATAGCAAACACCTACATGTAAGGAGGCACTAACCCCCTAGATGACTCAAAAATAACTTAGCCACCTTAAAACCCTTGATAAAATTTATAATAATTTATTTCTCATAAAATATATGATGATCTCCTTCTTTATCTCTTCTCTCTCTTCAAACCCTCTCAAACTACCTTCTAGGCTTCTTCGCTCAACTAGTCATCTTCTTGACTTGATTAGGTCATATGACCTTGATTTTCATCTATAGTACCCATATTATATATTCATTATATTTTATCTACATATTTATTATGGCCTAAAATAATTCATTTATCTATTCAAAGTGTTATATCTTCTGCTTCAACACACACATTCTCTAACTAACAAATTACGCCTATTAAGCCTTGTTCTTATACTAGGCTCTTGATCATACACATATTGGTAAGACATACACACTTACCCACTTATATTTTTAATAAAATATGCCTTAGGACATTCCAAAAACATGAATCAAACATTAAAATAGGTATTTTATAGCATATAGGACCAAAGACCTCTTTTAGGCCTTAAGGAGACCTAATTCAATTAGGCCTTCATTAGCATACATTACCATTTGAAATCCTTATAATACTCTAAAAATTATAAAATGGTAGGAAAATATAATATGTCATTAAAATATACCCATACCAATCTCATATTATTTCCATGCCATATTTTAGCTCCATCCACTACTTGAAGTATGCCATTAACACTATTCACAATTAGGCATGTGCATACCTAAAAAGTCTATATTGAACAACTGAATTAAAAACATAATTTTTTTAAAAAACCATGGTAAAAAATCATAAAAAATATAAAATTAAATACCTAAAAAAATTCACCAAGTGAATTATACTTCATTACATAGGGAAAAAATGGCTCAAACCCTTCTCTGCAAGTTGCCCACTTAGAACTATCAACTAGCCTCAAAACATAGTTGTGGAAAAAATGACCTAAAACACCCATAGAACCAAATTAAAAGACTTAAAATGAATGTATATGATCATATCATGTTATTATACCAGTATTATATAGATATATAATATGTTCAAATGGAAATATTGATTTTAAAGACCAATATCATAGTCTTGTACCTCACTATCTCATCTGAACTAGACAAGTCAACTTATGAGAAACATTTTCATCATATTAAATAATATCCAAAACACATATAAAAAATTAAAATGTATTACATATCTTTAAAAACTTATCTATGTAACTTTATTCATCCCTAATCAACATCTCACTTCTACCTGGTTTTCTCACTATTTGCACCATTAGGTTTGTTAGCGACTAGTCAACTTGGATGACCATTTTAAAACACATAAAATATTTAAAATAATTATAAAACACCATGGAAATAAAATATAAGTCTCAATATTTTTCCTCCATCTATTTAGTAACTTTGACTTGGTTAACTATAATTGCTATAGAATTTTTTTGAGAAATAAGGCCTTTCTTATAGGGTCCACTGACTAACCTGATAAAAAAATCACACTTGGAGATGATTTGGAGAGTTTAATACATGAAAAAATAGTTTTTATAGTCATTTTAGACCATTTTGGGTTGTTTTTAATAATATCTTTCACATCAGTTTAGTGTTAGGGTTTTAGAGAGGGTTAACACTATTTCTGGTGTTAATGATTATTCATAAAGGACTACCCCTCATTTCCAAAAATAATGCCTAAAGATATTATATAAGACCCTTACTCATCTCTAATTAATATATTAGGTTCCCATGCAGAGGTTACACATTCCAATGAACACTTGAAAGTCCTTCTCGGGTTGAGAACCCTTCATTTTGTGCACTCAAAAAACCTCCAAATAACTTTTCATGCCTTTTCTTATAAAATTTAAACTAAAAATTGGTAAAAAACCTATTAAAACCTATCACACATCATATAAAATTCTCACATGATCATTCTTATCTTTAAATCTGAATCTCATACCTCAATTGGCGATAATCTCTCTTTTCTTGCTTGGATCTTGACCTGTAAACCATATTAGGCCTTGAAACTAACCTTCAAAACTATTTTAATGCACTCTCCACCTCACTTACATCCTAAAAAAAATCTCACATTCTCAAAACATTTCAAGCATTCTTCATATGCCTTGACAATAGATCATGATGCCTCATTAGCCAAGTAGGGTCTAGAGGTGGTCTTGTTGCATACCAGATCTATAAGTCCTACCCATGTAGGCTCAATTTGAGACTCTAATGAGTGATAAAATGACTCATATTCATGATCAAACAACCTCATACATTATTTTATGCCTCTATTCATCCATCTCACTAGGACACCAAGCTCATATCTTCTCATAAGATCTCTTCATGTAATGACCAATGTCATGACTAAGCTTCTAAAGCCCTTAAAACTTAACAAATAACCTTGAAACACTTCTTGATGATATTATACCTTTCTCATATGTATAAAAATATTCTCAAACAAATTCATACATCTTAATGATGCTATCAAATAAGAACATTCTTTAATGACCTCATGAATACCTTTCTTAAGAACCTTTGACATCAATGACAACATCAATGCTAAACTTCAACAACAAGTGATCAATAGTTACCTAATCAATCTAAATTATTTAGTAGGATTCAATTTTGTTTTAACATATACTAATTATTACACCATGTGGATAGAAGCCATGACTAAAAATAATTCCTAATACCAATATGTGATTAAATTTATGGAAGAAAACATATTGACCATGTTTAGAACTCCAGTTTCTATAGTCTATGATAATGGTTCAACATTCCAATCTAAATTATTTATTGAGTGTTCTTATAACAATAAAATTACCATCATTTTTTCCTCAAATGATTATCCACAAGGGAATGTATTTGTTGGGTCTACAAACAAGAATTTGATGGATGCCATCAATAAATTGACATAATTCAAACTAAGAGAAAGGTACCTACTGTTTAAGTATGCACTATGGGTATACATAAAAAGACACGAGTTACTCCTCAAGGATTCACCTTTCATACTAGTATATGGGAAAAAACCATATTTTCCTATTACTCTCAAGATACCATTGTATCAATTCTTATTATAGTATATTGGAGAAGATGAAAGGATTCAATCCATGATGGTTGACATAGTATAGATGGGGGATGCATAAATAAACACATTTCATAGTTTTAACAAGCATCAAGACGTTATTAAGAGGTGGTTTGATAATAGATCTAAAATTAAGTCTTTCAAAATTTTAGAATTAGTGCTTTTATGGGATAAGGCACATGTAAATAAAGGTCAACATGACAAGTTCATTCCTTTATGGATTGAGCCATACCAAATATTTGAGATTCTAGGAAATAATGTCTTTTTACTAATGGACCTCCAAGTTAATTATTGTTGCTTGCACACCATGCCCTAATTTCTTAATGAAATCATGTAACCTCTTCTTGCTCTGGATTCTGGTCTTTTCATTAATCTAGTTTGGGCCTTGGCCCTATTTGATCCATTGATCTGATTTAAAAATGGGCTCTTAAGATGTTGTAATCATAGTGTTATATTTTCTTCACTCTTTGAAATAAGTCTAAATTTGAAATTTTCACTACATGTACTTTAATTTATTTTGAATTTGAGACTATATTGACCTATTTTATCTAAATTAACCTAAATATTAGTATTAGTCTATTATAAATCATGTTTTGAGTATATGAATCCCTCTTCTAGACCATTTCACCATATATTTATGAAAATTTATCTAACTATATCTAAGTTTCTATAATCTTTCATTAACTTTTTCAACCAATTTTTGTCTTATTTTAGATTAAAGTGACTAACTTTTTGTGTGGTTTTGTATTTGGAATTATTCACTTACTTCTCAGTGGACCAATTTGGTTAAAAATTTAGTAAATGAGGTAGTTTTTGTTCACTAGATTTAATCCATTTTTTATTATTTTGGAATGAAAATGGTTATGTATTTGCATTATTTTTGGACCTGGTCATTTTTTTTTTGGTTGACCAAAGTTGGCCTTGAGTTGGGAGGAAGTGGATATTTATATTCATTAACTTTCCCCCCTTTTCCCTTCTTTTTGATTTAGACTTATCCATTTTATTTTAAATTTGGGAAATTTATACTCTAATGAATACTTTTATTTACAAAAGATAAGAGTTAATTTTAGTTTTCATAGGCCTTGTGTAAACTGGAGATGCCAATTATCACTCACTTGTTTTTCTATGAGATTTCAAGACTTAGTCTATTTCCAAGATCCCCAACCTTATAGATGCCTAGGATGAAGAAACCTATCATAATCATAAAACCTTTCCCCCAAGCTCCTAGGTAAGTTATACCATTCCACATAACAATATCTCATTTATTTGGGACCCTAGGTTAGTGAATGGGATGATGACACATGTCATGATCTAGCCTTTTCACATCCCTAGGTGATCTATGTGAATCTAACACACTAAAAATCTCCCAAATCCTTAGGATGGTGCCACTTATCATGATATTATGTCTCCACTATAGTTAGTACTTCTTGATTTTTAAGCTAGGGCTTGAAACCTTTTAGATGAGTGAGATCATGCCACATGGAATAATCTCATTGTATCCCATATATCAAACAATTGACATGTGTTAGAGTCCTAATTGGCCCCTAGGTAAATTTAGAGACTCTACATGGTAGGAACATGCCATTTGGAGGACACATTAGCACCCACATTAGATTTCATGAACTTTAATTTGATGACTATCTCACTTATTAAGATCATCAAAATTCAAGATTCTCTCTCTTTAAACCTAAAATATTTAAATTTGATTAGTTTTATTGATTTTGGGTCCATTTATTATCTTAATTAACTTATATTGAATGTATTTATACTATTTGATATTTATAATTTGTAATTTTATCTTTGAAATGGACTAAATCAGTTGTGTCTTTGGCAAAAATCCCCCTTTTTAATCACTAATTGTATGAGATTTTCATTTTTCCTTTCAAAATTTTGGATTTTTCCATTTTCATTTAAAATTGATAACTTATAAATCTAATTGCTAGTTCACTTGACTCAAAGACCAGATGCATGAAGAAAATTTTCATGTTGAGACCTCACTTATCTACTTCTTTAAAGAGCCCAAAATGAATTATCCACCTAGAGATCATCCAAATTCCTAGGATGATGCCATGTGGCATAATATAGTTTCACAGGGACCCTAGAGTGGTCATTAAAAAGTGATTAGGTAATAGAATCTCTAGGTAAATGGGATGATTCCACATGGCAACATCTACTTCTCCATACTCCTAGGTCAATAAAAATAGGTAGACAAAGAGGAGATCAAGTGAGTTGCTAAGATAAGCCACATATTGGCATCTTGGGGATCTAGGGTACTCAAGCTATTAAAATTTAAATTAAGACCATTAGGATCCAGATGAGTGAGATCATGATACATGTCAAGATCTCACTACTCCTTGGCCAGATAAAAGCCACGAGACCTAAGAGCCTTAACAAAGTTGTAGATGAATGAAGTTTCACCATGTAGAATGGTCCTACCACATAAAAGACATATTAAAATCATGAAATAATGGGAACCTTATATGTGGCATAGATTTTCTAAGGGGTATACATGGACCTCCCTAAAAAGAGTTAAAATTTGTATTTGACAACCATCTTGCCTATCTAAATTGTCAATATTTGGAAATTAAACTACATGTTCATTCTGGTAGGCACAATTAGATAATGATTTGTCAAGATGTATAATTCTAAATAAATTAGGTAATGGCATTAAACAATTAGTCATGTGCACTTTGGGACCAAGCAAAATTAATGAAAACCAAATTATGTCTTATCAAGGTATGGTCTCCAACTATAATATGGGCTAACTGGAAATCCCAAAAAGGATCCCAAGGGAATTCCACTATTCATGATTAAGGTGGAGTTCAATTATCATGGTATGTGGCACTTTTATCATGGTCAAAACATAACTTGAGTTAGATTCATTTGGACCTAACTTGTTGAGCTATCATAACTACCTATTTATGGGTTGAGCTCGAGACCCATTAGACTAAAAGTTTATATAAGACCAACTATTCATTATTTGAGGGGATAGTTCATTTAGATTTATAAGCTAGAGTAAAAAAATTAGACCCTCTCTTTCCTTATATTTTCTTATTTTTTTAGTCAATTTCTTCTCCTATGAGATCAATTGTAATGAGACATTTTTGTAGTTTTAGATAGAAAGGGTGAATCCTAGACATTGTTCCTTTTATGCAATATATTTAAACTGAAAAGTTGTGAGGCTAATGCTCATAATTTGTGCATTCAAATGGTAATTATGTTCGTTTTTATTCATAAGTATAGTTTCTTTCAGACCTTAACACCATCTCTATTCATGATTATGTGAATTTTGGTTAGAAATAAGATTGGTTTCATGAGAATTATCTAACCAAATGAACTATATCTATCTACATTGCATTATAGGCTTATTTCTCTTTCTATCTACCCTTTATATTTTGATCTTTATTTATAATTTATTAGCTTATTTTTAGAGTAGTCTAATTTATAATAAATGGATACATGTTTCATCTAGATTATGTGTCCCTCACTTGTCTCTTTTAAAGCTTTATTGTAAGTATGTCAAATACAATCACTACTCAATAAGGAATTCATTGAGAAAAATTAATGAGTTAAATATTTCTTGGTATAAGTTCCTTTTGTGGATATCAAAGCATATATTATATAGGCCCCTTGTATAAAATAACTTGCATCAAACAATTAAGGTATCCAATTCACCATGATATGGTAGATAAAAACCTTGGGGAAGTTTTTGCTGAGATTGCTTCCTTTCAGGAGATGTCAAAGAGAAGGATTAATCCTCACAATTTGAGCCTTTCCTCCCCTTTTATTCCTAGAGTTGGTGTGTTGTGCCAAACAAATCACCAAGAGATTGGTGCTATAAGGGATTGAATAAAGTTTTCTTTGATAGTTATGATTTATTGTGTCTAATATTTCATAAGATTTTCTTAGACAAGAATGTTCTAGGTTTTGAAAACTAGAAAAAAAAGAGTTGTCACAAATTCAAAGTCCATTGGGGGTGAATTTAAGATATTGTAACTCCTAGGACATAGGAGAACTAATATTGACAAAGGTAAGTCTAAGACTAGACATAAGTTTTTATATAATAGCTCCCACACTGCTATAAATACTTTCATTACCCTTTTTTATCTCCCTAAAAAACTAGTAATAGCTAATCTTGCCTGATTACGAGGAGGTAGTTATTATGTGAAAATTCCATTAATTTCCCATGACTTGACCAAAATACATGATAATTTATGCTTGAGGTATGTTAATGGTGGGGTGAGAATAATGAAAAAACATATATAGACCTTCAAGGATGCCTTGATTAGAACTCAAGTTAGGCATGAAGATGTTGATTGTATGTTATTCCCTTATAATTTAGAGGAGTCAATGTATGGTTGGTATTTAGGTCTCCCAAATGGATCTGTCACTTCTTGGGCTAACCTTGAGACTGTGTTCATCAACCACTTTAGGATACTAATAGACCCTACCATACTATACCATCAATTTATAGTTTCCCATAGAGAACCCAATGCACCCATGATTATTTTCAATACTCAGTTCCAAAAGATGTAAAAAATGTTGAAGGAACCCTACACTCTTACTAGGCTCATTAATAGACAAACATACTTGAAGGACATAAAACCCATGACTTCTATGTTCTTTAGGAGGACCCCACTAAATCTTACATATTTATCCTTGGCCTATAAAGAAATAATTATTATTTAGAAGTAGATGGTAACTCAAAGATATGGTTCTGGTAACTTTCCCACATTATAACAACTTAGTGCCTACAAAAAAATCCCTATGATCAATTAATATCTTATAAAAATCACCCCTTTAATGAATCCATTGAGAGTTATGTATTCAAATCCAAATTTATTATATAATAGCATGACCTTGAATGATATGCCTAAAAATAAACCCTATGCTCATCCAAATCATGTGTTGTCATAGCCCATGAGTCAACAATTATTCTAGTTGCCTATAATAACACTGCTACCATGCCTAGTTCAAGTAGTTATGCTACCCCTAACAACAACTAGAAATATATCCCTTCATTTTTAAATAATCATATGCCTAATAGAAATACCCATAACATAGTGCATTGTGTTGTCCCTATGTGTTTAAATGTTATTGAATTATTGGCTAACCCACTATCTAAAGCATGAAATAGCTAAGGTGCCACCATCAACCCTGAGGTAACTAATTTATAGTAGATGGTCTAGAGATTGACTAATGACATAGTTAATTTGTACTAGAAGGTGCCTCAAAACACTAGATAGACTATAAATAACCCACCTCAAAACATAAATTACTATTAAAAACATAATGAATGAGAGGGGGGTGAATTAATCACTTAAAACTTTCTTTCACATGTACTTTAACATTCCTTGAACCATGAAATCAATACAAATATATAGTAATACATAAGGAGTCATTCACATGAGCATAACACAAGAAACACATATATGAATGGGAAAACATCAATGGGACTAAAACCCACTAATATTTTAAAATTAACTATAGTCCTATAAGACAAACATCAAGATTTAGTGAAGCACCAACTTCACATGGAACACTAACCCCAACTGGCCAAACACCCACTTGTAAGGAGGCACCAATAGCCTAGACGACTCAACACCAATTCAACCACTTGATTTATTTTATAACCTTCATATCACATTATTTATCACTCAAATTATTATTACCACCTCTTCAGCTCTTCATACTCTTATCTCTTTCAAACTACCTTCTAGGCTTCTTAACTCAACTAGCCCTCTTCTTGACTTGATTAGGTCATATGATCTTGATTTTCATACTTAGTAATCCTATAAAATATTCATGATATTTTATATACACATTTATTATGGTATAAAATACCTCCTCCATCTCTTCAAAGTTTTATATCATTCACTTCAACTCACTCATTCTCTAACTAATCAATTAGGCATATTAGGCCTTGATCTTATACTAGGCTCTTGCTCATACACCACTTGGTCAACAATACACACTTGAATACTTATATTTTAAATAAAATATGCCTCATATTATGGAAAAAACTTTAATCAAAAATTACAATATGTTGATCATAGCATATATGAACAAAATCCCTTTAGGCCTTAAGGAGACCTAATTCAATTAGGCCTTCATTAGCACACGATGTCCTTTAAACTCCTTGGAACATTTTAAAAATACTCACATTGAAATAAAATATCATATTTAACTCAAATATACCCCTAATAATCTCATCTTAGTTACATGACACATGTTATCTCTAATCATCACTTGAAACATGCCAATAGTATTATTGACAACTAGCCCTGTGTATACCCAAAAAGTCTATTTTGAAAAACTAAAGTATAAACACAATTTTTACAAATAACCATGGAATAAAATAACATAAATATAACCTTAAAAACCTAAAAAATTCACCAATTTAATATACTTCATTACATAGGTCAAATGGATTCAAACCCTTCACTACAAGTAGCCCACTCAGAACTGCCAACTAGCCTCAAAACACAATCATGGAAAAAATGACCTTCATCACATGTAGGAAAAATTTAATATATTTAAAATTAATTTATATTATATTATGTGGTAATTATAACATTATAAGATAGATATATAATATGTTCAAATGGAAATATTGGTCTTGAAAACCAATCTCATAATATTATACCTCATTGTCTCATCTGAACCACACAGGTCAAATTATGAGCAACATTTTCATCATATCCACTAACCTCCAAAAATAATATACAAAATTAAAATGTAATAAAAGTTTTAAAAAAATTTTCCATTCATTTTTATTCATCCCTAATACATGATAACACATCCCTAATCAACTTATCACTTATGCCTAGTTTTCTCGTTATTTTCACCATTAGCCCTGTTAGCGACTGATAAAATTAGATGACCAGTTTAACACACTTGAGGGATATAAAATTCACATAAAACATCATGTACATTAAATAAAATTTTCAATATTTTTCCTCCATCCATTTATCAACTCTTACTTGGTCAAATCTAACTGCTATAGTAAATATCTGAGAAATAAGGCCTTTTTTAAGGTTCCACTCACTTACTTGACAAAGTAATCACGCCTCAATATGTGTGGTAGATTTTAATACAAACTAAAATCACTTAAATATACATAATAATACATTATGATCACTTTTTAATAATATCTTTCACATCGGGTCACTGTTAGGGTTTTAGAGAGGGTTAACACTATTTTTGGTGTTAAAGATTGTTCATACAGGATTGTCCCTTATTTATAAAACTAATGCCTAGAGATATTATTCAAGAAACTTCCCCATCTCTAATAAATATATTAAGTTCTAATTATATGTTACACATGACAATGAACACCTGAAATTCCATTTCGTGTTGAGAACCCTCCATTATATGCACTCAAGAGACACTAAAACACTTTATCTAGCCTAAACCTTAAAAATTTGACCTAAAACTTGGTCAAAATACTTGAAATAACATGACACACTTCTATCAATTCTCAAAAACTCACATTTTTCTTGGATACTAATCCTAATACCCCATTTGGCCACCATTTCTCTCTTTGTTCTCTATGCCTTGACCTGCAAGTCATATTAGGCCTTGAAACTGACCTTCTAACCATTATCCAAGATATCAAAACCTCATATTCAAACTCAGTCAACATCTCTCATGATCAAAAACTTCTTTACTTTTTTCATAGGCCTTGAAAACACCTCATTAGTGTAGACATCTAATTCCTAACACCATTTGTGTTGAAATTATCAATCTTACTTGAATTGCACTCAAATGCACAAATTAGGCCAAAATCAATAAAATACACTAAATGTTTTGAGTTATTAAATACAAGTGTTTATTATGCTAATGTATCCCTATATGGGGCAATAAATTTTATGTGATTCCTAACTTTTCTTAAATCATTTCATGTTAAAATGATGATTTCACATTTTGGTGCCCTGGATCACTCTTTTCTTCTAATTTGTAAGCACACATCATGTGCCTATGTTATTTTGTGTCAGCAACATCCTAAATGGAATCATGGTATGTATGCAACTAACATCACCTTCCAATTCCTGCCAAGTCAAATTATGACCTAGTAATATGGCTTTTTGACTAGTTTGACTAATTATGCACCATTTTTCAAAGAATTGCACTAAAATTGATTAATATTACTTAGGTAAATTAAACCAAATTATGAACTTAAGTAAGAATTCCATGGAGAAAATTAAATATTTCTTTATTGTAAATTTATTCTTAATGTCTGCATCACCTAATGATATGATCAATGGGGTGGAATCCATAAGCCATAAATGCACCAAATATCAAGTTTATGGGCACCCATGCCTCATTAATGCCTCTTCCTCCCAAATATTTATGAGGATATTTAGGGATTTATTATGAAATATTATATTATTTCATGGCCACACATCTCAATATTAATATGTATGATCATGATTGATCTTGACCCATTTGAAAAATCTATAAATAGCAGGCCTCTCACTCACATTTTAAATCTTAAATTATGTAAATCTATAATGCAGGATTCTCTTTACAAGTCATTTAAATAGTTTGATTATCATTCTTTATTTGAAATAGGATAGCTTCATTTGATAGGCATAATAGTGATTTCATATCATGAGCCTAGATTATGCATATTGATATTGAGATGATGGAGTTTGGCATCCATTGTTAAAAAAGATAAGAACACTAAATTAAGGGGGGAAACATGCTTAGAGCCACTTTTGGATGGTGGAATGATTTTAATAAGGTAATAGGTATATGTGTTTTATTTAAATTGCTTCTTATTATCAGTTTCAAATCCTATTGAATAGGTTGGCCTAGATTGTAAGTTTTTATGTATAATTTTGTGTTTTTCATGACTAATACTTGAACTAATCCTCTTTTTAATCCATTTCTACATCTTAGCATGCCTGATGGATCAACACATCCCTCTCAAGAAAGGAAGACACTTTGGCAATATTATATTTCCATTAAAAGTCATTAAAAAGTCATTTAACATTAATTTTTAGGTTGTTTTTCCAATGTTTTTTTTTAATTTTTTTGTGCATACATAGATTACATAGTGATTGATGTCAGTTCTAAGTGACCAACATCAGTTAGGTTGTATGGAAAAATATGGCCAAAAATTTCTATTTTAGAGATTTTATTAAGTTTGTAGATGTCAAATTGAGTTTTTAAGTTTCTGGTCTAAACATATTTCTTGATCCAGAAGTCTACTTTTGGAGATTTTATCCTAAAAATTGTGTTAACAAGTTTTTTGTCCAAATATTTTCATGCCTAAGGGTTCAAAAGTGACTGTTATCAATCAATTTTAACCAAAAATGGTTGGTTATCTAACCAGCATCATTCTATAATCAATTGACATCAGTCAACAATGATCAACATCAGTCTTTATGTGTAAATAATAGAGAACTTGAGATCAACAAATCTAAAGTTGCTTGTCCCATTTTAAATTGTGCTTCAAAGCTAAACAAGATTCTCTAATTTTTATTGTTGGACCTATGAGGAAAAATGATTATTTGAGCATAATTATATCTTTTGACCTTCTATTTGGTGTTTAAAAGGAATTAATAACCTCCCCTTTGGTGTTTAAAAGGAACTAGATGGCTTGATTAAATGTTTTTGTGAATGTTTTTCAAAGTTTTCATCAACTAAGGCCAAGGGGCCAAGAACTTCACTTAACATTTCAATTTGGTGTTAGAAAACTCAAATTTCACTTAAAAATTCAAATTTCTTGAAGTTATTTTATGTAAATCATATATCACTTCATTATTAGATTGTTTGAGCAAAAAGGAATTGTGTGTGTATGGTTTCCCCCCATCCTCTATAGGGAACTTGGGTGACTAAAAGTTCCTTTTCATTAAAATTATGCCTTCATCCAAGGTATAAAAGGATTTTTTCTAGGCTCTCCCTAAAATCTATATGGTTTAGGTGATCTTAAAACAACCACAAAGCCTTTTTACTTAGATTTTATTTCATGCAATTTCGCTTGTGAAGGGGATGTCATTACCTCTCATGAGTTATCTAGGGAATCATTGACTCGAGGCTTCATCTCCCAATAGTGTTTCAACCCAAATCCATGTTGGGGTATACAAATTAGGGTACACATTCTATGAGAGCTAGGGGGTTAAATGGATAACCTTTCCTTTTGTAATAAAAGCCTAAGTTAGGTTTGGTCAACTAGGGATTCCACTAAGCAGTCCATGGATGGAATTGCTATATAAAGTAATAGGCCTTTGCATATTAAGTTGATCGGTATGAAATTAATTCATCTATTGCATCTATTATGTTAACCATACTTAGGACCATTTAGATGGTCATAAATTTTAAGTTTTTAATAACCCCACTTGCTACAGAGTATTATTGATGTAGGGTGTACACGAAGGTCCATGTCATCATATTGTCTCTTGGGAGAAGGGGGTGTAAAATAACCTACCAATTAATGTGATTTTATTTTGGATGAACACTTAATTTCCTCCCAATTGTACGTATATAGATGGATTTCAATAATACAAAATAAACCTTGTTAGTTTAGGGCTTAAGACAATTACTTAGTTACATTTGTCTTTTGGTCTTAGATTGCTTGGTCTTGATTTGAGTCAAAACTTGCTTGCAAACACACATCATAACCAAAAACATTGTCCAACAATTTATTTAACAAGGACATATTATATTGGTCAAATCCAAATCATCTTTGCCTTGTTCAAATTTATCATCTTAAACATTGTGTTTTGTCTTGTCTAATTCACATAGTTATGATGCCCATTTGAGTGTAAACCAATTTCAAATTATCTTTAAGTCCTTCATTAATAGTTCAAATTTAAAATTACACCTTTATAAGTTAATAGGTTAATGTGTTAAATTGGGTTTAATTTCCCATTTTCACTTGAATTGAGTAACTTGGGTTCAATTTCCCATTTGGATTGAAGGCCATTTATAGAGTCATTATTATTCAATCATTGTGAACTTAGGTCATTAAGTGTATTTCTCAAAATCTAAATTCAAACAACACATTTTATACTACCTTTATATTACCATGTGGCAACATTGTGCTACCTATTTAGTTCTAGCTTTATACTTAGGAATTCTTGCATATTTTCTTATCTTGAGTTTATTGGTTTGTATTGTCTCCTTTCTAATCCGAAGGGATTTATTCTAATTTCTTAGTAGAAACTTGTTGAATTTGAACTAGTTTTTATGGTATTGATGAATCTCTTAACCTATGTTTGGTGTACTAGTTTACACTTAGGTATTTGAGTTATCATACCCTCTTTAAATTCATACTATTTCAACCCTACCCAAGGTTGAGTAATTTCATAAATACATTATTCTAATTATGTGTGGTACTATGCCACTCTTCTTTTATTATAGTCTCTTTGGTACCTAGTCTCTTATTTAGGAAAAGATCAAAACATATACTTTGTTCAAACATTTTCAAATATATTCAAATATAGAGAATAACCTTTTTAGACATGACTCTGAGGTACACTTATAGTGGAGTCCCTTATGGCCCCAGCTATGAGGAGGAGCATTACTATGATGGTCAAGACAATTCTATGGTCTTTAAAGTCATTCCCATAACTTTAGGATTTGAGGAAGACTTTTTTTGAATATCAACCCCAAAAGGACAAGGATGAATCCATCCTAAGGTTAATAGATTTTAGTGATAGACTACCCTCACATTTTCCCATGGAATAATTACATACCTTAGTTAGATAAGGAGAGAAACAATAAGAGCAATCTCTCACAAACCAACATGCCTTCTTATATAAGTGGTAAGGAAATACTTATAGAGTCAAAACCCAGTGATCAAGATCTTGTTAAAAAGATTAAGAAAATAAGCTAGTGATATGCAGGCCAACTTATCATATACTTGATAGACTCTTTAGTAGCTACGTCAATCCATAATGATGCTTCAAAGGAACAAAGAAATGTGGTTGAACCAACATAACATCTAGTTAAAAACACAATAATGATAGATCAAGATATCTCAATAGAATAAACCAAATCCCAAGAGGTTCTACAAAATGCTCCACTAGACACATAACACACATTTTTTAATCATCAATAACCTCTTATTACTTTACAAAGATAAAGACCAAAACATTCAGTACGTATTGAATAAATCATATAAAATAATTTGGCTAGTTTGTCTAAACCAACATGTATTATTGTGAATAGACCAAGAACTCCCCAAAATTAATAAAAAATGGTTAATTCAAGGTAGTAGATTCCTAAGAATCAGCCATTTGCCTACTCAACTCAAGGAGTGAACCAAAACCAAGTTGAGGATATTAGGATGTACATCCTTACCAAATCTACATAATAATAGGGGCACATACCACCCCAACAATAATAGTAGGGGAACATTCCACCCTAACAACAATAATAAAGGCACATACCATCCCAATAAAATTATGTTTCACCCATAAATACACCAAACATGTAAGAGTGGAGATTTATGAAAGAGATTGTGATAGGATTGGAGATGAATAATAGAGTCAAGAAGTAAAAATTTGATGAGATATATCTATATCTATTTGATTTAACTATTCTTCAAGTCCCCTTTCCATCTTATTTTGAGGCACCCAAATTTGAAAAATACAAAGGAAAGGGTGACCCTCCTCAACACATTCAGGCATTCTTTATGCTATGACAAGAGGTTGATTATAGTATCATTTATTTGTTTCATTTATTTTTATGAAGTTTAGTGGGACAAGCTCTAGACTGGCTACTTAAACTACCCAAGGGATCAATTATGGGTTGGAATGACTTATCTTAAAATTTCATCAACCATTTCTCATACAACATTGAACATGAATTGACCATTGTTGACTTATTCAAAGCCAAAAAATGTGATGGAAAAATCTTTGTTACATATCTACAAAGGTAGAGAACATTAGTGGGTCACTTTCAACATAACTTACTAGACAAATAGTTGGTGGACATATTTGCACAAAAATCAAATAATAAGGTTGTGCACAATCTATGGCTTGCTTGTGTTAATTCATTTGAGGAGATTATACACAAGGGTGTATATATTGAGAAGGCTCTTATTTCCAAGATCCTTGTCAAGATTTTCACATAGGGTCAAACTTCAAATATGACCCAATCTTCTAATCCAATAGTTGCGCATAAGAAACCTAAGGGTTTCAACAAGAACAAGAACGTAGTAGGAAATGGAGTAACTAAAATAAGACATGTACAAATGGTACAAGCCTCATCAGACCTAAATGTATAATTATCTCTACCTAATCCACCACCCAATTTTTAAAGATAACCTCCATGGGGGACATTTCATAATCAATACAAAGTCTTTAGTAAATTGGGAGAACTTATTGAGATAGTATTTAAAAATATCATAGCAGCTAAACTTATTGTATGGATGGTACCAAGGCCATTTACTTAACATTAACCAAATCTATATTGGTACAAGGAGAATTAATGGTGCAATTTTCATCATGTTTTTGGAAATGGTGCTTATCAGTGCATCTAATTACATCACCTTATTGAATATCTGATCGAGAGTGGTGATGTTGAGATTAAATTGGCTCCACAAGGCACTAATCAGTATATGGGAATCTACCAAGATCCATTCCCTTCACATAATCAACCACCATCAAGGAACAATTAGTATAACCAAAGACAAAATCAGATGCATAATTAGAACTAGAATTAGGGTCAAAATCATAATCAACATGATCATAATACCCATGCTAATAACTTGGGTTACAACAACATGACTTACGACTATAAAAAACTATAAGATGAATTTTTTTGCGCCACATTACCACTATTACTATCAAAACCCAAGAACCATATTGTGTTCTTCATAGTATGGGACCCAAATTATAGGGCCAACACCTTCTCCCATTAGTAATACCACATCAATTTTTCATAATTATATTGCAACTCCATTTTCATGGGTTACTATTTTTGGATAACATCCTTATTCTAATTATAATGGCTCCTCATCGACTCAAAATTTCTCCAATGCAACTAGACACTTGTGAGTCACCCTCCAAGGCCCTTTGCCTTCATCCTCTATATATATTGACTCCTTGCCACCTTTAGGTTATGCAGTCATAACTAGATGCTCATGAGTTACCCTCTAGGGTCCTTTTCCCTCCTCTTCCATAGAACCTAATGTGAATATTATGCCTTTAGATCTTAATCTTAATACTATGCCAATGAAATCCAATCCATCTCATCTTAATGTTGAAAAGCCTTATAGTCTATCAGAACAAACTAAGAAAAACCCCTACATAGATTTCCATTTTGGATATTTTGTGTACATATAAAGTCCATAGAACTATTTTAAATAGCCTTTTACAAGAATCAACTATTCCCATAGATAAAATCCTTAACAGTTCCAAACACTAGTTGCATACTTGTCTTCATTTTGTCAGCTCAAATTTGTTCAAAAAGACATGTCCACCCTAGGTCTAAACATAACCACCCAATGTATATTGAAGTAATCATTAAAAACCATAAGATCAAGTGGGTTATTATATACAATGGTTTGGGGATAAACATAATATCCCTAAAATTGGTGTAGAGATTGGGCTACACTATAAATAACATCCAGTTAGAGATAATCACCATATAGGGTTATGAAAACACTGAGAGGGAATCTTCTAGTACCATTCATTTGTTGATCATTGTTGGGTCTATTTACCACCACACATTACTCCATATTGTGGACATTAATCTATGTTATAACATAATTCTTGGTCATCCTTAGATCCATGAAGTATAGGCCATTCCATCCACCTTATATCAGTGCCTTAAGTTTCCCCATGATGGGATTGAGGTTTCTATTTGTTAGGCTGTGGAGCTAAAAGCTTCAACTATTGCAGACATGGAGGAGGTTGCTGAGTTCCAGGGAGACCAACATCGATAGAGTATAGTGAAAAAGGCAACTGACATCGGTAGGTGTGAACTGAAGACAACCGACATTGGCAGGAGGTCAGCCAATGTCGGTCACCTCCAGGCAGACAGGGACTGATGTCGGTCTCCTGTGGCAGTTCAGAACTATTTGTTGCATGAACAGTTAGTTCGTTTGAACCGAGTGTTTACATGTTAAGGGATAATTATAGTCTCAAGCTGCATGTCTAATTATTGTAATTAGAGGTCTATTTTTTGTATGCATGGGATCCTATTTAAAGACCCATGAGGCATGTATTATAATAAATAAAAAAAGGCAAGTAAAAGCATTGAAGTAAGGAAGCAAGGTTAAGGAGATCTATAAGGTGTAAGGTCAAGGAGATCAGCTGAAGCATTCAAGGAGGGGATAACAACTCAGGTTGTTGAGTTGGTTATGGTTGAGCTAGAGAGAGAGGGAAGAAGTCCTTGAGGTGTGGAAAGCCTTTGAGGTGGAAGAAGAAGTGGCATCTTCTTTATTGTATTTTCTTCTAAGAGTATTTAATTCAATATTGTGTATTGTCTCTCAAATTATTTGTTGTTTCAAGTTTCTAGTTAATCATTCTAGTATAATTCCATGTTTAATTGCTTATAAGAAAAGTAATCAATTGTGCTTCCTTGGAGGGGTTCCTAATAGTTGGTATCAGAGATAAGGTTATAGGGAGCAGGTTATTGTTTGATTATAGGTCATTCACAGGGGTTTCTGTTTGAGTGGGAGTACAACAATGGCAGAAGAAAGTAAGCTATGAATGGAGAAGTTTAATGACAAGAATTATCAACATTAGAGGATGCAGATAGAAGATTATCTATATCAAAAAGATTTGTACTTACCGTTGGGTGGGGTTGCATGCAAGCCCATAGATATGAAGGATGAAGAATGGAATGTTCTTGATCGAAAGGCTCTAGGATCCATAAGGTTGAGCCTTGCATCGTCTATGATTTCTAACTTATCACAGTGTAAGACAATGGAAGAGTTGATAAAATCTTTGGCAAATTTATATGAAAAGCCCTCAGCTTCAAATAAGGTATTTCTTATGAAGCAGTTATTTACTTTGCAAATGCAGGAAGGTGGATTGGTACATACTCATCTTAGTGATTTCCATGGTTTGGTAAACTAGTTAGATTCAGTCAATATTGTTTTTGATGATGAAGCAAAGGCTCTCTTAATTTTATGCTCTTTACCTGAAAGTTGGGATAGTTTGGTTATGGTAGTAAGTAATTTTGCGTCTGCTTCTAAAATCTTAAAAGTTGATGATGTTGTGAGTGTAATCTTGAATGAAGAAATATGTAGGAAAAGCATAGGTGAATCATCAGGGAATGTTCTAAGTGCAGAAAGTAGGGGAAGGCAAAGAGAGAAGGTCGAGCAAGGGAAATCAAGGTTAAAGATGGGAAGGAGATCTGAATCCAAAAATGGAAGTATCACCTACTAGTTTTGTGGAAAGAAAGGACACACAAAGAAAGAGTGTTGGTTGAGGGATAAATAAAATCAACATGAAGGTAATGAAGAAGCAAAAGATGTAAATATTGTGGTACAGGATGCTCTCATACTTTCTTTGGATAGTTAGGTAGGATCATGGGTTTTAGATTCTGGTTCTTCTTTTCATGCAACCCCAAATAGAGATTTGTTCCATGAGTATGTCAAGGGAGACTTTGGAGAGCTTTATTTAGGGATGGTACACCTTGTCAAATAGTTGGCAAAGGGAAAGTGCAGCTGGAATTGCAGACATGCAACACATGGGTGTTGAAGGAGGTTATGCATGTCTCGGTCTTGAAGTAGAGTTTGGTTTCTGTAGGAAGGTTGGGTGATGAGGGATGCATAGTAACCCTCACAATGGATTCTTGGAAGGTTACCAAGGGTGCACTTGTTTTATCAAGAGGTAAGAAAGTAGGTACTCTTTATCTATCTACTTGTATTACTGATTCTACTTTTGGTTTATCTACTTCAGCTGTAGATTCCAAGATGTGGATTAATAGGCTTGGTCACATGAATAAGAAGGGAATGGACGTTCTTGATTCAAAAGGTATGAGTTCAGATTTGGAAGGCATAAATTGAGTTCATTGTAGGAAAAGTGCTTTTGACAAGAACAAGGAAGCCTTGGTGTTTATGGAGGAGATGATGGATAGAGATTAGTCACAGGGGCTGAATAATTCTAAGCAGGGCAGTATGGATAGGGTTATGATCCAAGATGAGCTCACAGATAAAGAAGTCATCACTTACAGGAACACATAGGTACCGATGTTGGTCACATGGAACCGACGTCGGCCAGACAGGTACCGACATTGGTCATGTACAGACCAGCAGGGTCGGTAGAGTTGGGCAGGAGAAGTCCGATGTCAGTCAGACATAAATCAATGTCGGCAGAGGGGACACTAGTGTTAGCTAGGGAAATGATGTCAACAGTCAGGGTCAGTGTAGGGAACAGACATCGGTCGGATGTAGACTGGGAGATGGCCAAGATCAGTCACTGAAACGGATGTTGGGTAGACAACAAGCTGTCAATGAGTCTCAAACACCCATATGGAGGTCAGAAAGGGTATGTGAACCTCATATTCATTGTTCACCTTCTTTATTTTATTTTTTGCTTATTGATGGTCAAGAACCAGGAAGATATGAAGAGGCAATGTAGGTAGAATCCAAAAATAGTGGGAGCTTGGCATGGATGAGGAGTGTGAGTCCTTAGAGAAGAACCAAACAGGGGTTTGTTGGTGGAGTTGTCAGCTGGAAGAAAGCACTAGATAAGGGATGGATTCCCAAGTTAGAGAAGAGAGTGGATGGACACGTGAGATAGAAGGCTAGGGTATATGGTCTTGAGAAGGTTGTAGGACAATGGAGGTTTGACCATTGTATTTCTCTTTACCAGGTTGGATAATATTAGCTACATTATCCTATTACTATATTGTGTTACTTGTTACAGGGTTACATATACAGGGATTTTCTGAGCTAAGGGTCAAGTTAGTTCAGAGGTATGTCATGAAGAATTTGGGAGCAGCAAAATTCTTTTGGCATAAGAGACATGGAAGATCACAGGTTGATTTTGTCTCCAGTGGGAGTTTTTAGAAAGTTCAGATGTGGCAGGGGACTTGGATGACAGGTATAACATCATAGGATGTGTGGTGGTTGGTCTTCAAGAGTGATCTTGAAGAGGGATACAAATCCAAGGCAACAAACTAAATGGTGTATAGGTACATGTACAGTAGTAGCTGTCTATCTCCAAGTGGGAGATTTTTAGGTTGTGGAGCTAAAAGCTTCAACTATTGCAGACATGGAGGAGGTTGCTGAGTTCTAGGGAGACTGGCATCGGTAGAGTATAGTGTAGAAGGCAACCAACATCGGTAGGTGTGAACTGAAGACAACTGGCATCGGTAGGAGGTCGGCCGACGTCAGTCACCTCCAGGCAGACAGGGACCGATGTCAGTCACCTGTGGCAGTTTAGAACTGTTCGTTGCACAAATAGTTAGTTCGTTTGAATCAAGTGTTTGCATGTTAAGGGTTAATTATAGTCTTGAGCTGCGTGTCTAATTATTGTAATTAGAGGTCTATTTTTTGTATGCATGGGATCCCATTTAAAGACCCATGAGGCATGTATTGTAATAAAAAAAAAATGCAAGTAAAAGCATTGAAGCAAGGAAGCAAGGTCAAGGAGATCTACAAGGTGTAATGTTAAGAAGATCAGCTGAAGCATTCAAGGAGGGGATAACAACTCAGGTTGTTGAGTTGGTTATGGTTGAGCTAGAGAGAGAGGGAAGAAGTCCTTGAGGTGTGGCAAGCCTTTGAGGTGGAAGAAGAAGTGGCATCTTCTTTATTGTATTTTCTTCTAAGAGTATTTAATACAAGATTGTGTATTGTCTCTCAAGTTCTTTGTTGTTTCAAGTTTCTAGTTTCTTAATCATTCTGGTATAATTCCATGTTTAATTGCTTATAAGAAAAGTAATCAATTTTGCTTCCTTGGAGGGGTTCCTAACACTATTCCTATCGATCAATAGCCTTATCATTATTATAAACATCTAGAAGCTGAGTTTCATAATTATAACTATTGTCCAGGTTCTAAATTTTTTAGAAATAAGAACAAGGTAATAGTTTCATATCCACCTTCATCCAATTATATCAACCTTAGTGACTTGGCTTCCACTTTGATTGATTCATTTCCCATAGCTCTTGTAAAATAGGTTATAATTGAAGACATGGTAATTTCCATGTACCATATTAAGGATTCCTTCCATGTTGTAAAGTTTTTAAAGTCTCCCAAAACATTTGGTAAGCCCAAACCTTCCAAGAACCCATATGAACCCACCTTGATCTAGAAATAGAAGAAACATCAATGAAAATAACCTATGGTATTTGTACTTGTTACTTTACCAAAATAAGATTTGGAGGATTTCACAAAAGTAGATAGGTTATATTCTAAAAACATTACTGACAGCTTTTAGAATCCAAAATAACAAATCCCTAATCAGATCATGGATTATCTATATTATAAAATAAATGGCCTTGGACCATGATCCTAAGGAATCTTTAAACCTTTATCATCTGGGGTACCTAATTTAAATCATGGTCTCAAATTTATACCACTTGGGGGTGACCTCATGACTTTTGATAGTGATTCTTCTAAATTGACTAGTGATGAGATTCTTGGTAGCAACATAATATCCTATTATAGCCTTTTTGATGAGTTTCTTGACTTGGATTTATTTGAACAAAATGCCATTAAGACCATAACAATCCATAGGTCATTTTAGTATTGAAGCAAGAACCCATTTCACTATTGCATCTTCCCTTACTGAAGTAAAACCTCATTATTTCCTATGTCTTTACCATCTTAAACTCATTGATTAGGACCGAAAAAATTTGTTCATATGCCTTAAAGAGTTTCAAAATGAATAATCAATCATAGAACATGGGCCTAAGAGATGGATTGCCCATTGGTGATCATAAACAAGGTTTTGATTTTTCATTGGATCCTTCTACCTACTTTAGAGAACATGCAATTTTTTTAATCATAATAAAGATAAAACATGGAGATTTTTAGGTGAAAACCTCTTTGAGTTGCACATTGATTAGGGAAAAATTAAATAAAAATACAAGCCCTTGAGTGAAAACCTATTTTAGGTACTCTTAGATGGGAAAGTTTGCTCATCCCCTAAAGACATAAAAGGTCCATCAAGTCATAGCTCTATAGATAGTACAAGCATATATTTAGAACAAAAACAAATGTTTGAGCATCCCGCTCTTGAGTTTCTAAAGATTTTAAATCTTTAGCCATTACTTGATCTGGTGGATTCAGATTCATCACATTATCTAGAGATTTAAGAGGAACAATAAGAAACTATAGCAGAAGAAGATGATCATGATCATACCTTGCCTACAATTCTTGAAGATGGATCCACCCTTTTTGTAAAGAACATAGTTGAAGTGAATTTGGGAACATATGATGATACCAAAATTATTTATCTTATAGCTTACCTTATTGAATTAGAATGTGAACACATTATATCCATTTTGATGGATTTCAGAGATATTTTTTCATGGGCATATATTTAGACAAGCCAAGCTTAGACCCACACTTGGTAGTGCATCAACTTGTTGTTCATTGAAATGCCAAACCAGTTAAGTAAAAATTAAGAAAGATATATCCATGCATCACCCTCTTGGTAAAAGTCAGTTTAGATAAACTATTGGGAACAACCTTCATCAAATTGTTGGAACATTCTAAATAGATATCTAACATAGTCCTAGTCAGTAATAAGCCATATGGCATACATCTTTGTATAAATTTTAGAGATATCAACAAAGCATGATCAAAACACGATTTTCCTCTACCTAAAATAAATATGATCATCAATTTTACTACTAGGTACAAGATGTTGTCCCTCATGGATGGATTTTTTGGATACAATCAAATCAAGATATCCCAAGAAGATCAAGGCAAGACTACATTCACCACTCTATGGGGAATATTCTATTACCAAGTCATGCCATTTAGCTTGAATAATGATGAAGCCACATATTAACATGCCATTATTGTAATTTTACATGACATGATGTATGATATTATTGAGTACTATGTTGATGACATACTAGTAAAATCAATAACATGTGCTAGACATCTTGACATTTTATGAAGAATCTTTGAGAGGCTTCATGAATATAAACTTTGCCTTAATCCTAAGAAGTATGTCTCTGGATTGAATTTAGGGAAATTGATAGGTTTCATTGTATTGCAAAGAGAGGTTGAATTCAACCCTGCTAAGGTTAAGGATATTGTTAAAATACCTCCACTTTCAAATCTTAAATAGATCTAAAGCGTGCAAGGAAAGATTCAATCAATCCATAGGTTCATTTCTCAAATGGTAGATAAGTGCCACCCATTTACCCATATCTTAAAGAAAGGAGTCACGTTTCAATGGGATGAAGACTTTTAGTTAGAATTTTTGAGTCTCAAGACATATTTGGCTAACCTATCAATTTTGGGATTGCCAACACCTGGACAACCATTAATTCTTTACATATCAGTAACTGAGCATTCACTAGGGGCACTTTTGTCCCAACATGATGATCAAGGTAAATAACATGTAATATATTATTTAAGATACACATTGGTGGGTTATGAACACAATTATATGCTTATTGAGAAGGCATATTTAGCTTGTTGTTCACTTCCCAAAAATTGTGACATTATATGTTGAATAATAAAATAATTATCATCACCAAGGTGGATCCTCTCAAGTTTTTATTATCCAAAGTAGCTCTCACAGGATGCATGGATAAATGGTTCATGATCCTAAGTGAATTTGATGTTGAGTATCATAATTAGAAGTCTATCAAGGGGTAGTTTATTGTTAATAAACTTGTAGAAGCCCCTATTATAGACACTCAAATTTGATTTTCTAAATGATTTTATCATGGACGTGGAAGAAGTACAACGTGAACCTAAATAATGGAATCTTTATTTTAATGGTTCATGTGGTTCTTTATCCACATTTTTGAGTTTTAAAATAGTCAAATTTTAATCTATAACATGATTAGTGAGGTTTAGAATTTATTTTGAGCTCATATTATCCCTTAGGTTCCCCTTCTTCTTTTGGCTGAATCCCAACTTCCTTCCAAGTCCTCCACGTGGTGACCCAGTGCTCATCTAAGGATGGTTTTATTTTGTCAAAACTTAAAGTAGTACCATTGGATGATGGGATAATAGATGGGGCCCACCATTCAATTTCAAGGAGGGTTGTATATTTTCCACATGGCATCCCCATGCTCATTTTTGAAAAGGAATAATTAGTTTCTCTAGGAGAAGTGCTATCATGCCACATGATATCACGATGATTCTCAAGATCAAAGTTTATTTTGTCAGAACTTAGGATCATGCCATTGGATGATAGAGTTAGGAAGGGGACCTACCAAATAGTTATGAAAAATTAAGTGGACCTACCATGTGTCATCTTAGTGCTCTTCATGAGCAAACTTTTCCTTTTAGACATTTAAGCAGTGCCATTGGATAAAAGAAGTGGGTCCCCCCTTCCTAACAGTATTCCAAGGGTAGTTCAGGAAGCAACCACATGTCATCATTATACTCCAAAACATTGTGGGAATCATAAGTCATTATAATCATGCCATATCTTGGATTTTTTAAGAATGACTACACTCATGAATCAAGGCTCACCTGTCAGTTGTAATGACCTCATCATGAGCATGAATGACTCGTTCTAGGTGTCTTTTCCTTAAGAGGCCATTGTGCCTATACAACCATGGCTCTTTTATTTTGTAAGGGTTAGATTTTAGATAATTACTTGTGCTAGAGTAGCCATTATAATAAGTTTTAGTTCTAGAATAGAAGTATCAATAGTTATTATTTTCATTCTTTGACCTTAGTAGGTACCCCTCATAGGTTGGATTGAATATTATCTACTATGCCTTTAGAGGCCTTTTATATTTTGTTGTCCATATAACAATGAAGAGGATGTGGTATTCTATGTGAAATTGAATGGAACATTATTTTTGTTTGTTGTCTTCTTTTCTCTACTTCTATAGTATTAATTCTTATCTATGTTATGGACTTTAATTCATGTATATCTTCCTTTAATAGTCTATAATGATCAAGACTTCTAGCTAATTTATGCAACTATAGGTTAACACTTTTAAATATCTCAGTGCATCACCTTAGTTAGTACTTATTTTAAGTTTTATTTGCTTTTCTTCCTAACCCTTTTCCTCAAAACCAATTTGAAGAGTTGACTTATAAAACCCTAAAGGTTGTTTTATAGACCACATTTGAGTCCCACACCTATAAAGATTCCCATAGAAGGTTGTTTGCCTAGAGTGAGAGTTTTAGGCATCAACAAAACCCTAGTTATTTTTAGGATTTATTTCAAAAATATTAACATAATAGAAATACATACACAGATGAAATCATATGGAGGGTTTCATACTCATATTTTTGATATAAAAGAATGCACATACAACCATTGACAAATATAAGGGTTTTATACATGCTCAAACCTCTAGATGGGCCATACCCATCCTTAGGGTCAACCATGTATACCCTATTCATATTTTTATTCTAAAAAAGTTAGAAAACTTCACCAAATCTAGGGTTTTTTTACCGATGACAGATAATTTGTATTCAAAGAATGTATCCAAAAATAAAAAACTAGAAACATATCACAATAGACCATACCTCAAACATAATTATAGGTAATAAAAAATATAAGAAACTATAGTATCCAACATTGTTACATACCTTCAAATATTAAGGGCATACACCACCCTATTATCCTTGCCTTTATTGTAATTAATTTTAAAATCATAATCTGACAAAAACTCTAACCAATGCCTCTAATATTCATTCAAATTAGGTTGGATGAAGATATAATTGAGTCCCAAGTTATCATTATTGAGATAAAATGGTTTTCCCATTAGAGAATGCCTCTAAACCTATAAGGAATGAATAATTGTATCCAATTATAGATCATGTGGGGCATAATTTGATTCATACGAATTCAAATATCTAGACTCATAAGCTACAATAGAAGCCTCTTACATGAGAACTCACCCAAGGCCATCTCTTAAAGCATCAGTTATTATTGATAATTAACCATTTGGATAGATAAATCTCAATACTGGTGCCAAAATAAGTCTTATTTTTAGTTCTTTAAAAGCTTTCTCACACTTAGTTAACCACACAAACTTTTAATTTTTCCAGTGAAGAGAAGTAATCATATTTTATATCTTAGAAAATTTTGGAATAAACTTGCTATAATATCATAATAAACACATAAAAATCCTAAATTCATAGATGGTTTAAGGTAATGGCCATTACATAATAGCTTTAATTTTTAAAGGATACATGGATATTCCTTATACATATATAATGTGCCTAAGGCATTTTACCTTTTTTGATAACAACACACACTTTGACAACTTCCTAAAAAGTGTATGCTTCTATAACCATTAAAGAACCAACTTTAAATGTTCCTCCTTTGATAGATAATAAATGAGTATATTTTATAAAAGGACTAACACCAAATGATCTAATTAATCCTTGAACACATTGTTCATGATATTCATAAATGCTAATGGTACATTTGTTAGTCCAAAAGGAAGAATTATGAACTCATAATGTCTATATCAAGTTATGGAGGTTTTTTTTTGGAATGTCTTCTTAAAAAATCCTTAACTAATGATATCTTGATAGAATATTAATATTTAATAAAACTGATTCTCCATGCATTTGATCAAAAATATCATAAATGTGAGGTAATGGATATCCATTTTTAATCATTGCCTTGTTCAACATCATATAATCAATACACTGGTGAAGCGTTTCATCCTTCTTCTTAACTCATATAATTAGTGTACCCCATGATGATACACTTGGTTTAATCAACCCTTTATACAATGTCTCTTCAAGTTGAGCCTTCAAATCCACTAACTCTAACTAATTTTTAGAGTTTCCACTCCTATTCCAATTCCTCTTTTTGAAAATTATTTTGGGACCTCCAAACTTTAAAAAAAAATCTTTATGACCTAAGTAAGTGATTTCATCTTATACTCTTACTTAACTACATTTTTATATACTTTATCCGTAATAGATGGCCCATGTACATCCACTTCATACCCAATTTAAGGTTTAATCCCATAATGAATTTCTTGATGTGAAACCTCTCATTTGCTTGATACTGAGGAATGTATTTTAGGAGCTTAGTGAATTGATCTCGATATTCATTCACTATAAGGTCTCCCTACTTTATATTTTGAAAATATATCATATTTTGATCAAAATAAATTTGGGGAAACCATCATGATCTAAAAAAAGTCATGAACTATTTCCATGTGGTTGTGGTAGAGTCAAGGTTCATCTCTAATTTATTATTTTCCCACCATGTAGCTACTTCACCATCTAACTAGTAATCTCTCCAAACTTATTTTATAACCTTAGAGTAATGTTAAATCCCAAAATAATTTTCCATCTTAGTTATACATGATTCATCTCCATCTCCCAAAATTTTTCCATTAAACTTGGGTGGATTAACCTTCTTCATGTCTTGTTCAAGCTCAATAATAACATGTACTATCACATCTTGAGGTACCTCCTCTTTCCTAGGTTCCTGAGGAACTTCTTGCTCAATAGGATGTCCTTCAATTTCATTCTAATTCTTCTCCTAAATATGGCCATAAACTTTTTGTTCAATGGTAGCTATATAGTCCCTAGCCTCAATCATGGCTACAAGAATTTGATGAAGCTTTGCAACTTGTTCAATGACAAACTAATTTCGGTCAACTAGAGGCTTATAATTATTAGGGTTCGATGTACCCTTGCCAGATGGATTTCAACATGAAATTATTATTTATGAATAAGTAATAATAATAATATTTTAGTAGACTCATTAAGTCCAAGAGTTTGAGCCTCATCTCTAATACCACAATGTAACAACCCCTCAAGGTTAACTAGAGTTAGGTAAAATTTTCAACTCAACTTTAGAATTAATTTAGCATTAAGGATCCCTAACTAAATTAGTGAATAGATATAAACTAAGATATTAACCAAAAGGTTAAGTGTTTGATTCATTAAGCTAGTGATCAATATAACATGAGCTGATTTGCTTTCATAATTTCATTAATGTAATGTAATAATCCAAGATAATAATTTAGCCATTATTTATTAAATAGTAAAATAGATAAAAATTAATTACAACCTATTATTATTGTTTAAAATTTACATCAAATAGTTCAATTATACAATATCACATATCTAAATAATAGATTAAAATTATATAATGTTTCACAAAACATATACATCTCAAAGAACTCGTTAATATCCAAAATAATCCTGAGTAAATCCTCTATCATTTGACTACTAGAATGGGAGGAATAGTATAATCCAAGTGCTTTTCCATACCAAACATGGACCATAGATCCTTCACACAATCTCTTAATAAGGGAATGTCCCTCCCTTCATGGATGGGTATATAGTGATAGTGCAAAAATTGAGAAAGTTATGTAGAAACCCTTGTGTTGTAAGATAACTATCACATGTAACATATCATAAAGAAATAAATTATAACATGATATCATACAATACATGCAAACTAAGTCAAATAGGTGAAATAAAAATGTTAAAAATATAAACATTACTTTGGCCAATGTTTTAATATAGCTTTATAGATCTCAAGATCAATCAAAGTCACATGCACAACTCATTTGAGTAATTTTAGTTTGCCTATTGCATTAAGTACATGAATTCTATTGCACCTACTTATTTAATGTTAGTAATACTAGATAATCATAATAATGATAAAATCCATAGATTTCAAACACAAAGATTCCATAACGAATGCCATAGCATGTGTGAATACAAGGACATCATAATCTTTCTGCTAATTCATTATGAACATATAAATACTATAAAACTAGTTGGAATTTAATGAAACCTCTTAAATTAAATATTCAATTTCATTAAACATAAACAATAGTAATAATATTTAAGTTAACATTAGAATTTAATTATCATTTACTTAAAAACTATTTTCGATATAGGACCAGATTTCATTTAACTACTAGTCTCAAAACATACAAAAACACTTATCTCCATGACAATCATTTCAATCCTTAGAAATTATTTTATAAAATTTCAACATAATCATTAATAATTAATCATATAATAATTTTAAATAAGTCAAGCAATATTTGATTCCAAGTAAGCTTAAATTTTAATTTAAAAGCAATAAAGTTTAGGTTTCAATTTCACAAAAGAATAATATAAAACCCAATAATTTACACATCATTCCATATAAATAATTTGGTATTGAAAAATCACTCAGCCTCATATAGCATATACATATGTATATGTATATATGTACATACATACATATACATACACATATATATATACACATATACATATACATACATACATATATATGTATGTATGCATGCAAATATGTATATATGTATATATAGATTTATATATCTATACATATATCTATACACACACACACACATATACTATAAAACATATATATATATATATATATATATATATATATATATATATATATATATATATATATATATATATATATATATATATATATATGCAGAAATTAATATTTTAATATTTTTATTTAGGCTACAACCAAATAAAATCAACTAGTTTGGTATTATTTCACAAAATAAAATGTCATTTCCATAAAACCATGATCTACCTAATAGCTATAGGCATGAATATAAATAATCAGTCCTCTAGCTATCTAAAAACACTAAGTATTAAACATATCAAAACCAAGAATAACTTTTTACATATTCAAACCATAAACTAAATGATTAGTTTATACACACACACACACACACACACACACACACATATATATATATGCATGCAGACATTAATATTTTAATATTTTTATTTAGGCTACAACCAAATAAAATCAACTAGTTTGGTATTATTTCAAAAAATAAAATGTCATTTCCATAAAACCATGATCTACCTAATAGCTATAGGCATGAATATAAATAATCAGTCCTCTATCTATCTAAAAACAATAAGTATTAAACATATCAAAACCAAGAATAACTTTTTACATATTCAAACCATAAACTAAATGATTAGTTCTAATATTCAAGCCTCGTTAATATAAAAACTAGCTAATATATATTAACAAACACATATCCAATTTGAGTCTCCTAATATCCATAAAATATAACAACTTATATGTTTGAATATTCTAATAATATCAGAATCAATACATGATTCATTGACCTTTACCTGAATATACAATATTTATCTTTAAATCAACTAAATAAAAAACTCTTGTTTAAAACTTAAAAAGTCTAGACATATTTATACCATTAGATCTATATATTTATCTACCTTATCCAAGTTCCATGAACCTATGAATAAATTTAAATAAAACCCAATATCAATATAAAAATATAGACTCAGTCATTTAAAATCTCAATACATAATGTTCCCCACGACTAGCTATCTAAATAAGGGTTTATTCATATTTGACCCTATGGATAAGTCGAACCTGTCCCTAGGGTCATGTACAAATGACACAAATATATATTTCAAATTTTCACTGTAATACTAAAAATGAATGCACAATTCTAATTTACTCAACCATTTAATAAAAAATGAACCTCATATAATACAATAGGAAACGCACCATTTCCATTTTGTGCATAAATTGGTAAGGACAACCCTGTTTAAGGGTTCAAACCATAACCTCAACAACAATTATTCAAATTTGATGATTCACATTTATTAAAATAGATTAAATCATTATAAAAATAATTGAAACAATATTAGGGTCAAACCATACAGTATTTTCTAGATTTATAAACTATTCATACATAATAATCCATAACATTATTTAAAACCCTAGTTCTTTTTAGGATTTATTTCAAAAATATTACCATAATTAAAATACATACATAATAAAAATAATATGGAGTATTTTATACTCATGTTTTTGATATAAAGGAATGCACATACATTCATTGCCAGATATAAGGGTTTTATACATGCTCAACTCTCTAGATGGGATGTACCCATCCTTAGGGTCGACCACGTATAGCCTATTCATATTTTTATTCTAAAAATTATCAATAAACTTCACCAAATCTGGGGCTTTTTTACCAATGATATATAATTTATATTCAAAGTATGTATCCAAAAATGAAAAACCAAAAACATATCACAATAGACCCTACCTCAAACATAGTTCTAGGTAAGAATGAAATTTAAGAAACTTTATTTTCATCTATTTCTCCCCATCCCATGTTCCACTTTCTATTTATACACATCCTCTACTCTATAACATATGGCATACTTTTATCTCCATTGATTCCCATATGGTATACAATTTTTTAGCATAATCAATTGCTCAAAAATCTCCATAATTAGTTAATCAATAAAAAAGTTCGTCATCACAAAACCATGCAACTAACTAAAGTCAACCAAGATTCATATTATGGATTGAAGGCTCTAGAATCCCATATGTTACAAAACCTAGATTACCAATACATTCCATAATATATAATCATTTAAACATTATAAAACTAAATGATAGTCCTTAACTTAAGAAATCTCAATTATTACCATACAAAGTGATATGGTTTGAAAGTTTATTGATTTTACATGCTAATCATGTCCCAATCAAACATTAAATAATGCCTTCGACTATACCTCAAATAATATTTCTTGATTAAATATTCCATGCCCTCACTAAATCAACCTTGATTTAAATATAATCATTGACTACACAACAATCACCTATGTTCTAATATTTAAACCATAGAATCAACAAACAATTCAAGTCCCTCTATTATGATAATGAATTTACATTAAATCAACATGTCCTAAGGTTTATTATCAAACACTCTACTAAATAAATTTTATTTATAATAACATATTTATCACTCTATGTGTATAATGTTATTATATTATGAAAACTAGATATTATCAGCTATAAGTATAACTATGTCAAGATAATGTAATTGCATCATAAGAAGACCATTAAATGACTTTGGATAACATGTTATAATGAATATAAATACATTAATTAAATTAAGAAAAACATTTTAATTTATCTCAAAAAACATATGCCATACTCATTCAACCTACAAGGTACACAGTTGCAAATAATGGAGTGGGATAAATATATAATTTTCTCAATCATCGTATGATCTCATAAATTCAAACACACTACCAGGGTTAAATAAATATATCAAAAATAAATTAATAAGTAAATGCATGATTCAATCAATATTAACCAACTAATAATTAACAAACATATTTATACTCTATGTGGTGTGTGCATGGTTCTTGTTTCCTTCTCTCCTTCCCCTCTTGTCTCCATCTACACCATCCTCTCCATTGATACCCTCCCTCAATCATAGTCAGGAGGGTCGAATCAATCCTATATCCACCTCAGTACAAGTGGATAATAGTTAGACCATAACATGTAAAATTCATAATAAACTATTGTAACAAAATACACTATATAATTATGATTAAAATGTATCATAATAAAACAACTATCTGTTAAATATCATGATCATAAGTAACAAACACTATCTATAATCAACATGAAACTATTATAGTTACTTAAAACATCAAGTAAACCAATTACTAACCATAAAATCAATAATAAATAGATTAATAAGTCTAGGGAAAGAATTAGGATGTAACAATGCTATTCCAAAATTGATAATGGCTTCTTGTTAGAAAAACATGCAATAAAAATGACCTTAACAATCTCCTAGGAGGTGAGCAACATCATAATGATAGAGAAAACCTTATCAATGGAGATACAAAAAATAAATACATGCAACATGAACTCATTAATATTGATAATGGGATATCTCAATTGAAACTATATATATATATATATATATATATATATATATATATATATATATATATATATATATATATATATATATATATATATATATATATATATATATATACAGGGATGGATTATTAACCCGAGTTTTTATAATGTTCCTTAAGTTATCTCGATCATATTTAAGAGAAAGTATAGATCCTACTTCGATAAGTTGGGTTAATAATCCATCCCTGTATATATATATATATATATATATATATATATATATATATATATATATATATATATATATATATACAGGGATGGATTATTAACCCAACTTATCGAAGTAGGATCTATACTTTCTCGTAAATATGATCGAGATAACTTAAGGAACATTATAAAAACTCTTGAATGTGAATGATTTACCCATAGTTGTAAATAAAATCCTTTTGTTGAAAAATAATAATAACCCCAAATTGAGTCTGTAAATATTAACTAGGTTAATATTGGAAAAGGTAAATCCATCTTAGAAAACCAAGTATAATAAGACCAAAAATAAGTATTTCTTGAACAACTCAACAAAAATTCCTAGCAAGTGGCCTCTCTTGTATCCCACATAAATCTAGATACCAGTAAGCCTCAAACTCATAGAGATGCACCTCAGAATAATACACCTCCTATTAGTCAGAATCAAAACAAACTTGATCCTCATTTCACATCATCCACCCCACTTTATTATCCTATGTTTACCCAATAATGGAAAGTAATGAATAATACTCTCTACGAGATATAATTAGGGTCACAAAGAAACAAGTAAAAATTATAAGTCATTTATCCCTATTCATTATACAAGGACTTATTATGGGTTACCTTTGCTCCTCACTTTGAACTACCTAAATTTGATAAATATAAGGGGAAGTGAGACCCATGTGAACATGTCAAAGAGTTTTTCATATCCTGCTAAGAGGTCACTTAAAATGATGCATATCTACTTATATTATTTACATGATGCCTTGGAGGACCATCCTTGGAATGTTTCATGTATCTACCCAAGAGAATGTCACATCATTTGAGGATCTAATAGGAAAAATCATCCAAATTTTATCATACAATGTATAAACTAAAATCACAATGCTTGATCTACATAATAAAAAATAAATAAATGGATAAATTTTATCATATTTATTACAAATATGGCAAAGTATTGAAATTATATTCTTGTTCTCAATTATACCACTATTTTCATTCAAAACATGAATTACAAATTATCTTTCCAATTGAAACTACATTTTGTTAAAACCTTTGATGGGATTGTCAAAAAGGTATACCGATTGAGAAATCCCTCATTACAAAAGGGATGATCAAATTATTCTCATTGAAATATTAGAACTAGATAAATACCCCACATGAAAAGCCTAAGTTATTTAAAGAAAATAAGAATGTGGATGGTGATTGTGTGTTATATTCTAAATATGTCCAAACCATTCAAGGATCTTATACTTATACATATCATAATGGATCAAGTGTCAATGTGCCTAGAGTAAATCCAATAATTGAGTCTTGAAGAAGACATTATACTGATCTTAGAGAACCTATTGAAAACATTCTAAGAAATTTTATAGCCATAAATATGATCACTTTGCCCAAAATTAAACCTCTTAATGAAATTCAGCTTAGGATAACATGGTATAAATAAAGTGAATATTGTAGCTACCACATAGTCAAAGGAATTGATACTATAGGGTGTATGAAACTTCACAAATACATCCAATATTTGATTTAAAAAGGTGAAATTTATGTTGAAGGAGAAGTGTCATATTCTTAAAAAAATCAATAGATAGGAATATATAAAGACCCTTTCCCCAAGCATGATCTCAACCACCATATCCATCCAAACCCCTAAACCACCTGATGAATCTTGTCTTCTATTCTAGGGGCATGTCCTACTAATTTATTCAATATCGAAAGTGCTTGTGATGTCCACCATCCATCATAATCCACTATCACACCTATATCTTCCATGGTTTTATAATAGTACCATGTTATCATTGCTTGCTATCAAAATCTATAGTCATTTTGGCCCTATGTATATAAAGCCCCATAATGGCTTATCCCTTGTCACCAAATAAAAAACATGTAGGAAATTTTGTATGCCTTCTTATCACCCAAAATTTTAGATGACCCTATCATGTTGATACCACTTCACTAAAATATTATGTCTCCCCATAATATAGTATGTTATAATCATGTAATATATATAGTAAATATCATTTTCCAATCCCCACTGAATCCCAATGTAAGAGATCCATGTCACTTGATCCATCACCAACTAATTTAGAGTTTTCTTGTAAAAATATAAATATCCTATGTGGCTCCTATGTGTGTCCTTTATTACCTCCTAACCATATATGATAGGTTCATTAGGTGCCCTCTATTTATGCGTCCCTACTGGTATCTTGATTTCCAATGCTCCCAAGCTTAGATATAAAGTAATGTCATTAGTCCAATTCTCACCTTGGATATATATCTTTCTAGATGTAGATATTTATATAACTACACCATTTATATTTTCACCCATGTGAACACCCATCCATTCTCTACCATGTCAACCACTACATCACCCAAACAAATAGGTAATAATCTCCCCTTCTTATCAGATAGTAGAATGTTTTTGATAAGATCCATAAGTATCATGGGATTAAGGTTAGTTGATTATTCATACTTATATGAAAGAACCAATCCACATCTAGTCATATTTCCAAATTCATCATAATGGCGATCTATGACTTGGACTTCTAATATATCTTATGACCTCTCATTAGGATCCTATAAATCTACTACACATCCTCAAGGGTAAATATCATCTCTACCATAATGAAATTAAAGGTAATAGACTTTTTGTACCATCTTTCCACCAAATTTATCATTAAGGAATAATTAATTTAGATTTGGGTCATCCATGCTACATAGTAGAGGTTGACAAGATCCAAAAGACCAAAATATGCATCTATCAGCTCATGTAATCATCACAGTACCACTAATAATCATTCCAAATGATTCCATAAGGGTTAAATCTTCCTAAAATCACACACATATCAACCTATTAATCCACTCATCTCACTATCTCTAATAACTTTTCTCTATCTCCTGTATTTTATCCACCATTATCTAACTTCCCCATCATCATTCCTTGTTTTAAAGTTTCTCTTCTTTTCATGAACTCACCTTTTTCAATGTCAAAATCACATTTTCACTTATGAGACAATGTATGGGTATTTAACATAAGATCAAATTTCATAGTAGTGAATTCACATTTTATATTTGTGATCCCACATTTTGGCAAATACAGATTCACATTTGTAATCAAAATCATGTTTTATCCTATCAAATTCACATTTTTTAAATGTGAATTTGTGTTTTATGCTAGTTAACTCACCACACATAAAAATTAGCTTCACTAAAATTTATAAAACACCCTAATAAATGTGATAAAATGTAAAAATAACTAGAATTTAATGGCATTTTTGGCCTCATAGTCATCTAGTATCTAATGCTCTCTAACCCTCTCTCCTTAGTGAATATCATATGGGATACCAACCATATCTCTTATATTTTTCTCATGGACTAGAACTCATATTTTTAAAGAGGTAGGGTGAAAATGAATAATTTTTATCCCTCCTATATCCTATTTCCCCCATTTTCACCCTCTTTTCCTATCATTTCATTATATTTCTCTATTGTCTTTCACATTTCATCTCATAACTCCTAAATCTTATCCCCATTATTCCACCATCCCTATTCCTATTCAATTACTAACCAACATCCCATTTCATGTCTATATTTCTAACTCTTCTCCTCAACTAGTCTCTTGTCACTATCCCCATTTATCTCCCTAGTGCCACTCTTTGTCACCCTCTTAACATCCTATCATATTTTTTACCCCATTTATGGAGAACTACATCAGCTTGAGGTCCTTACAAACTATGTAGGCAAAACTTTTTCACATGAGGTGTCTAAGGATAACTCAGCCATACTAACCCATTTTATTCCTTCATCACTTGGCCAATCAAATCCTTCTCACCTACCTTGACGTATTATCATTTTATAAACAATACATCACCATCATTTATTTTTAATTCTAACAATGTGAACTACAATTATTCACTTACGTCCCCACCTACTAGTTCCAATCCTATGAATATGATACCACTCAAGGAAAAATAAGAAAATTACTACTTAATCCATCATCACTTCAATTATTTTAGGGCATGTTTGTCCTTGAAAATATAAATTATGTAAATCTACCTAGAATGTTTATTTTCAATTCTAGTGAACATTAGTTCCTTAGTCAATCAAATCAATACTTGAAACTCTCCTTGTCATGCGTATGTACCTATGATACATCCAAATCTTCTGACATCATATCAATCACTTATCAAATATAAGCCCATATTTATCCCATGCATGTGTTATTGATTGGTCCACATCAAAATCTCATAGATTTACTTATCTAAGTCATCCAAGTTTACATTTTATCCTTTTACTTTAGGCAAAACCATACTCATAACTTCACTCCCTTGCATACATCTTTACTATGGGTATTACCATTTACATTACTAATAAAATTTTAGCTCATAAATTACCATCCTTGTGTCAACTTAGTCATATTCATAATTAAATTTTTCATACCCAACCCCTCTTTCTCTTATTCACACATGCTACCCCTCATTTTCTTTTATCGAGTTGCCATTTATCTTATTTCTTCCCTATATGACCCCTCAAGGTAATATTATCCATCATAATTTACTAATATCCATTATTATCTTCATATTTTAAATACCATCACTTCTTTTATTTTTAATTCCCTTTCAAAGAGGGGGAAGATGTATACATCAAAATTATTCCACTTCCACTAAAACATTTTAATAATACCACCTACACACTAATCCTCATTCTCCTCTAACATTTCATACACCATATATAATATTACAGCATCCTACATCCTAATTATTTCTTATATTATCATCCCACTTAGCACTAATCTCATCTTATCTATTAGTTTACAATTTTTAATTCATCCCACACCTACATCAAACTACCCCAAATTTCTCCTACAAATCCTATCACTAGTCCTACATCTAATATTCAATAATAATCATTAATCCTATATAATAGATTATATAATTCTCCACATAATATATAATCCTCCACACTTATCCTTCTCTAGAATTCTCTAGGAATTTTATATTCCTTTGAAATTGCCACTCCATGAAAATTCCAACTAGTGGATAAGATACAAACTTATGAGTTTGTAATCAATTGTTTCCACCTTGTTCATCTATAAATCACCATTTAATCACTATTTTTATAATATCTTGATCTATTTTTAAGGTAATACAACAATCAAACATCTATCAATATATTCTTCTATCATTGGGATCATCTACTACTTGTCAAGGAATTTAAACTTGATTGTGAAAGTTAGATATAATTTATTAATTTTATTTTAGTATTTACATTTGAATCACTTCATTTTCCCATTCTGAGGTGTTTATGTGAATTAGGATAGATTGTGAATTTTGGTTTTCATCCATTAGTCATTGTTTTTAAATTCTATGCCTAATTGTATAAATCACATTCCCATTAGCCTCCTATAAAATTATAAAATTTTAAAAAATATAAAAAATTATTTATCGATGGATATGTATCATGCTTATATGCATATTTTAAATTTTTTTCACATTCATAATATCTGCACGAGCTTCTCATAGTATTTATTTAAGAGGATGATATGTAGGATATACATGTTATATATCATTATATATTATCTAATGTTATATACCTACTTTCTTACTGACACCCTAGGGGAATGATCACATTGGTGGTATGTCATACCTTAGGGGAGTCTATATAATTTATTTCAAAGAATCCAAACAATCCATCAATGTTTGGTATAGGTGTAAGAATCAAACCCATATTGGGATGAAGGACAATGAAAAACACTAGAGGTCTAAGGTATCTATTTGGTTTATCAACTTGTATAAGGCTAAATAAGGACTTAAAAAAACCATCTTAAGGATATAATGATCAATCTTAGCACATAATCATGTATCTCTAACAATATAACCATAAAATGAAAGAGATAGTGATGTAGGAGAAAGTAGGAGGTGTGAGATCCAATCCAAGTGCAAAAATTAGGTGCAATTTCAACTAATGTAGCATGATAACAAAAAATAATGAAGATAGGAGTAATTGTGGATCAAAATGGTGAATCCAATCTAAATAGAAAGTGAAAGTGTAAATTTATCTCAAGAGGGAGGGGTAATTAGAGTAAAATCAAAATATCTAAAGAAGAGGGGGATTGTGAGGAAAGTTTATAACTAATATAGGGTTTCCAAATATTAGATTCACAAAAAATTACCATTTATAGATGCTTATAACTCATACTAAGACAAGCATATTATGGACAAGTTTCAACCTAGGCCACTAGTTTTGCTAGAAAAATCGTGGCCTAAGTAGAAACACTACCTACAGGGTCTAGTAAGCTTGCAATAAGGTATAGCATGGTGACAAAAGATTTGGTAGGGTGTATAAAGAAGGGTAAAATTTAGTGGCTATTATTCATTAATTCATGAATATTTTTTTTTTATAAATTTCCATTTAGATATTTTATTGGGTGGTGAATGATGTGGATTTGCCTAAATTATCTTGGTGTAAGTTGGTTTTCCAAGTCATGTCGTCTACTATTTAAAATAAATTTAATGCATATAAATATAATTTTCCACTCCATTAAAATTCAATATGATCTTATTAACCATTACATATAATATATAATCATTTAATGAATAAATTTCCAAAGTATATTGGCATAACTACCATCCATCTATGATTTTTTTGTATAGTCATACGTCAGCATACCTTCAACAACAAGTTATGTTTTTCATGTCCATTCACCTGCATGTCTAAACAACATCTATTAACTTTTGTCAGACTTTCAAAAAACATACTTAAGAATTTTCCAAAAAAACACAAGTTCATTTCTATATGATCCACTACAATTTACCCTAGTATTAAGGCCATACATCAATTTAAACTATTGTTTAAGGTCAATATAGACTCTCAATGTGCAGTAGTAAGCATGAAAAGTAGACATATAATCATAAGGAGGAGTAGGGTAAGAAGAATCATGATTACATATACAACATATTTTGTAGTTATATATTTCTTACTTTTAATTTATCATATTAAACTATTTTATATTGATTATTTTGTATCTTTATAATACCTACAACTTGAGTGCTTTCATGGATATCTATAATGTGCAGTTACATTATGACTATTACATTAGTTACATTGCATATTGCATATCATTTTATGTTCTATTGTCTAAATATGTATGCTTTTGAATGTTATTTTTTATTTCTTATTGCATCCTTGTGCATAGAGGATCCTATAGGTATCATGTCATGTTTCATGTCTAGTTATTCATATGTCTTTGAATTTAACTAGCTATATATAGTTACATGTTTGTGTGTGATTTGTGAGATACTTTATAATTATTTTCATGATACATATCATGTATATGTAGTTATTGGTTCCATTTTTTTTACCATGTACATCACTATTTTTAGTATTACCATGATTGGATTCTACATTTACATGGTCCTTACCATGCATATATTGTGGCATACTATTGTTTGTGCACTTAATTTGTTTATTTATACCTTAAAAAGTGAATGTTTTTTGCATTTGGATAAACCATTTGTCCTTATCTTAGTTTTCCACTTAGGGTAATTATACACTTTTGTATCTCCTCAATATATATATATATATATAACACGTGGATGATTCATTATAACATATTGTTTTCCTCCATCTATTACATCATTATATGAATATGGACTCCTTTCTATTAAGTTATACATGATGTTATTTTACATTTGTTACATAGATGTGATTTATATGATTTTTCAAGCATAATTAAAACTTTGATATTACATAAATTATAACACATTATGAATTTACTTATTTGTTTTGAAATGAGTAATTGTATTGTAGTTTTTTCAATTCCTCACCTCAAAAGGGAGGGATATATCTAGATATTCTATATATTTTTAATGATTGAGAAAATTTTCAAGAAACATTTTAAGCAAAAGTTGGAGAAAAAAATGGAGCCAAAGTTTGAGAAATTTTTTAAAATTTGTTTTTATACTTCAATATGTGGATTTATTTTTTTTATAACTTTTTAAGAAGTACTAGTTATATCAAGTACTTGTCTAAAATTTTCTTATTGTAATAACCAGAATAGAGTTTGGTTTTAAAGTTGTGGTAGAATTGGTTATAATAAAAATATATTGTCATTATTATTCTCATTTTTAACATTATTTTTTTCAAGTTACTATATTTCACATCGATATGAAATGGACTACTTGTTGTAATTGGCCATTATTTTTAGGTATGTCAACTTTACAACCAAAAACACATACAATGGATGGAGCCTATATTGAACATAATTTGATTCATCCATCTTATCATAAGTAATTAAAAGTATACAATTCAATTTATTCATTTAATACTTTGATATATGTATGCATTCACTCACCTAAACTCATAAAATTAGGGGCATTATGTAGATACATGACTTTGTCATAAGACACTTTTTCATAGTACATTTTACCTTTTTTTACACCTGGTCCACTTATGTATATTTGGCTATTTTAGGATATTTTATACCCCACACTATATTTTCTCTGACCTTTAAGCCTTGTAGATGTCTTTTCCATTCATCTATTTAAAATTTTAATCCTAATCTATATATATTCTAAGATTACTACACCTACTATAGGTACCTATCACTCTTAAGACATATTTAGTGGTGATATGTATACTATTGAATATACCATGAGTATATTATTCAAGTAATTGAATCTATCCTATATTTTTTGGGGAACATTCCATCTTTAGCATGATATATTACGCCTTTAATTTTTAATTTTTTTTATTTTCTATGATCATCCATAGCACATCATGTCTCAATGAGTCTTATAAATACCAATCCATCCCATGTCATTTATCAAGTATCATCTAATGGTGAATATCTCTCCATGGTTCAATATAAATCCTTCATTGATAATATTTCTAGTTACACTTGTGATGAATTATTACACATTGATACTTAGGTATTCTTCAAGCTATTGTGACATCATCCACTTTAAAAAAATTATTATTTAGGTTAATATTCTTGTAGTTACAATATAAATTATAAGGAAGATGAGGTTAAGGCCCTTTTTCAAGATTCCATTTACATAGAAATATAACTACATATGATATAATTATAGTATGTGAGATATGTAGTTATAACTCCATTGTGGTTTATAGACCCAATTAATTTACATGTGAGTACTAGGAAAATATGTTAAGAAAGGAAAAAAAATTAGACATTCTTCTTTTAAATTTAGATAATTTTACGCACATGATTACATAGTATAAAAAATAAAACCTACACAAGAAAAATCACAATCCAAACTATAGTGTAGTAAAGATTAGGCACAATCAAATAGATTCATCAATCATCATTATAAGAGCATATTTGATGTCAATAAAGTAGGCACCAAATTTATCTTATAATACTTATTATTACATATTTCATAAATAATTAAATCATCACTTCCATACCATTTTTTCACTTTTGTCCCAATATTTTGCCCAAGTGTGACTTATCATAACTTATTCTACTTCTTTTAGTGAGTTCTTGTCTAATTTATATGTTTCAAGCTTGGTTATTAATTTCATCCACTAGGGAAGATTTGAATTAATATTTGGAAATAATACATGTTATATCTCCCTTCTGAAAATTATTTTTACCATTATCTTAGAATAATTATAACCTAGTATCAAATTTTGGTAAACCAATAAGTTATCACATGTTATACAAACAACCAAGAATTGCATGTGGATATCTATAAAATTTTATCAACTAAGATTCTACCCTTATTTCTTCATGTAATGATAAAACAATATTGAAAAGAGATGGTATTAATAATATTATTATTGGAGATGCTCTTTTTAAAATGTCTTTTTATAGGAAATTGTTTCAATACCCTAGGTGTGAAGAAGCTAACATAACATTAAACGAATTAAATGATTGTAAGTGTGGTAGATATTTTAGTGGAAAATCCATGTCACACAATCTATTAATAATAGATTATTATTGGCCTATAATGGAACATAAATTTCAAGAATGTGCAAATATATGTTAGTTATATTAAATACATAGTAATTTGACACATTCACCATCTCAATAATTTTAACATATTTTATCTCCTTGACCATTTTCAATTTGTATATTTTATAGATATGGAAAAAATAACCCTTTATCTTTATAATTCCATAAAACTATTATTGTAACAATTTTTTTTTCAAAATGGGTTAAATTTGTATCATTAAAATATATCATGGGTGAATACATATTATATTTCAAGTGACTCATATCATTTATCAAATTTTACTTAAATAATAATTCATTATTTCTAATGTGTCATCTTTAAAAAATAAGACCATGAATTTTTTTTGGATAAATATAACATTCAACATAAATTTTTAGCTTCTTACTACCCTCAAGGGAATGGCAAAACCAAGGATACAAATAATATAATTGTAAATATTTTGAGTAATGTAGATTCTAAACATGGTTAATATTGGCATATTAAAATCATATATGCTTTATGGTCATATTAAAAAAGTGTTATGACAACTATATGGGTTACCCACTATTCTCTTCTCTATGGTACATAAGTAGTTTTTACTTTAGAGCATAAGATTCATTATCTTTATGTGTCACTAAAGCTATTTGTTATGCCAATGAATATGGATAAAAAATATTACATAAATTGAAAATTTTGGATGAAGTGCATAATAATTCTATTGATTACTTTATAGTGATGGTAAATAGGTATCCTATGTAATACAACTCTATGTTATTATCTAGGAATGCATGCAATTGAAGCATTGCATTCTAGGAATAGAGACCATCATCCATAAAGATCAAAATCCTTTAAAATTAATGTAAACCCAAATAAATTTATATAATGGATAACATTATAAGTGGTATAACTACTTACAATAGTTTTATCTTAATATAAGTCATAAGAAATGTCTACTTAAACTTATCTCTACTTGTAGTGATAACAATAGTCATAGATTCATGTGTACATGAGACTTATATCCCATATTAAGTATGATTAAAATTATTACAAAGGTTATGGGAAAAGGGTAATAAATGATACTAGCAGATAATTTGGGATAGAATAGTAAATAAGCATCATTCCCAAGGTAAAATAGGGTGGTAAGATCCAAGATGGTCAACTAAAATAAGATATTTAATAACAATGAGCTAAGAGGTTGAGCTATAAAATATTTTTGAGAACTTTCAAGGATGTTTTAAATGATACCAACATGGTGTTCAATTGAATAATGCAAGTAAGATAATATGATTTCTATAATGAAATGCAATATGGAAGTAAATATTATAGTATATGGAATGATATTATATAAATAGTTATAGCATGAAGTAAAAATTGTGCTACATGTATATATAAATGCAATCAATAAATAATCATAAACACACCTAAGAGTTTTATATGAAAGGAAAATATTTTTTCAAAAATCTACATCAAGCACAATAAAACAAGATCTAATATATATAGTAAATACAAAAAATATATTAATAAAGATATGCCTATGTGTAGAGGAATGAAAAAACCTAAAGTGATTGATAATTGACAATGGGTTTTATAAACACATGCTTAATTTTTTACTCTCTCAAGTTCTAATATAGGTTAAAATTACTAAAAAAGAGATCATAGAATAATGTAAATGAACATCCAAATAACATACATTGTTATAATATAACAATTATAATTGAACCCATCTAACACTGATAGGACTAGTATTAGACTCCTTTGACAATGGAAATCATGTAATGGTAGTGGGTGTGTTACTTTAATCACTCTAAAACTCTATTAATACCTTCTTTGAAAAATAATGTCCCATAAGCCTCTTTTAAAAAAGTGAATGTATGTGAAAATATGTCATAATTTTCTTGGGGTTAGTTTATTTTTATCATCATTTCATGCTTGGATTCTCTCATTTTCCATGGCTCTTATATCAAGCAAAAAAATGGGACAAAAAACCATTTTTAAGGGAAAACATCATAAAAATTAACTCTTGAGGAGTTAAAAGGTTGAATTTTTCAATGCTAGAATTTTCCCTATTATATCTATAGGAATAAAATTTATGCTTCAAACTATTCACTCAATGCATCCCTCACATAAAATAGGAACCTAATTACCTAAAATAGTGAAAGATTTATAGAAACAGTAAATATGTATCTTAAATATGACAAATAATTTTATAATATTGTCTAAGAACTCAAGTAATGGAAACATTATATTATATGAATGGATATCATCATCTATACATATCATAAACATGCACAATTCATGTATACCATGAGCAAGTTTTTGAATGACTATTAGAAGTGATCTACCAACCTAAAACATTTTCGAATTAATATTAGGTACAAGAAAGGTAGTTTCAATTAGGTTTTAGACTGCTTAAGTCATCATCCACTTGAATTGTTAATAATATTCATATATTCATATGTCCATGAGACTTGTAAATTCTTATGTTTTATGGTAATGATCTTGATTTTTCCACCAAATATTAAAAACTAAATATAGGAAAGAAAGTTATAGACAACAATCTATTCATGAATGTATTGTGTGTCTCTTGGGATAACTATGTGTTTTGATAAGTATTGTGTTTTAAAATGTAAT